>PUFA01000443.1:0-456592 GCA_003508835.1 Eonycteris spelaea
CCAGTACTTTCATTGAAGAGACTCACAATCTAGCAGGATAAGAGGGGGTGGGGTTGTAATTTACTTTTTAAATCAATGAGATTGATTATAGTTTCTAATACCAGCAGTTTTTTTCTTCAGCTTGTTGAGTTTTAATAAGATGTGGAAGAGATTGTTTAATGAATAAATTATTTGAAAATGAAATTACCCTCATAGCTAGTCTTAGATTGTGCTTACATGCATGATCGAACAGTGCAGATTTGTCACCTGAGCAAAGCCCCATTTACCTCTCTTCCAGAAGCACACTGCTAGCAGGAATACACTGCATACATGGGAAGCAATCTATGTAATTGTTTATTCAGAGTCCTAAATTCTGTCTTTAACTCACAACCAAATCACGGCTGTCCCCAAATTAAAGCTGCAAATCAAACTGCCTGAACAAACTGCCTGCATCTGATGTTAGTGCTTAGATAGTTTATATCCAAAATTTTTATCATTGAGAGAGGTATTATACTCCTTTAAAAAAAAAAACACCTTAATAGCAGCTACTTTCCAATTGATTTGGTGAGATGAATGCCATTTACACTTCAGTTTGCACCTTTTTGAAAATGCTCAGAAGGGAATAAATCTACACGTTCCAGAATGATTGTGCATAAGGAAGTCTGGGGCTGCTAAGAAGAGGTGTTAGACACGTATGGGAATGTATTAGTTACAATCACACCTAAATCACAATGATTTCCAAAGTGATAGAGCTGAAGTATATAGGATTGCTGAGAGAGTTGGCAAAGATTAATTATTCTTAACTTTTCTCTTGTTAATTATAAATGGCTAAAACTTTATAACTCGTCAGGAGTAGGGCATTTGGTTATAAAGCTTTGTAGAGACAAATGTGAGATGTTATACAATTATTAAGCACATTGCTTCTATGTACAAGAGAATATATGTATTATAGTGTCTTGGCATTAAAATATGAGTGCTAGTTTATAACTAATAGATTTTCTGGATTTATTAAGAACTTAATAAAATCTTTGACCTTTGTAACAATCATGATTGTGCCATTTGCTTTCCTATAGCAATTTGCAGTAGTCTTCAAAAAACAATAATAAAAGAAGAAAGTGGTGAACTGAAAGAGTACATGCTATTAAAGCCAGACATTTAGGGGATGAAACATAAGAGACTGAATGGGTGGAATTTAAACTAGGCATAAGTGAAAGTAGCCCTAAAGAAGAAAAGGAAAGCTAGCTGACCCCTGACCCTTTCAGCAGGGAAAGAATGGCAAGCCCTGGAGCCAGTTTGGCCATGGCCCAGGAAGGCAAAGTGAAAGATTCTGATTTTCGAGGCATTTAGATTTCGATTCAAATTCTAGCCCTGCCATTTATTATTTTTGTAATCTTAAACATCTTCAGATTCATCATTTCTAAACTAATGGAAATAATACTCATTCAGATAGGTTGTCATAAATAACCAAAATAATGAAATAGGTGCAGGAGGAACCAACATAAGAGACTAAAAAAGTAATGAACAGGAATATAAGGGAGACAACTAGGATTAAATGTTGGTACAGAGAGCAGAAAGTGTCTTATGATGGAGTGCATAATCAGTATGAGAATGTTTTATGATGAAATGGAATGTTGCTTAATGTTGCAGAAACTAAAGTGTCTGTAAGATTTGATATAAAATGAGTAAAAACGTTATGATGTAAAAGTTTTCATGTAAATAAGGGCTAAAAGAAGAGAAACCATAGATTCAGTCTGGGGTGGGGACTACAGAGAAATAGGGATGAAAGAGAGAAATGCTCATCAGAGGAGAGGAGTGACTAAAGAGCTAGATGAAGATATAGTAGTAGTATGATCAGTAAGACCGTTGTATGGCCCCAACATTTATTGAATTGTATCTCTCTAGTCTAAAAGTTTCATTCAAAAATATTTATTTTTCATGAGATATAAACTCTCTTAAATAATCTAAAAATAGCATCAATAATTTGATTATGAAATATGGATTTCTCTTGAGTAAGTGTTAGATGTATAGAATCCATGTCACAATACACTTGGACAATGATAAGTTTAGCGTTACATATTAATTTCTTTTGATATATTCATCCTAGTATTCATTATAAAACTTAAAATTACTTTTGAACATTAAAGTAAGCAACTTTTCAGCAAGTGAATGGAGTTAGTGATAGGCAATAATGCAACTCATTTGAGGTAATGTTAATAAAAATTTAATTGTCTATTTTTACTCATGAATAATATCAATAAACTAAGAAATTATATAACACCAAGTAAAATAGCTTAATTATGATTTATATAGCATTTATAAGGTGGATGATTGGGCATTAATTTCTCTAGGCTTTTATAAGAAAATATATAAAATGGATATTAGAAAAAGGTCATCTTGAAATAGGATTGCTTATGATAGCAAATAGCACACCATGGAAAATTATAATAAAATTCAAAATTCTTATGGGAGGAAGTGATTTTGAATAGTCTTGTTTAAAGAAGAACATACAATTATCTTGAACACAAAATGGAAAACACCTGTCCCAAACACTTTCTTATAAAACCATCACAACATTCCACCTGTGTATCTTCTTTTGCATTCAGGAGATGTTCCAAATGGAAAAACTGTGGCTCGGTAGAAAGGAAGGAACTCTGCTTTACATGAGGAAACTCAAGGCAATATTCTAAAGACATATTCAAAGAGAAATTTCGAAAGCACCTACTATATGCCTTAGGCATAAGAGAATATATTGCCAAGTTTTAAAATCACTTTCTAACGGATTTGCAGCACACTTGAAGTTTAACAAATGAGACATCATCACTTAGTGAAGAAAAAAATGAGACATCTTCACTTAGTGAATAAAAAAATGAAAAAACTCTCACAAGGATTTTGGATAGTTCTTACAAAACTATATTTTGATGATCTAATTTTAAATGGATTACAAACATGAAGATTAAATTTCTCTAGAAAGAAGCTACTTAAGAATTGAGAGTAAGTTGCTGGGCCTAAGATAGCTTGGCACTGGACAGCCTAGTGTCTCTGAAAATAACCCTCAAATATTTTATGAACTTAAGTGGCAGCCAAGTTCCCAGAAAATATTAAGTGGTCGGTGGTTACTCATATGTAAGCTAAATCTCCATGTGGATTTAAAAATCGCTATGGAATATGTAAGGGAAGTAAGCAATCAGAAGAAAGATAAGTAGGGCTAAATGTTTCTTTTCTTTATATTCACTTTCTAATTGATTTTGTCCCCCATATAATAGATGTGATTTGTCTGTCTGTGTGTCTGTGTGTGTGTTTAAATCTGTTACTTTGAGTCCAGCATGATGGATGCTTACTTAATCTTTTATACTCTAGTTCCAATATGCATATTTTGACTATCATTATTCTTATTGTTTTGCAACATAACTTTTAAAGGAATAAAAAGTGATTTATAGTTTGCCAAAAGCTCATAAAACTTTTAATCCATTTTGTTGTTGCTTGTGTTGTTAAACATGCCAGTTAGGGCAGAGACCAAATGCAGAAAGCATGGGTGACCACATAAGAGATGAAATACCAAAACTCCTTTAAATTTCCTGCATAGCCTATCATCTCCATCTTTTTCTCCACTTACATCTTCAGAGCCTCTAATATCTTCAAAAGTTTTTAGTTTTTTCTAAAAAATTAGTTTATGTACCCTACAAAGCATTGCTCAATTGAACAAATTGCTTATTTTCCAGCCAGCTTTCCACACCTATGCTCTATCCTTTTGGAGTTACTTGACTTCAGCACCTCTGTAAATCATAGTTCCTTTTTAGAATATCATACTTTTCCTTTTGTGTTTGTGAACTATACTACTCATGATATAATGTAACTACATCCTCTCTAAAGCATTGCTTGACCTCCTCAAACATATTGAAGAACCTCATCTCTTGGTTTCCAGTTTTGCCCCACCCTTTTTCCCTTGATAAATGAAAGCAGGTCTTAGATTCATCCCTGTAACCTTGTGTGGAAGAAGTGGCTAACCATACAACAAAAATGGTTCTCCTTCTTCTGAGGATAGAGTTGTTTTTCATTAACAGCTACCTTACCAGAGTTTTTATTTCCCAGATCCTCTTGCATCTGGATGGAGTCTTTTCAAGTAGAAGTGGCATTTGTTATTTCCGGGACAAAGCAATTAAAAAGCAATGCCACCTTATCTGTCTTTTTTTACCCCATCTTGTGATGAGATACATAGTACTCTAAGGCCCCAGGGGATAATGATTCTATAAAGATGGAAGGGACCTGGGTCCCTGAGCTACACCCAACAACATCCACCCTGGACTGTTGCATGAGCCAGAATTAAACCGGTACTTTGTCAAGCCACTGAAATGTTGAAGTTTATTTGTTACAGCAGCTAGAATTACCCTACTAGCATGCTTGGGAATAGCAAGTAATTCAATAATCGCTGAAAGAATAAATGAATAATTGAAAAAAATGGTTAGTGAAAAAAAGTATCCAGCTTTATAAAACCTCTCTTCTACTTAGTGCAAGAAACACCAGCCTGAGAGTCTATTCATTTATCTTTAGTTTTTTTTTTTTATTCAATTATTACACTGAAGAGGAAGACAGACCTGTTATCAAATGCTTTCAATTAGAAGTTTTAATTATGCTTCTTAAGTCTTCTCAGTTATCCATTTTCTTCATATTCTAATATGTAACATGATACCACATTATTATTACTACTACTAGCAGCAAATATTTATTGAGCATTTCCAATGCACCAGGCACTGCTGTAAGCATTTTATATGCATCCATTCATTTAATCTCACAATAATCCTATGAAGAATAAAGTAGATAATGAAATTGAGGCATCGGCACTTTAAGTAACTTCAGTAATCAGGCTCCAGATATTACGCTGCTTAATTAGTCTTAGTTAAATTGAATTTGCACTATAATGTAATAAGGATTGGAGCTGGAGGAGGATATGACACTAAAAGGCTAGCAACAAGGATGACAAATGTAACGTATGACACAGCTCTGTCCATGACGTAAATTGAACTACATAGTAAAGTAAAAGTAAAATAAACTTTTACTGAATAATGTTCTAGATGTTTACCAATGAATAACAAAGAGATTTTAAGACATGTTAACTGTTTTCAAACAGTATAAAGTCTTGGTGGGCTCAATGGATTCCATTTGTTTAAAGGATTTTCTGAGGAGGAACATGTATCACGGTGTGTTCCAGTACTCCTGGAAACAGAAGTGCACTGTGGCTACATGAGTCTATGAAGAGGCTTATTTTAAATGTTAGTAATTAAGACAATAAATTTTTAAAAAAACAGGAATGGCAGAAACAAAACTGCTTCTGTTTCCTCAGTATCCAATACTTTCATCCCTTTATTTCAAGTTAAGCAGGAATCATTACTTAGAAGGCTTAGTTCTCAAGACCTCTAACCATATACAAATGTGATTCAGGTGGTTTCTTCTCCCGGGGCCCAAATCAAGTTAAGGAGAAAGGAGCCAGGCCAGCAGGTCTCGTGGTTTCCATTGTTTCGTTTGGCTACAGCTGAAGCCTTTGGCTTGTTCCATACACTTATGGAAAGGCAAACCTCAAAGATTTGGCTAGAACTTCATAAGTTATTTGTGAAATTCCCAAAGACAGAAAAATAAACCGCAGCACTTTGGGTGAAAAATGTAACACCGTGTTTTTAATGGAAATTCTCATAACAACTATCCTCCTTTGAGTGTACAATTTCCACCCTCAAGACTTGTTGCTTCAAAGTATGCACTTTCATATATGTCCTTAATTTTTTTTTCCTGAAGGAGGGTCTCAACAAGAGTAGAATAAAAATTAAAACATGAAAGGAGGTATGGGAGAGTCATGGAAATAGAGTGCAGGTCAAGAGATCAAGGATTCAGTCCTAGTTTGTTGCTCAGAATATAATCTTTAATAGGTCACATGGTCTTGGTTTCATGTATACAGCTTTTCATATGTTATTTAAGATAATCAGAGTTAATTATACTCTTTCATTTATAGTACATTGTCTTCAAGCTCCATCTTTTGTATTGTTTTATAGTTTCCTTTTCCACTCTGATACTCCAGTTTTTATCTCCCACAGAGAAACTCACTATAACATATATATAACATATTGTATAAGTAAATGGCTAGTCAAGAAAATAGAAGCCATTTTGTGTTTCAAATGGAGAAAATTCATATAAAGGAATTGCTTTATAGCTGATAGGCCAAACAACAGATGCTGACGCAAACAGAGTTAGGCAACAGCAGGAATATTTCACATTTTTCAGTAAATTCCTTGCAGCAACACACAAATATGACATATATCATCTCCATAGTCTGAAATAATCTTTCAGTTTAGAGGGAATATTTCAACATGACCCAGCTTAGAAGACCTGTAAAGACATCATCTAAGTAAGAAGGCTTTAAGTGTTCACGGTCTTTATCTCCCAATCTCTGACATCCTATATCTTGTTAAGGCATCAAGAGTGCTTGCTCCTAGATGCTCTAGGAACAAGCTGAATATCATCAACATAACTGACCTGTGTGTTATTGTGTGAAATGAACTGATAATTAAATATTATATTTTGAAATGAACTGATAATTAAATATTATATTTTGATAATTAAATATTATATTATATTAAATATCAGGGCAAGATAACACAGCCCTGAGCTTCTTTGCTTCATGCAAATCCTTGATCACAGTTGGAAACAGCTGCAGTCCTTGCAGCCATCACTGCTACCATGGTGGTTACATGCTGCCCCTACTTGATCCTCCAAAGTCTTGTTTGTGACCACTGTTACACCTCAAGCAACTGTAATTTTAATGCCTCTGTCGGTTATAGATTACTATTATCTCAGTTTTCATCTGTAAGAAGGTTTTCACTGTTTTAAAGGTGAAACAGATTTCAGTATTTCATTTTAAGATATGTTTCCTGGGATCACTCCCGATATCAGATATCATATCAGCCAGATTTCAATCAGGAAACCACTCTAGCATTTCAGGTAAGAAACTCAACATACATAATTAAACAGATGGTAAAAAAGTTGAGAAGACAAACAGGGTGGTGAAGAAAACCCAAAATTATTAGGAGGACATCAATAAATAGCAAAGGAGACAGTAGGAGATCACTATACTCCCTTTGGATTTGAAATAAGACTAAGAAAGGGGGATATTCATAAGAATCCAGATATTAGGGAAATCTGGCAGGTTCGAGAACTATGTGAACAACTGATCGTAGGAGTAAGGGCCACAGAAAGAAATAGATCTAGTGAAGAGTGAGAACCATGGAAAAGATATGTTTAGTGAAAAATGAACCAATGAAACAAAGAGAGAGAGAGAGGAGAGAGAGAGACAGAGAGACAGAGAGAGGCAGAGATTTTATTCTCTTAATCAATTCTCCTGATATATTTTTATGTCGGTGGTTTTCCTGGTATAGTGAGAGTATAATATGGATCCACAACAATTTACATATTAATTTTTATAATGACGACCCACTCAGTTATCTTTAGATCCCTGATACTATAATCAATGCTACAAAGAATGTCCTGATTGAGATGCGTTATGATTTTATTGCAGTCATTTTATGAAGAGTGGAATTTTTGAGTATTGGGCCCTATGAACATTAATCTCATAAATACTGCATAATATTCCAGAGTGACCATTCCAGTTTATACTGCACAAAAACTGCACATTTTTGCCACATTCTCACCAATAATTAGTATTCATAAACTTAAAGATTTTCATTATTTAAGCTGTAGCTCATGTACTCATCCCTGTTTTAATTGCATGACTTACTCACAAGAATTTCTCCAAATATCTGTTAATCATTCAGTTTTTCTTCAGTATGTCACTTGGTCATATAACTTGAATATTTTTTAATGTGTCTCCTGTCTTTCAGTTTTATTGCTGTTTATTTTACAAATTCCTTTATTGTATTCTAAATATTAATACTTAGGTGGTTTGATTCCTGCAAAAATCTTCTATAGTGGTATTTAGTTAGAAGTACTGTTTGATATAATTATTGTAAAAAACTATTTTTTATTTAAAAATTCAATATTTTTTTATGGTTTGTGTTCTTGGGGGTCTTATTAAAGAAAACTTTTAACACAAATGCACAAAAATATTCTCTGTACTCTCCTTTAAATTTTATAACTTTATTTTCACTCAGTCCACTATGATTTACCTTTGTTTTACATACAAAATGAACTTTTGCTCCAATTACCTGTATCACCATTGCTTTACACCATATGCACAATACTCCATCTATTCCCAAAAGCATGGTATTTGTGCCCCGAGTTTCTCTACTTATGCAGCACTCTGATTCTGACCCTTCTACTTCGTTTCATGTGTATATTTGTCTATAACTGGTACAATATCACATTGTTTTAAAATGACAGATGTATAGCATGTATTACAAACATCTGGAGGGATAGATAATCGTTCTTTGGCCTTTTACTTTCTTATTTTTAGAAATTGATTCAGCTATTTATGAATTTTTGTTCCTGTACAAATACCTTTTGTAAATGATTTCTAAGATTATTAATACAGTCAGAAAATATAGCATTTATTGTGTTGATTCTTAAAAAATCTGTTATTGTTTTCAGTCAGTTTTGTTAATATTCTGTACATATTCTACCCATTCCTGAGCAGAGAAGGACAAGATCCTAACTCTGTTCATCCTGCCTGTAGATGTGAAGCAGGATATCTTCACTGACTGGTCCCTGCCCTCCCTTATGTTCTTGTTCAGCCTTGTCAACTGAGTCAGCAAATGCTGGAGCCATGAGACTGGGAGACCAGGTGTCATCCTCAGAAACCAAAGGGAAAGGGGGATACCCTGGTTTGTCAAGTCCATGAATGTTGCTGACCACAGCTGATCTTAAGCATCAACGAGTAATTAATTGTAGGCTAGGACTGCACTCAATTACTGGTTCATTTAGCCTCATAACACCATATGCAAAACACCCCATATATTCCCAAATGAGTGATATTTGTGAAAGGAATGCCATCATCATTCCCATTTTATAGATATGGTTACTGAAGCATGTGAAGTAAATTGGATTAAAAACAAACAAAAAAGCCTGTAATCTGAAATGTTATTGAAAGCTCCCAATTTTTAAATGGTGATCAGTAATTCAAATATTTTAACATATAACCACCACCAACAGCAAAAACCAATATCTTTGTCTTACAGATGCAAGTGAATGTCATACAGGAGCAGATTTAGAATCTAGCACTTTTTCTAAGAAATTTTTTTCTTAACAGGTGTTATTCTTTGGAATAATTTGCTAAAGTACAAAATGATATGTTTATAACACAACTTCCTGTGGAAGCATTGCAGTAGCACATTTTATATTATACACTCGTAGAAACTGATTAAAAATAACTACATACTTAGGTAATCAGTAGATTAGAAAACAAGCTTATAGGCTTAAGAGATAAAGGAGGGCTTATTTATCATCTCATCTCCATTCTTAAACTCACTTAAATTCAAAAATTTTAAAGTGTTCAGCTTTAATATTCCATGCTAAATAGAAACAGCACATTCTCATACTAGAATAATAGCTTAAAGGGATTCCGTGGAGAAGCTGAAAAATGTTAGATATGTGCCTGAAACTTTAATGGTATTAAAGAGAGTTAAGTAAAAAACAAAATCAGAGCATCCCATTTCTGCAGAGAAGATTATATAGGAGGTCATATGGTAGCTAATCTGTCAGTCTAGTGCTGTGACTGAGGCAGTTCTCTGTCATTGTTTCAATGATCCTCAACATGGAAATAATGACATCATAACATGGATGTACCTGGGTGTGCATGCATGTATATAAGATTACCTTATTTCTTCTTAAGATTATCTGTTTTTCAGACTGCATAGTTCTTAACGTTTTGTTGTTTAAAAAATCCTTTTTTTGAAATAAATTATAAATGTGAATATTTTTAGTTTTCTGTTTTTTGTTTTCCCCCCTCTAGTCCTTACATGAAAAAGATGTTTCTTTTTTGGCAAAACACAAATTTGTTAGTTTCAAAAAAATAATAATAATAATAATAATTTACAATTTTGTTGGTCCAGGAAATACAAAACTCTGAAAATTACTGCTATTGGGTTTATTTCCAATGCCTCTGTGTCTATCAGACCATCCCCTTCTCCTGGGTTGTTACACTAAATCTTCAGCAATGCTAACCTGAGGCTTGTGTGTGGTAGTCGTGGTTGGGGGGAGTTGTGGTCATGTCTAGGGTGACTGGCTTAATTTAATCAATCTCAATGATCACTTTACTTACTTAATACCCATTATCTATTAGGAAGGTAAACTTTTGACTTGTATCTGAGCTGCTTTTCTTTTCTGTAGTTTCTGGATTACTCAATTCTTTCTTATTAAATTATTTTCTTGATTTTTATTTAGTTCATAGTCTCTCAAAAGAATATAAAATATATAATGATCAAATTGCTCAATTACTGGATGGAATTTTGATAACAACTTATTAATTTTACATATTTTTTGACTGGAGCAATCGTTACAACAAACTTATCACTTAATCACTTTCAAGGCAATGAGCTTCTAATTGATCTGCTAGCTGCTAGGCTGCTAGCCCTGGAAAGTGGAATGATATGTAATCGGCTATCATGAAAATGAATCCACAGCACTGTATTTTGGAAACTCACAATGAAAAACGGCAAATAAAAAGATGATTATCAATTGCTATAGACTTCTATCTTTGAAAAGAATTTACAGGATAGTAAATAAAATGGTAAATTTATTAAATGTAAATATATGAGTATTAATGTGAATGACAAAAGTATCAGTATTTTTATACCACTAGGCAGAAAACACTAAATGTTGTTGAAATATATTTGTATTTTCAGAAAACTAAGCTTATATTATTTCATGCATTTTATATAGATTTTATCAGGTACAAATGCAATGCATGTCTTTTTCTCTTCATCTAATGTTAAATATCTTAATAAAATAAAATACTTTATTATGTATTCTTGTTTCTTATTGTACTTTTATTTAATGCTAAGTTAAATCATTCTAAATATATCATGATAAAAAATTATACTAAAAATCAATTAAAATTTTAATATTTAGACAGGTTCTTGGTATAAAAATGAAATATATTTTATTGAGATATATTCATGCATGTCATATTTTTTGCCTATTCATTTATTCTCTGTCATCATTCAAAACCTATTATACATCATGAAAATGTCATTGATCTGATGAATATGGATCAATGAACAGTCAAAAATAGGACCTCTGACTAAAACAAGAGAAGGAAGGAAAACAACCAATATTTCTTGCTTCATTATTATATGCCAAGTGTTCTGCTAGTAAATATATATATATATATATATTAAATATATATACAGTAAATACATATATTTATATACATATTTATACATATATTTACTAGCAGAACACTTGGCATATATATTTACACACGTATATATTTATACACGTATAAATATATATATTTACTATATATATTTACAGATATTCTCATATATATACATATGCATATATACATATATACATATATATGAAAATATATATACTCATAAGAATCTTATAAACACTCATTATTATTCCCATTCAAGGAAAGAAAACTTATATACAGAGATTCTTTAAAATGCCTAAGTAAACATCTTTATTACTATAGATGGGAAATTCAAACCCAGACTTGCCTTCTGTCTTCTGCTTCCTTCTATGATTAACTTATATCAGACAGACTCTTCTGCCAAGAAACTGTTAAAGCTGGTCAAAATTAAAACAACAAACAATAGTTACAGAAATCTTGGAGCAGACAGGAAGCCAGGATTAGAGGGGCCATAATCTCAAAAAGAAGGAAAATGCAGTAAAGAAAGCCTTTCATTACTATTTTTTTTTTCACTTTGGATATTCGCAAATTTTCAGGACAAGACATAAAGGCTGAACAGGAAACATCATAGATTTTTTGGCCAACTTGCAGAGATGAGAAGGAAAACTAATAGAGTCATGAAGACCATGGCAGCAGGAATTTGAGGAGCTAAATTGAAAGAAAAGGGAATCGTGGAGAAATGAAATGACATTTGATACATCTTTCCCTTCAAGTTTGTACCAATTCCTAATTTTTTTATGAAAGGGTAAAAGGTCAAGAAACTCAGAGAAAAATGGCTTATAAAAACTTAAACACTACAAAAGAATGAGCAATCTGACAGTGCAGGTTGTCCACTAAAAAAGAGGATCTTAGTGATGTAGGAAGATCCTGAACTCATTTCTTTCCACGACAAATCAACAACTACACATGAAATAATTCCTTCGGAAAGGGCCTGAAAATTGGCTGAAAAGAGCTTCCACAACAAAAGACGAAACAACAGTACTGAGATAGGTAAAAGAGGAAGAAATATGGTTTCCACCTGGAAAAAATCTACTGTAGAGATCCACAATCAAGAGGGATCTCAAAAAGTACAAATTTTTTCTGAGGAGTGAGAAATTCAAGCTCCACATCAGCTATCTCAACTCACAGATTTTACACAGGAGAGATGAACCCCTGAAATACTTTGTTTTTAAATACAATTGGAATCATGTACAGGAAAACTACGAAACTGCAGAGAATAGAAAACCTGCTCTTAAGGGGCTTGAATGCAGCCTAACTCAACCTAGAAAGGAGAACAAATCACCAGACTGAAAAGTGCACCGAGTGTTAGTAAGGAGACTCATTTGTTAACCTTAAGACATCTGCTGGAGCTGGGACTCTTCCCCAGGATTGAGACACCGGTGGGAGACATTTTTGCAATCTCAATCTACCTTGTTAATACTGGCACTGGTGTGGAACTTTCTCTCTAACCTACTATAGCCAATAAGCATGATTTGCTGAAAACCCCACCCAGCAGCATGACACAGCAGTTGCAGATGTGTCCTGCAGCTAAGCTGGGAGTTAGCCCCACCCATCAACGTATTTCAAGCATGTCCTCACCACAATGTGAGGCACATACAGCCCACATACGAGACATCCCTTGAGCACCTGGCTTTGGTGGACACAGGGAATTGTACTTCTGAGCCTCAGAGGACATCTCTTATACAAGGCTGCTCCTTCAAGAGAGGGGAGGTAGCTGATTTACCTAATACATAGAAGCAGACTCAAAGAGTTAGGCAAAATGAGGAAATAAAGAAATATGTTCCACATGAAAAAAAAAAAAAAAAAACAAAAACAAGACAAACCTCAGATAAAGAACTAACTAAAATGTAGGTAAGCAATCTACCTGATAAAGAGTTCAAAGGAGTATTCATAAAGATGCTAATTGAACTCTGGAGGAGAATGAATGAACAGTAAAACTTCAACAAAGAGATAGAAAATATAAAGTACCAAACAGAAGTTGTAATGGACTGAAAAATATATTAGAAGGTTACAACAGACAAGACAAAGTAAAAGAACAAATCAGTGAGCTAAAAGACAAAAAAATGGAATTCACAGAGACAGAGTGGCAAAATTTAAAAATAAATAAAAAGCGAAGATGTTTTAAGGGATCTTTGGCACAACATTGAATAGAATAACATTTGCATTATAGGGGTTTCAGAAAGAGAAAAGAGAGAAAGGCCAGGAAATTTATTTGAAGAACTATGGTTTAAAACTTTCCTACTCTGGAGAAAGAACCATTCAGGTCCAGGAAGCCCAGAAAGTTGCAAATAAGATGAACTCCAAAAGACATACAATAAGACACATTATAATTAAAATATTAATGTTAAGGATAAAGAGAAAAATCTCTAGAATAGCAAGAAAAAACAATTTGTTCCATACAAGACAAACCATGTAAGGTTAAGAGTAGATTTTTCAGCAAAAATATTACAGGCTAGAAAGGAGTGGCTCAATAACTTTAAAGTGTTGAAATTTAAAAAAACAAACAAACAAACAAACAAACAAACAAAAATTTTCAACAAGGAATATTTTTACCCAGTCGGATTATCATTCAGAATGAGGGAAATTAAGAGTTTGCCAGATAAGCAAAAGCTAAATGACTTTATTACCACTAAACTTGCCTTACAAGAAATGTTAAAGGTACTTCTTTAAGCTGAAAAGAAATGACACTAAGAATTTAAAAAAATACAAAAGTAAAATTCTCACTGAAAAAAGGTAAATATACTAAAGGGTATAATAGAGGTAGTAGATCAAAAACTTATAAAGCAAGCATGAAGATTTTAAAAAGTAGTAAAATTAACTAAAATTACAACTATTAGTTAAGGGATGCATAAAATAAAAAGAATGTAAAATGTAAGAGAAGGAGTAAAAATGAAAATCTTTGGAATGTGTTTAAATTAAATTGTCAACTTAGCCCACTATTTACATAGGATGTTATATGTGGACTTCATGGTAACCATAAGGAAAAAAATTATAGTAAATACACAAAAGAATATAAGAAAAGAATATAAACATAACATTAAAGAAATTCATCAAACCATAAGGGGAAAAAAAATGGAGAGAAATACAAAAACAGCCAAAAACCAAATAACAAAATGACTATATTTATATATCTACCGATAATTATTTTAAATGTAAATGGACTATTTTTGCCAATCAAAAATCATAAAGTGGCTGAATGGATTTAAGAAAAAAATGCTGCCCATAAAATATTTATTTCAAAAGTAAAATACACACAGACTAAAAATAAAGGGTTGAAAAAAAAAGATATTTCATGAAAATGTAATTGAAAAGAAATCTGAAGTAGTTATGATCTTACCAGACAAAATAGACTTTAAAATAGACTGTAATAAAGATGGAAGGGCATTAATAATGATGGAGGGGTCAATCCAGTGAAAAGATAAAACATTCATAAATATATATGCACCCAGTATAGGAGCACCAAAATATATGAAACAGGTATTAACAGATCAAAAAGGAAAAATTAAAACTATACAATAATAGTAGGGAAATTTAACACTCCACTTACATCAATTGATAATCATCCAGACAAAACATCTCTAAGTAAACATTAGCCTTAAACAATACATTAGATAAGAAGAACTTAATATACATACAGATAGGTGATATATGGTAGATGATAGATAGATAGATAGATAGATAGATAGATAGATAGATAGATAGATAGATAGATAGATATAGATAGATAGATAGAACATTCCATCCAAAAGCATTGGAATATACATTCTTCTTAAGTGCATATGAAACATTCTTCAAGAATGATCATGTTAGGAATCAAAACAAGTCTCAATAAATTCAAGAAGATTGAAATCAAATCGAGCATCTTTTCTGACTACAGTGGTATGAAAATAGAAAATAATAATAATAAGAAACCTTAAAACACACACACACACACACACACACACACACACACACACACACACACGCTACTGACAACCAGTGGGTTATTGAAGGAAAACAAAGAAGAAATCAAAAAACACCTAAAGACAAATACAAACAGAAACACAGCATACCAAAATCTATGGGATACATTAAAAAATAGTTCTGAGAAGGAAGTTCAAAGCAATGTAAGCCTACCTCAAGAAACACACAAAAATCCCAAATTCATAAATCATTTTATGCCTAAAAAAACTAGAAAAGAAGAAAAAATTGACCCACAGTTAGTAAAAAGAAAGACAATAAAATTCAGAGCAGAAATAAATGCAAAAGAGACAAAAAAAGATGACAGGAAATGAAATTAAAAGCTTGTTCTTTGAAAGATAAACAAAATTGACAAACTTTTGACTAACAAGGAAAAAAAGAGAGAAAGGCACAAATAAGTAAAATAAAAAATGAGTGAAAAATTACAATTGATACCAAAGAAATACAAAATTTCATGAGAGACTACTACAAAGAATCATACAGCAACAAATTAAGTAATCTAGAAAAAATGGATAATTTCTAGAAATATACAGATAATGATTGACACTCAGCCATCAACAAAAGAAAAATAAATTATCAAGAACCACGAAGAAAAAAAAAAGCAATATAAAAAAACCACTAGTAATCAAGGTTTTGACATTTATCAGAAACATAACCTTAGTACAATTTTGATTAAATTTTTACAATCACTACAAAAATAGATAAAATGATGAAAAACTTTTACAAGAGATGACATCAAAAATGAAGCAGATGAATATTTATGTACCAAAAACTACAGTTTCTGAAATTAATGCAATAGATATATTTAACAGCAGGAGAGAGGATAGTGACTAGAATACTGCTATGCAGAAAAGCAAACACCACCTACTTCTCTTTTTAAGGTCATTGCACTTGATATTACTTATTTTGTGAAAAAAAAAATGAGTTTTTTATAGCAGACTCCTCCGCTAAGTTTCAACATAAATGTCACTTCAGAGAAGATTTCTTAAACCGCCTAGTTAGGCTTCCTTCCATTCCACCTACCTATCCATCTCTTTTCTTCTGGTTAAATTCAAAACACCTTAGTGCAAAAGACTACAGCTGATAAAAATGATAAGTGTAAGGACATTTCTCTTGTGTGTGTAAGCTTAAGCAAGTTGCTTACCTTCTTTGAGTCCATTTTTTAATTCAGATAGCAATACCACTGCACAAGTTAAAAATTATTAAAAAGTAAAGGATAATACATGTAAGGCACTCAGCTAAGTTTGAAGGCGAGTTCAATTTATCAAAGAGTAAAAACAACAACTTATTGAACAGTATAGGCTATTTGAGAAATTAACTAAAAACCCATGGACTAGCTAATATGAAGATAGCTGCATCATAGTGGAAACCATAAAAGATATTTTGATGTCAGAAACCCTTGATCCTAGTTCTCATACGACATCTTACCTGTACAAGTGGCCATTGTCTATCAATTTTCAAAAATTATAAATTGGGGGTAATGTTATCCACACACTGATCCTAAGAATTAAGAGGAAAAAAGGTTCATTGTAAACCTGGTCTTATTATTAAATCTTGCCCACAACTTAAACTTCTAATTCACTGGCCATTCCCCTGATATAGCAAGCATTTCCAGAGTTTCTATTCTCCAAAAATTGATTATCATTTTTTCTTTGAGTTTTTAGTAATGCATATTATGATAATATTTGTTTTATAGCAGAAAAAAAATGGAGAAAATATAAAGAAATGATGTTCCTGTCTGGGAGTTTGCCAAAATCACATTGCTTTTATAATTAATGCTATTTCCTGCATGGATTTAATTTTCTGCCACTCATGTACTGAAAATGATATTGTCAAGTTAAAAAGAAAGTAAATCATCATTTACTTCTTTTTAATAAAAATTATTGAAGTTGGCTTGAGATCAATGAAGAGATCATTTATGGAGAAAACTTTTTTCTTTCAATGTCTTTGGCACATATATGCAAAACTGATTTGGATTTTCTAAATCAGAGGTCATCATGCTTTTCTTAAAAATAAACATTTCAATCTTGTAGATTCATATAAGTCTCTGTTAGAAATATCGACATTGCCATTATAATTTAAAGCAGTCATAGCTATATGTAAACAAATAGGAATCACTATGATCTAACAAAACTTATAAAAACATGTGTCATCCCATAGATGTAATTTTGCTTACCTCTGTTTTAAGAGATTAAGAAATTGTTATGAAACATGAATGTATAAACAAGAAAATACTTTGACCTTTTAAGAAAAATAATTTGTCACAAATCTATGACTTAGAAGTTTTTCAGATCATCTAAACTCTAATAAGAAAAAATAGAGGCTGATTCTTAATTGCAGGAGAGACTTAGAACTGTACATATAATCCATCCCTCCCCACCCCTATGCCCTGACTACTTGCAGTGAGGTATGGCTATATTTTTGGCCAACGAAATGAGCAAAGGTTTTAAAATATGTGTCATTTCTAGTCTTGAGTCATAAAAATCCCTCAAGTATCATCTTTACTACTTCTCCATCTGTCAGTCAGATACGAAGGACCCAGCAAATGACTAAAACTCCAGAAAGTAATGGAGAAGCCTGAGTCTCTAAGTGACATAAAATAAACAAAACCCATAAGGACTCCTTCCTTCCATTAATTGAACTCTATGTGTTGGTGACAATTAATTCTATTTTACACATTAACTGAAATAATTGGAGCTGACAATTTTACCAACTGGCATTAACTACCATAAAAGTTAAATCGGTGGATGTGAGAAAAACTTAAATGTGTAGAATTGACTTTAGTAAGTTGGCAGCAGATGGTGAGAATGCAGATATAAAAGTTCTGAGATACCTTTAAAGTAAGACCCTGTTGACACCCAGACCTGTGATTTTAGAGAAAATAGCTAGACAGAGTCAGAATGTGTGTGGGTTACTGTTAGCTCTCTCTAACAAGGTAGTTCAAGAAAGAGATGACCTCAGACTATGATTGGCTGGCTTTCATGGTGAGATCTAGGGTTTTATGATTTGGAAAAGATGATTGTTGGAGGTCAAGTGATACACAAAACTGAACAAAATAATTTGAGTGCCAAAGACCCACTAAGATTTCTTAGTTGATACAAGTACTGAATCTTGTAGCTAAATTTAAATGATCAGATGAAGGTGTTACCTTCCCACCCAGACTACATTTTTCTAATAGCTTTAAATTGTCTGCTATCTAAAAAGAAGTACAAAACAAATAGGGGAAAGGGATAAGGAGATAAAGAGAGAAATGGGGATGAGAACAAAGGAAAGAAATCATGTTTGAAAATTGTTTCTAGAAAGAACTTGGATGCGGTTACTGGCACATGAAATTGAATGGCAGGAAATAACTTCAAAGTCTCTTAATTTTGATGGGGGTTTGTTTCCAAAGAAATCATAAACCTGGCCTAAAAATTTTTAGTGTCAATTCTTAAAACAACCTTTGGCCCAAAGGCAGAAAGGAGACGGCAAAAGTTTCAAATCCCCAAAGGTGACAGTGATGGATAAAAAGAGAACAACACAGAGGGTGAAGCTAGAAGCCTGGAGAAAACCTCCCAGAAAACAGAATTTAGGTTTGGACTTGTCTCCCAGTTCTCTCTCTTCCAAATGAGAAACCATCACAAATCTATAAAATGAAATAGAAATGTTTCAAATAGATCCAATTCAAACAAAGAAAAAAACAATTTGATCAATACTACATAAAACAATGATATAACCTACAATATTGTCTATCTATGTATGTATGTATCTGAGTATGCACATATGTATATATACCTTTGTGTTTTTTAAACTAGCATTTGATGATACTTTCTATAGTCCATGATTATAATCTCAATAAGTGTAGATAATACACTGGGTGTATGTACTTGATTTTGGCACATTCCAGTTGAAGGCTCTCAGCCCATGCACCTTCTTTAAAAGTTCTTTCCAAAAGGATTTTGCACAAGTATTCTGCTTCCATCAGTGTTCTGTAAGGTGAGTAGCCCTCAAAATGGATTCATCAAAATCAGGTAAGCATTAGTACGTTTCTGCTTTGTCGTTCTTGATACAAAACTGCCTTCTGAGTGACTGCTCAGTTATTTCAATTATGGATTGAAATACTCAAAATCTGTTCTTTATAAAAAATAAAGAATATCAACTTAACATGATTGTAAATAAAAGCAAAACAATACTTTCCATTTTCTTTCATCATGTATAACAGAAACAATACCCTTCTCTAGTATATGAGAGAATACATCTCATCTCACCTACTGACTTTTAATGCAAAAGAGCACTTTTGATATTATTCAATTACCCAGATGTAAAATATATTTTTAATTCCATTATAGTAACTGAATATCTTGGATAATTAAAAGTTAATGACCTGAAAAACAGCAGAAACAAATAAATGTATTACTTTTTATCCCTTTTGGGTTGTTTAATCTAAAACTTAAATTTAGTATCATCTATTGTAAAAAATGATTTTCACTTCAGAATTCTCATGTTTGAATCCCAGAATAATAGGAACACTAAGGCATCAATATCATATATCAATGTTATAGTGGTGTGGATAAAGATAATAATTAAAAGCTGATGGATTTCTACAAAATTTTAGTATAATATATCCATATTTTATTATATTTACAATAACAAATGCAAATAAAGCCTCTGATTTTGTCAGATTTAACCTGACCATAAGAAAGACGAACAACTGATTCTGAGGTTTTTATCCTAGTGCTGTGTTTTATTTAGGTGTTTTCACAAACAAATGAGCCAATCCAAATGATTATTAAATAGCATTGGAATAAGAGCTAAGATTAATTCACAAAAACATATATTTAATATTTACCAGTTGCAATGAGTCAGAATCTTCCAGGATGTGAATCACAGCAGTTTCCAACATTGTCTCCTGGAGCTTTGGGCAAAAAAAACCTCTCTGGAACTGGTCCAGAATTCACTCTCTCTCATCTTTATTCTCTGCTTTGGTCATGGTTTGATGTGCTTGAAAGCAAAAGATGGCTAAGTGGCAGTAAAAATCAAGTAGACTCATGGTCTGATTTCAAATTTTTAGGTTGCTTTAAAAAGGCACCAGGTTAAAAAGCAAATGAGGAAAAATAGAAACATCACATGGACTTAGAGTTCATTTCTACAGATAACAAAGGCCAATAAAATAAAGGACAAACTTTATGAATACAGTGTGATGAGAAAAACCAAGGACCTTAGATGCCACATGACAGTCACTAAGATCTTTGACAGGTGATAAAGATACAACTTGGCACAATCAGCAATTATTTTTGGCACCTACGAAAGAGGGTAGTGAAGCAGAAAAATCTGTCCAAAGAATTAATCTGCAACCTGCACCATACAGTGATCTTCTCTAGTCTGTGATATGAGCTACAGTCAGGAAGGTAGAAGTTTCTTAAAAATCAGACCTTCAAAATAACTTTTAACAATTGAACAATTGTTTAAATAATTAATATGTAAAAATATATATCAATAATAGATGGTGCATATAAATAAATACAGATTTTTTACATATTTTATTTTTACCTTTAATAGCCTCAAGAATAAAATTAAATTTACTAATAAATGTCTTCAAGAAATCTTACTGCATGCACTCCAAAATAATTTTTATAGTTTTCAACAACACAACTCATTCTAACAGGATTCGCTGACATTAAGATATTCTGCTGTTGGGTAAAATCTCTGCTTGAAACAGAGGCATCGATGCCAGCCATGTATATCAGTCACTCCTGGTCATCTTGTCATGACTTTAGCTATTGCCTCTATTTTCCCAGTTTCCCCAAAGGCAAACACGTATATACACATGCAAGATATTGTGCCCAAAGTGCTGCCTTGCACACATTAAAATCTGCCTTTATTTCAAGAGGAATAATCAAATTACTTCCTACTGAAAATAACCTTTGGCCTGGTTGTAACCAGTAGTTTGATGCTTTGAGTTGCTATCCACTAATACTTTTAAAGAAAATGAGAAGAATGAGAATTACTTTTAGTAAGAAATTTATTGAATCATGGACATACAGTAAACTGATCTTTTTTGAGTAAGTGAAAGGACATGGTATTAGTGTGACATTTTTGGATTATAATTTAATTATGCTTTTTAAACTACTCAGTGTTACATTTTTTTTTTCTTTTTCTCCTATTGAATCACAGTTGTTTCAGGTGACCCAACAATATTTTTTCTCAGGATAAAATCCAATGACTAATCCATACAAAGTTGTCAGTTCATGAATATAAAAGCACTGATGAATCCTGAAAGCGCCACAGCACTTGATTATGTAAAACATTCAAATTGCTTAATAATTGATAATCAAGAGATTAAATATTTGAACATATTTTTCATCTACAATCTTTTGAGTTAGTATACTTTAATTATATTTCCAAATTCTCTTTGTTTTTCTCAACAAACCATTATTTAAAATTCATTACAAGCATGAAGAAACTAACAACCCAAAAAATATTTTATGCAATGTTATCTAATTCCTTGGACTTGTACTTTAATGGTTGTGAGAGAACTATAAATTGAGCCAAAAATGTGGAATAAAATCTCAGATTTCCTCATATGTGAGCGTTACCCAAATCAATTGAAACTACTCAAGGGTAATCAAGTGTACAACTGGAGTTAATAATTCATTTAGCTGTAATACCATTTTTTTTAAGGCTGGCTTCTTGCCTTGTGCATTATGTATTTTTGTTATGCTTAGCTTGCTTAAAATCATAAATTTGAATCATTTTGTAACTGAATATCATGACTAGAAAATATTCACTCTCATCTTGACCCCAATCTCGGACTTCTTATATTCAGGCTTCTTTTGTCTTTAGTAACTAGGACCACATTTTAAATGAAGCTCACAACCACCCTAAAATGTCTCATCTCTGAATTGATTTCTTCACCATATCTTATAATATACTTTTCCAACAGCCAGCTGGTGCATTGTTAAAGAAATCACAGCTAACTGGGCCTTCCAGAAATTCATGCTGTGTAACCAATATTACCATTTGATAATCTTTAAGATTCTCTTTAAGGGCGGGATTCAAAGTTGACTTGTCTGTTCTCCTCATGATTATAGCCCCATAACATGGAACAGAAAGTTCTACTTGGTATAATGCTCAGTAAATATTTGATAAATGAATACATTGCCGTTGTTCAAATTATCTCTGATTTTTTTTCTACCTCTACTATTCTTCACTTTCAAGACTATTCAATATATGCTCCCATTTTTTTCTTCCTCTCTCTTTTTTTTAAAATCATAAACATTTTGTGATGATCAAAGTTAGAATTACTCCTGTTGGATAGTTTCCAATATCACAGCAACTTTTTTCACCATAGCTTCTCTATTCATTCATATCTTTTTTATCTTTTTCGTCTCTGGTCTCTTAAGAAAGGCCAAAATTCAGGACTGTTGCTATTTCATTTCACCTCTTAACATTCTTTTTTGTTCTCCTCTCACTCTTAATGTCATAGAAGTAAGCAACCATTAGAATTAGAATGTAATTTGCACCTCATCTGATCCATCTTTCTCATTTAATCAACAATGTAACCAACACAGAAAAGATGAGGTCATTTTGAAGATAATAAAATAGTCACAAAACCAGGATTCTAAGTAGTGTTCTAGATGCCTGCCCTATGCTATTTTTACTTCACCATACAATTATTCCTTTTCATGCCTCCATTTTTAAATTTTTCCTGAAGGAGCATCTAATGATATCTACAACAGGCCAGAGAAGTCTCTCTCAAATAAGTATTTTTTAAGCACAACTTCAAAGAATAAATAAGCATTTATCTAGTAGTAAAGGCACAAAACAACTTATTTGAAAGCAAGCAGCCTAGAAAGCTTGGAAACTACAAAGAACTGGATGGTGGAGGAGATAATGGGAAATGAAGTGGCCAAATTTTTAAGTCCTGTTATGCCACGCTAAACAATTGATAATTTGTTGAAGATACTAGAAGGCCATTGAAGTATTTATAGTAAGGTAGTAACAAGATCATATTATTGTTTAGATAGATGCCCTGAGAGCTCTGTGAAAAAAAAGCTGGAGTAGATATTGGTAAAAATAAAAATAAAAAAAAAATACACACACACATCCATATATGTGTGTGTGTGTGTGTGTGGTGTGTGTAGATAGATAGATAGATAGATAGATAGATAGATAGATGCTATGCCCACTTGTATGTGTGTACAAAGCATACTTTAACAATTTATTACAGTTTTAATCATTTTTAAAGAAGTTTAAAAAACTTAAATTATTTCTCTGTCATAACATTTGAACATTTTAAATTGTTAGTTTGAATTGTAAGACTTTAATTATCTACAGATAATGATGCTGAAATATTATAACAATAATGTGTGAAAAATTTCAATGTTGTGCTTCTTTGGTTACTTTAAAATAATATGGTTTCATATACATATAATAATATGTAAATTTTTTTGAACAGTTCAAATAACATATCCATCCACTTCTTATGTTATAAAGTAAAAGTTTCTTAATTTTCTCTCTTCTCATGAGATTACTTTGTTTCTAAGGAGCCTTTCTGTGACTTCTTTAAGGTACTCCTCTGACAACAAATCCTAAATTACTCTCTTACCTCATCTCCTCATCTTTCCAATTCTTAGTCACTTAAAAGGAATAAAGCGTGAATTTTTTTTTTTTTTTACATTTTTAAATGGCTTAACTCAACTGAATTCTGCTCCAATAAAGAATAGAAAATACCCTCATCTCAGATACCAATTTAAGGTTGTATGAGAAATCAGACCTTTTCCATCCTCACTCTATACTAGCCTCTAGTCCTCAGCTTCACATGAGTGATCTTACTTTCCAAATGTGGCTGCACATTAAACATGCAGATCCTCCAGGAAAGACTTAGTGAACCAGAATCTCCATTAGTGGATCACGGGAAATTGTGCAGGAGGCTACAGTGTAAGTTGAGGATGAGTGCTCTGTAGTGGGCCTGGTGGTGGTCGTCTCCACCCAGGATTAGCAGCACCATGGCACCTTTGTCAGGTGACTCTAGCCCATTCCCAAACTGAGAAAGAAGATACCCACCGAGAGGGGCACCTGATGGCTAACCTGGCTCAAATTTTAAAGCAGAGCTAGCAATGATTTCTAACAGGGACCTGTCATGTAAACTACACTTTACAGAGAAGCCTGCACTGATCTGCCTGCCTGCACTGTGTTCCTGACAACTAAGGCAGCCCTTATAAAGAATTCCTAAATTGTATTTCAATCAGTACACTGAGGTTTCCCCAGTCCAATCAGAGCAGTGCATATATATCCCCATCAGCATCTTCACTGATCAATCAAAATGGCTCTATTCTGACCAATCAGGACAGTGCCTTTTAGATTAATCGAATTATAAGGATTTGGAGTCCTTATTTTCATGAGGATAGACCAATCAGGGACAAGGGGTCTGGACTTCCGTCTATATAAGTCCGTTCTCATCTGGTATAAGTCCGTTCTCATCTGGCTCAGAGAGCTCATTTCCCATTCCACCAAGAATTGAAGATTGTGTTTCACCACCTGGAGGTGAAACACTGGAGGGTAAAACACTGGAGGATGAAACACCAAAGACATCTCACAAGACCAGAGTGAAGAAGAACAGGCGGAAGCAGAGCAGGACAGAGTGGAGCAGCCTAGCTTGAAGGAACCTCGTCCCAAAGCCAACTTGAAGCCTTCCTGTTTTGTAGCTGTTCTGTGTCACA
The DNA here is from genome assembly GCA_003508835.1 of Eonycteris spelaea. Classification (NCBI taxonomy): domain Eukaryota; kingdom Metazoa; phylum Chordata; class Mammalia; order Chiroptera; family Pteropodidae; genus Eonycteris; species Eonycteris spelaea. Next base: position 24,994 of record PUFA01000443.1, read on the forward strand.
GTTGAGCTGTCTACACTAAAATTTTCCTTCTTCATTGCACCCCAAACTGGGAATTTCTGTTGGCATTGAATTGACACCAAACTCATTAATTGATAGTATTAAGGCATCCTGGGTTGAAAGTTGCATATCTAGAGAGTTGCCTGGCCTCTGTGGATTGGGGTGGCTGACCATAGGAAGGAGAAACTGGTTTCCTTGGCCTGTGAAAATGCACATGTGGGGTCAGGAGCCAGACCCAGGGACAAGCATGAGAGTCTGTACTCTCAGGAGAGTATCCAGTTCAGAGAGAGAGGATATTAAATAGTGAATAAAAACCACCATGACAAGACAAAGAAAAAGACTGGAAAAATTTTAAAGTTTTATACTTTATTACTTTTAATGATACTTCCTCCTCAGCTTTTTGAACAAGTGCCTTGATTTTTCATTTTTCAGTAGACCCCAAATTTACATAGCTAGTCTGTCCTGAGATACGGCTACAGGTTTGGGGTTGGGAGATTGGGAAATTTTTACATGGCTATTGTAGCATTAAGGAAAAAATAACTTTCTACTGGTCACTTCTCTCAAGTCAACTACCCACTGGAGGGAGAACCTATATATATACATTTTTTTTTTCTTTTTTAGTGACAATTCATATAAATAAATTGTACTTCTCTAAAATGGCTTACTTAAAAAATGCTTCTTAGCCAATATGTAGCAATAAATTCTTCAGAGTTCTAAAATTTGTAAGTTGTCTTTCTGAATGTGTGGTCCAGAAAAGTTTATTGCTTTAAGAAGTGTACATATACACACAAAAAGATTCTGTAGTTTTTTCTTTATTCAGAATAATCAGAGTCTTTAACATGTTAATAAGCTTTGTGATTCTCCAAAGGGAGATAGTCTCAGTATATTCTCATATTTAAAAACTACATATTGACATTTTGAAATCAAGATCTATCTCAAAATTACCATGTACATGTAATCTTTAAGAACAAAAAGTTTTTTTAAGTCCTATGATTATTTCCATTTATTTTTTAGAGTAAAATTCGCCCTTTTCAGCATACAATTCTGAAAGTTTTGACAAATACAGTTGTGAACCAACAATACAACCAAGAAATAAAACAAATTAACCCATAGCCCTTTGGAATCGACCACTCCCCTAACTCCATGTCCTGGGAACCATTGATCTATTTTCTTTCCCTATAGTTTTGCCTTTTCTGAACATGATATAAATAGAATAATACAATAATGATACAGCCTTTACATATAAAATACAGAATAATACAGCCTTTTAAGTCTAGCTTCTTTACTTAGCATAAAGCATTTGAGATTCTTCCATATTTTTGTATAAGGCAATAGATACGGAAATAAATAGCCTTATGCCTGGAAATAGCCACTTATATTCTTTTACCAGGCTTTTAGTGTAGGGTTTGTTATAACCTAGTTTGGTTTGTATTATTATTATATTTGCCCTCAGTTGTACCATAGGTTTCAAATTTTTCTAGTTTGACTTGGGTATTTTGGATGGAAATTCTGTTTACCAGAGGATTTTTGTCAATGTCTGCTCCACATTCAGTCAGATCTTGGTACTGTGCCTGCTCTCTTGTCCCTCTCTCAAAACTAGAACTTTGCTTCTTATCATTCAGTGCTTACTGGCCTCATGGTGGGGAACAGAGGGAGAGAAAAATCTCTGTTGATATGGCTTAGCCTCCGTCCTAAGAAGGCACTGTGCCTGGGTCTTAGAGGTGAAGAATTATCAGTGATTTTCCTCTCCTAACTTTTGTCTGGGCCCAGGATGTATTCACACCCAGAGATGTTTTTTTGTCCTTTCTCTCTGCTGCAGTGGTCTTTTACAAGTGCCACAAGATGACAGTGTTTGCTGTCTTCCCTCCAGCATTGTAGGGCTTTTGTTCCTAAGGGGAGAATGGTAGGTGGATTCAGGTGGGGCTTTGTGCATTACCAGCAACAGTTTCTATTCCTGTCCCCCAGGCATGTGCCATGAGAGGTGTTTTCTCAGGACCTTTGTGTTCAGAAAAGCCCTGAATGGTAGTTAATTCACATTGTGAATTATCTGGTTTAGCTCCTGGGCATTCTAAATTCTCATGCTAGTGCCTACTCAGACTTTGGTAATTTGTTTTAAAAATTTAGACTTTAATAATTTGTTTAAAATTTTAGTAATTTGTAAAAATTTACTTTAGTAATGTGTTAAAAATTATTCTTACCAACTTATATGCTACATGGCAGAGTCTGCCCAGGTAAGCAAGAAATTGTGCTCCATTACTCTTTGGAGGGACTGTGTTTTCATGGATCCAGGGTTACAGTATTTGGTTACCTAAATCCTCAGCTGTCTGTCCTTGTAAGGATGACACTGACAGTGATGTTTTCTTTTAGCTTTCTAACTAACTCCTTGGGAGAAGCCAGAACTCTGGATTAAGTTTTTATAACAAAGACATACAGCAGTATTTTGTACTTTCTTAATATTTTTACCACCGAAATAATTTTTGAAAGACTAATTTGCTGAGTAACATATTTTAGAATTTGTTTTTCTATTTATAGTATCTTTCTATTAGAGAAAAATGTTAGTGGCAGCTTATCCTAATAATGATTCATATAAATGTTATATTAAAGTAAAAATAAAGGTTTTTTTTTTTTAACTCTACATGGAATTTTTCAATATCTTCAAAAGGAAGGAAGAAACAAGTTTGTAGGAGAGAGTAATCCAACAGAAAATAAGGCATTTGGTAAGGGATAGCATCCTGTGCGTTGTTACCTCCTAATAAACTATGGCCAGACCATTTGCACCTAAACCTATAGTAGGCTAAGTTTCAACGTGAGAAGTGAAAGGTGGCTGTATGTAACCTTGGCACAGCAAGAATTTCCCTTTGTTGCAGTAAAATGAACTTCTGGTTTGAGATTTCTCAGTCCTGATGGATTCCTCACAACTAGCACAGCGCTAAGCTCCCAGAATTACTGGTGCTTCTCTAGGTTGAACAAGGAAGGTGAGGGTGATTCTGCTCACTGTATTCTTGACCTTGTATTTGTCCTCTGCACAGCATGTTTCAGGTTTGATGGTAAACTAAGGTGATAGCTACCTTAACCCAATCAAGTCATCACTACTTCATTTGTTCTCAACATTGAACCAATCCAGCCAACATGCATAATATATTTTGAATATTTTTGTCATTGATGTTAGTAGACATTTGGATACAATATTAGTAAACACTTTAATATATATGCATGGATATATATAAATGGAATATTGAGTTGCTTAATAAAATATTTAAAAATATTCTAAAATACCTGTAAACACCCCTGCCTTCTATTATACATTATGGGAAATGAAAAAAAAAAACTGAAGAGAAATTACATACATGAAAATATATATAAAAAATGTAAACATATACTAAATATATAAATATATATGCTTGATATAAGTAAATATATTAATTTATTAGATATTTTATTTAATATTTAATTGAAATATTTTATGTATTTAATACAATAAATACATATATAATATGAATTTATAAAAATATAAATCTATAAAAATATGATCCCTTATCTTTTGTTTTTAATATAAACAAGGCTACTAGCACTGAAAACACTCATGATTATTCCATATCTATGACAGGTAAAGAAACTCAAAAATCATATCCCAGCAAAACTTTAACAACAAAAGTCTTTGGTAGGGTGGCAAGGACTTTGTGGTGTAGTTTTGCTTTTTATTATCCAGAGCAATATTGGGATACAAACAAGAAGAGAAATTACTTCTTTCAAGATAAGTCCATATACTGTGCTCTATTAAAATATTTATCATTTTGAGTGGTTTCCAAACATCATTTTTCTTTACAAATTTATCTTTTCTCCTTGAACCTTCAGATTTTAAAGAAATGATTACTCTGTACTCATTGTGGGTTTTTTTTCTTGCAGAGCACAGATGTAACATCAAATCCCAAGGTGGCATTCTGTGTTTTAATGGTGAAATGGAGTCACATCTATAACTCCAAATTCCATATAAATAATAGAAATTTCTCTCCAAATTTGTTAATTAGAAGCATTTTTACACTTATACTTTTGTTAAAGCACCAAATATAGTACACAGTGCTTTGTTTTGACTTTCCAAATTAATATAGTAACTTCTGAGAATAGAGATCTTGAGGCAGATGCTTTTTGCTGTACTAAGGCCACCAATGGCTTTCCTTGGCTCGTATTCAAAGAAATTGTTTCTGTCAATACACCTTCAGCCTGAGTAAAGAATGATCATTCATTCATAAAAGAATCATTTGAGTAGATTTAAATCACAACAATTAGTACTAGGAAGAAAGATACCATTTAAAACATAATACCATCTACAGATGATTCTTAATCTCAATTTAAGATTGAGTTACATCTTGATAAACCCACCATAAATTGAAAGTATCATAAGTCAAAAATGCATTTAATACTGCACTCAGAATATGGGTTGTTTACCCTTGTGATCACGTGGCTGACTGGGAGCTGTGGCTTGCTGCTACTGCCCAACATCACAAGAAAGTACTCACAAATCAGAATTTGAAGTAAGATTTCTACCAAATGCATATTACTTTCACACCATCATAAAGTCGAAATATAACAAGTGAATCATCCTAAGACAGGGAGTATCTGAATTGTGTAAAATTTTTTCATATTCAGCTATTTGAGCAGTTGCTACGTGCTAGGCATTGATCTAGATGTAACAATGTTCATTGTGTCCTTTTACCCTCACAAAATTCCTTTGAATAACTATTGTTTCCATTTTATGACTGAGCCATGCAAAGCTTAGAGAGAGAAAAGTGCTTAAGTACACACAACTGTTAGTGTTGATATTGCTGGAAATTTATTCAGCCTCTCTTAAAGTCTAAGCCACAACCCTACTTGAGGTAATTTAGGAAAAGCTAGCACATCAGACAGAAATTAATGTGTCTTTAAGTTAAAATAGGCATAAGATGTTGTTTCTCTAGCTTTATTTTCACATAACCAAAATTTTATTGTGCTATCTGTCCCATCCAGATAGCTATATAGAACAATAGAGGGAAGAAATGTTAATTACTTATGAATACAACAGAAACTTTGTAAAACCTGCTAGGACCAATGTTCTGTAATGAGAACCACAACTAACGTAGAGTTATTTGTATAAAATAAATCATAGAAGACATGTAATAGATTTTGTCATTCATCTTTGGATTCAAATCACAAAACTTTGATGATAACCCTTACTCATTGTGAACCAAAAAGTCACTTATTTCCAGTAGTATCCTCTTCTCACTAGTCTATGCAATGATCTTCTATTTCTGCTTCAAGGCCTATAGAATTTATCACTAGCAGTTCTTACTCTTTGTTTATTAATCCTGACTTTATGATTATGTGACCCTGTAAGTGGAGCATACTGGTATGTTATCCTTCTGGGGTAGTTCCTTTTTTGACCTCTGATCTTATTCAAAAACTCTGTGAGCTGCTACATAGAAGAGACAGGTTTGACTTCTTTGGGCAATGAGGTCTCTCTTTTTTTTTTTTTTTTGAAAGTGAATTTCACTTGCTGAGCACCATTCACACCATAAGTAACCTTACGTGCACCCTGGAAATAGTTGCTAAGAAAATTAATACTCATGTCCTAGAATATATGGGTTGCAAATTTTATGTAGTTTTGTTTTCTAATAAAAGCAGCATCAAGGGAACAATCTTGATCCAAATATTTTACATTGAATAAATATTTTCTTTTGCAATCTTAAAACGAAAAAATCATAGGTTTCCATTATAGAAAGTGTAAATTTCTATTATTAACTCACATATCTTGCAAGATTATAAGATTGTGTCTTTTCACAGGTAGTATCTGACAGATTGAGTCTTTTGTTTATTTTTCAGACATTCTGAATTTTTGCTAATGTTTAAAAGTTAACTATGCAAGTCTTGGGGTGAGAACTTGGGTTTTTATATTTTATGCCTAAAATGTGAAGTGCATTTTTTGGAGTTCTATAAATGAAGTGAATATATTTTAATAACAGCAAAAGACTAACATTATTGTTCATTGAAACTGTCTTGTGAAAGAACTTCCTCGTGGCAAACATAATGCTACTAAGGGAGACCACATAGTCTCTGTAATTAAAACAGGAGCCGCATCTGTCTTGCAGTGTTCTTTGTTTGTAGGCAAGTAAATGGCTTGATTGTATAGTTGCTTTAGGCCATGAAAAGTATATACTTTATGATTTGGCTTACATCACAACCTCTGTGATTTTAAGGATTTTCAAAATGTTCTATTAAATCTGCTTTTTTCCCCATTTGCCATTTTTATATTGCGTTTACAGAAATACCAATGGTCTAGTCTTTAACAATGTTAAGATAATGAGTAATGTATTATGTCAAATTAACACAAAAAGGACTAATATTATTTATTCCTCAACATAGTTCATTTTAATTAAAAATGTAGTTGCTTGATTAGGGACTAATACTCTATTAATTTGAAACACATCTATTGAGACAGTAAATTCAGAGAGAAAAACTCACATTACATGAAACATAATTTATCACTCTGAAGAATGAATTTTGTATTATTCACAATGCATGCAAGTTTTCCATTATGCATTAAAATGCGCAATGCAAGCACAATGACAGATTTTGGGTAAAGGCTGTGTGGCAAAGAAAACTCATGAGGCATTCCTATACTAATAGTAGAAAAACATTTAGAGTTTCTAATACCAAGAGAAAACTAAGCCTGATGGAGGAATAGGCATTCCACAGAAATGTTTTCTGAAATGTAGTCATTGATTTCTTAGTGACTGAAAGCTTATATCGATTTATTAGTAACTCTCTTAAGATTTACTAAACACCAATTGTGTATCAAATACTTAAAATTTTAGTAAAGTTAAAGAAATACTAGAAAACCCAATTTCTTTCATTGGGATGTTTATAGTCAAACCAAAAAGGCAAATTACACCATTCAATAACCTTAAAATATTTATAAACAACCATTTTCAAAACAGAAAATAAAAATATATATATTTACTGAGAATTCAGAGTAAAATGGTATGTTTTAAGATAGAATATAAAATTCATGGAGAATTTTCTATTAAGTGAGAATTTCTATTCTACTAATATAATAATTTTCAAACCAGATTAAGAATTTGAACTATTTATGAGTGAATGAGTAAAGGAGTGAAAGACTTGTCATAGAAAATATGCTTCATAAAGTGGAAAAGAGCTTTCAATATCAGTTGTCTAGATAATGTGGAGAATGAATAACTCAAGAATCAGAGTGACAGCTGGTGATATTTGGACTTTATCAAACTAAATATCATAATAATCAACTAAAACGGACACACTACTATCATACTAAGGGATTTGCATGGGAGAAAAATATGGCTCATGTGAATGCAGCCAGTGAATAATTACAGAACTGCTAACCAAACAATCGTTAAGGAACAGCCTGAAATATGCAAATATACAGCAAAAACATGTCACTACTTTCAAGGACTACACTATGCTATGCTGAGGAATTACAGCTTCATTTGAAAAACACTTTAATCAGAGGAAAAAAGATCATTGACAGAATAGAATGGAGGGAGTAAGTTATCTTTTGACCTCAAATTGGAGATTTGAATATTTTATATTTAATATGCAAGTAGCTAGTCTTACTTGCATTCATTTTTGTTTGGTTTGGTTTAGTTTGGTTTTAATTGTTAATTAAAGAGAATGAACATATTTTGTTATAATGATTTAAACAAATTAAATCTATAATCCTAACATTTATTTTCTGCTTGGTTCATTTTTTTTCTTTGTTCTTTTGTACAGTAACATGTCTGCTTTGGGATCAATTTAGCTTATTTTATGATTTCATGCTATCCTGAATAATGGCTAGTTTTATAACTATTATTTTTATTTTTTAATTGCCCTTATAATTTCTGTATTTATTTTTAATTAATTACTTTATAATATCAAATAATGTGTCAATTATAATATGAATAAACATACAACAGTGAAGTTTAAATCCTTTCTTACTTTGTATTTTACTTTTACATATTCTATAAACCCACATTACTACCACTCTGTTTTAGACACTGAATTATTTTTAGTTATTTAAAACTCTCGTGTCTATTAATACCAAGGTTTCTATATTCAAGCAATCATTTCCATTCGACCTTGAACACATCACTAAAAACTTACCTGTATTCTTATATGTTTGTATGACATCTAGTATCTCTTCCTAAACTCTACCAAAGGTGAGCCAAAGCTCACCCCCATGTCCTCTTGGGAAAATGTGTCCTTCCTTAGGTTTCATGCTGCTTGTTTACTCTGCATCTTGTCTCTGAGTTTATGAAAAGTTATGATTTTGTAGTTTCTCCATTTTTTCTTGTTAGATTGGTAAAAATGCTTTTTTTCTTTTTTCTACATCCTATGTGGAAGCAGACAGCCTACAACAGAAATTGCAAAACAGGAGTTGCCAAGGTAAAAAAGTGTTCATTTTGAGCTTGTTGCTTAATGCATTATGTATACGCTGTAGAGGAAATGAGTTAATATGTTACTCTTAGTTATAATTATAGTTTAAGGAATATCCAATTTTAAACTGGGTGTTTTATGGTTTTGTCATTTAATATTTGTGTTCTATAACTTGAATAAATCATTCAATTGATTAAGGTTACTGAAGGGAATTGTATAAATATATAGATGGCAAATTCATTTCAAATTATTTTTCAGAAAATAATTATTAAAGCCCACTAATGAAAGTCAGGGTGTTGATGTAATAAAGACTATTCAAATTCCTTTTTTTGAGGTGCCTGAATTTTACTTGGAGACTATATTAACAGTAAACCAGTGAAAGACCAGACCTTTTTTTGAGTTGTGGATACAAAATACAGAATTGAAGATTTGCTAATATTTGTAACACACTGTGAAAAAATAAAGACACTTAAAAATTTTATTTATAAAATGAAAATAAACTAGATCATATATCTTAAAAAGTAAATACTAGAGACAGCAATAATGTATAATAAATATTTTCAAACAAATAATGATTAATATTAGTACCAAGAAGGAATAGGAAAGCATGATAGGTAAATTTTAGAGTAACAGTTGAAAGTGAAGGCAATTTTGAATCAATTCATTAGAAGTATGTGTTAGGTCTAAAAAGGCTGGAGCAATCTATTAACAATGAACTTTTGAAACAGACCAGAAAAAAATTCTCCTCCAGGACATGATTCCAGGTTGAGAAAAAATTGATGAGAATCAAATTAAAAAATAAATAGAACAGAGACTATAAAGGGAAAGGAAAGAGATTCTCAGAGGAAGTGAGGGAACAGACCAGAGCTAAGAAATCAAATCATCATTTTTTGAAAACTGCATAAAAACAACAGAAGACAGAGCTCTATTAAGTTAGAAAAGCTATTCTGAACTAACTTCTTTTAAAACGTCCAGAAAATTTTATTTCACATAACAATAAGCAGTAGAAAAGGATTACAGCTCAAACCCTATTTTTAAAAAATGTTATTATAATGAAAAAGAGAATAAATATAAAATAGCATATCTACAAAAAATAGAAGCATACCAAAAATATATGAATATGAAACCAATCAAAATTATATTTAAATCAATGACTTTATCATGACACCACAGGAGTAAAAGTCTAATTTGTTACTTTTGAAGTAAACAATTTTATTGCCTTGAAAATGCATAAATAAAGGGAGAATATTTGTATTGTATTTATCGGAAACTATACCGCCAGGCAACAAACTATTTTTAGAAGTATTTCATTTAATAATAGAAAAAAAATTATAAACTTAATATAGTGCCATTTCCCAGCTCACTCTAAATACATGGATCTAAGCATTAAGCAACAACGGAAGATAACATATAAAAAGTGAGGCAATCAAACGTTATATGCCTCCTGATGGAACAGCACAACACCATCTAGAGTTTCCAAAGTAATTAGATACAAGTGACTTTATTCTGGATCCATCTTCTTATTGCGGGGATACTGAAAAGAAAAAAAGCATGAAGTCATCAAAATCTAGACTTTGGAAAACTCTACAAGTCATATATTCTGGTTCTTCAACAAATTAGTTGTAAAGAAAGAAAGAAATAGAGAAGGATTTATAGCATAATGGAGTCTCAATGAAAGTAAATAACAAAAAGGGGTGGACTAAAGGAGAAAATTGTAATCTGAAAGCGGGGAAGGTAGTGGTTAGAAAGGTGTACATGAAGACTCTTTAGAATCTCTACTAAGCAAATAACCACATTACAGACACACCATAAATAAATTAGAGAGGGGGTCTAAGAGAAGAGGTCTTAAATATTAACAAATAACTCAAGTCTATAACAGCTTTATTACATGGTAGTTTAATTTGAACTATTAAGCCAGACTGCTGCCTGGTTTCAAATCTCATCTATGTTCTGACAAAAGGACTTTGGACAGTTTCTTCATCTGTAAAACGTAGATAGCTTCTCTCATGGTTTATCATGGGATTAAAAAAAAAACTATGAAAAATAGTTTTACATTTTATAAAGAGATAGAACCTTTGTGACATTTCAGATGTAACCATGTACATTTTTTTTATTGCTACTCCAGTAAGGGTCTCTATTTTATCTAGGTGAAACTTCAGAAGTAAGATATCTAAACCTTATGAGTTGAAATTTGAAAATAAAATGTAAAACTTCAATTGAAGTGTGAATCTTCATTCAGTGAACTAAATGTGTACAGGTAACGTATCTTTCAGGTGAAGTGAAAAATATTTTTCAAATACTATGAGTTCTTTAGGCTCCATTACTTTCATTACAATTTTTGTTTCAATATCCTATTACCAGGCCCCTTTATATCTTTCTTTTTCATATGACATTTGAAAAAGTTTTGAGAACTTTAGTAAAAGCAAGCATTTTTGTTGACTACTACAATTAGTTGGGTCAAATAAGTATGCAGTATTTTGGAATTTCATGGAATATTATTGTAAAAGCAATATTGAATAAACAAAGAGCCAGGCTTGATTAAATTGGTTCTCTTATAGGTGAAAATTAGACTTTGCATAGTTCTTTTCAGATAAAATTTGGGAATCATTTTTGTATGAAGTTTGCAAAAAGAATTGGCATAGGTGTCGGCTATGGTTTTATTTAATGGTTCATTCTTTTCAAATAGAAGTTCTAAGATAAGTTTCATATTTATGGTACTCATTCTTTGGGATTCAAACATTTAAAGTTAATAATTGTTTTACCTTATAACCTTTGGAAATATTTCCAAACACATATTGGTCTCCTGAAAGATAAGAGCTTAGCAACTATTTTCACATTTAAAAATATTTTTGAATGTAAATAATGTTAAAAACTTTGGGGATTTTTGTGTTTTGCCATAATTCCTTTTCCTCTGTCACAAATGGTTAAAATATACATCATCATAAAAATTATTGCTTCGAATTTTACACTCTTTAAAATTCGTATGTTACAATAATCTATAATGTTCAGGGGCACAATGTCATGTAAATCCAACTCCCAGAGATAATCAGTGCCAACATATGGCTCAAAAATACCTTTTGTATACCAAATTACATGTATGTCTGTATATAAAGGTTAAGTGTACTCATACTATTCATAGTCCATCTACCTTTGAAGACCAAGGAAATATTTCTCATGTAGAAGCTTATACATAAAAATGCTATGTGTGCGTGTGTGTGAGTGTGTATATACATACATACATATATATATATATATTATATATAATATATAAATCTATATGTATATATAATATAATATATATTATGCATATGTATCATTAATGCATCTTTTAACACTTGATAAAGAAGTTTGAATCTTTGGAAACATGGTGGAGTGAGAGATGTCCACAGATCTCTCCCCTTAAAACAATAAGCTAAACATCTAAAACTCAAAAAAAAAAAAACAAAAACAAAAACAAAAAAACAAAAAAAACAAAACCAACACTCGAACTGCCCACCAGCACCTATGAGTGTGGGATCTGCACACAAGAGCTACCACAAGTCAAACCCCGGTGTCAGACTCACTTGGAGAAATAAAGAAACTGCCTCTCATAGCCTCCAGGGATCCTTGCAGGAGGAGGGGGAGGGGAGAAGGAGCAGGGAGTTCCTGCCCAAGTTCCTGAACATTCCTGCCTGGGATAACTGTGAGCTTCCTGCGGGCTGGCTGGCTACAGGACCACTCATCAGGGCAGACATCAGAGAAAGCAGGACTAGACAACAGAGGAACAACAGCTGATGTTTGCCAGCCACAGCTGCAAAACCGAGCCTGAGCCACAGCCCCCAATGCCCAATTTAAGAGGTCGCTCCCCCTGCCCTCCCTCCCCCCCCCCCCCCCCCCCCGCTCTGTAAACTCCGAGAACTGATCACCATGAAGCCCCAGAAAATCTGAGCAAATGCTGCCAGGATTGTCACTGACACTAAAAAGGACTGAAACTGAGAGTAGCAAGCATCATTAAATACTACAAGAAAATTTAAAAAGCATTAGGAAGATTTATATAAAGCAGAGACCCAAGAGGCTTAGAGGCCACCTACTGGAAACCAAAAAATAAAAAATAAAAGAAGCACCTTCTTTGCAACAGGCTAAAGCAGACCTTTATATAATAAATTTCTTTCTGGAAAAAATAACAAAATACACTTCCATTAATGCCCAGGTGGAGAAATAGTCCATTAAACACCATGAACAACCAAGGTGACAGGCAAATAAGAAAAAAAGAGAAAAATATCTAGAAAATAAGCTTATAGACATAGAAATATATGACTTAAGTGACAGAATTCAGGGTGGCACTTCTGAAAAAAATCAATGAGATCCAAAACAACTCAAATCAATAATTTCAGGAATTGAAAAAACAACTAAATGAGCAGAGCAAGGAGATTGAAACCCTCAAAAAGACCAAATAGAAGTTCTTGGAGATGAAAACACTGCAAGAGTTGAAAAATGAAATAGCAAGCTTGGGAATAGAGTCAAACAAAGTGGAGGAGAGGATCACTAATATTGAATACAGAAATCTAGAAAGAAATCAGAAGAAAAAAGAGAAACTGAAGAATAAAAATAATAAAAGAGAAAATTCAAGAACTAGCTGATATCATCAGGAGAGGAAACATAAGAATAATGGGCATTATCAAAGGCAAGGAAAAGCAGCAGGACTAGAAAGCATTTTCAGACAAATAGTGGACGAAATGTCCTAGATCTAAGGAATGAGCTGGAGCTTGGAATTCAAGAAGTCAACAGAACATCCAATTATCTGAACCCAAAAAGACCTTCACTGAGACACATTGTAGTAAAATTATCAAAAATCAACGACAAAAAATTCTCAGATAGCCAAGGGGGGAAAAAAATAGTAACTTATAAAGGCAAACCCATTAATTATCCTTGGACTTCTCAGCACAAACCTTACAAGCCAGAAAGGAATGGAAACAAATATTTAAACTATTCCATGAAAGGAACTACCAACCCAAAATAATGTATCCAGCTAAGCTCTCCTTTAGATATGAAGGCGAAATTAAGACCTTTCCAACATACAAAAGTTGAGGGAATTCTCCACTGCGAGGTCTGCACTACAGGAAATACTGAAAGGGGTCAGCTCATCTAAAACAAAATAACAAAAAAAACAATACATTAGGAGTAAGTGACTATCAGGCAAATAGAAGCAGAGGAGTGCAACCCTTACTAAGATCAAGACATAAGCTTAAATAATAACAAAAGAATTGTTATAACAAGATAGTAATGAACAATCAACATACATAGGAATAAATTGAGAAAAGAGACTGAAAAGGGGGATTCAAAGATCCAAATTTCAAAAGGGAATACAGATAAGGAACACTCAGAAGAAAATAGACAACTGTATATATATTTTAACTATCCTTTTCATATTCATAATGATAACCACACACCAAAGATTCAGAATCATTGTATATACCATAAAACAAGAAGGACCAGAGTCAAAACCCACACAAGCCAACAAAATAAAGTCAAGAGAAGCACAAGGACAAGGAAACAATGTAAACACTGAGCTACCAGAAAGCAAAAGATAAAATGTCTGTAAAAAGACCTCATATTTCAGAATCACCCTAAATATAAATGGAATGAACTCACCAATAAAAAGGCACAGAGTTGCAGAATGGATCAAAAAACAAAAACCTGTCTTCAGGAGACACATCTCAGCTCCAAAGACAAATATAGATTCAAAGTGAAAGGTGGAAAATGATATTTCAATCAAATGGCATTCAAGAAAAGTAGGAGTAGCAGCACTACGATTGGACAAAATAGACTTCAAAATCAAAAAGGTAAGGAAAGATACTGAGGGACACTTCCTAATGATAAAGGTAATCATGCACCAGAAGACATAACACTTATTAATATCTATGCTCTCAAGAAATATGTAAAGCAAATAACAGATCTAAAGGGAGAAACAAATCAAAACACTATGGTAGTAGGGACCTAAATACCCACTGCCAAATATGACAGATCATCCAACAAAATCAATAAGAAAATAACATCCTTAAATGACACATTAGACCAAGTGGACATAATTGACATTTGCAGAGCATTCTATCCCAAAACAGTTGCTTATACCTTCTTCTCTGCACATGGAACATTCTTGAGAATCAACCACATACTGGGACACAGATATAGCCTCAACAAAAATGAGAGGGTTGAAATCATACCAACCATATTCTCTGATTATAATGCTTTGAAACTAAGATCAACTGCAGAAAGAAATAAGGAAGAACACACATGCATGGAGATTAAACACATGCTACTGAAGAATAACTGGGTCAGAGAAGAAATAAAATGAGAGATCAAGGAATACATAGAAACAAATGATAATGAGACAACATATCAAAACTTTTGGGACACGGCAAAAGCAGGTCATAAGAGAGGAAAGTTCATATCATTACAGGCCTATCTCCAAAACAAGAATGAGCCCAAATAAACAACCTAATGCTTCATCTTAAAAAAACTAGAAAAGAGAAGAACAAATGAAGCCTAAAGTCAGCAGAAGGAAAGAAATCATCAAAATTAGAGCAGAAATAAATGAAATTGAAAACAAACAAAAAAACAATAGAAAAATAAATGCAACAAAGAGCTGGTTCTTTGAGAAGGTTAATAAAATTGACAAACCCTGGCTAGACTCACTAAAAAAAAAGAGAAAGGAACAAATAAACAAAATCAGGGATGAAAGAGGGGAAATACACTGACACAGAAATACAAAGGATCATACAAGAATACTGAAAAAGTATATAACACCAAATTTAATAACCTAGAAGAAATGGACCAGTACTTAGAAAAATACAACTTCCTAGACTGAATCAAGAAGAACTGGAAAATCTAAATAGACCAATCAGCAGTATGGAAATTGAAACAATCATCAAAAACCTACCAAAAAGTAAAAGTCCAGGACCAGATGGCTTCACCAGTGAATTCTACCAAACATTCAAAGAAGATTTAATACCTATTCTCCTCAAACTCTTCCAAAAAATCAAGAGAGGCAATACTTCCAACTCATTTTATGAGGCCAATATTACTCTGATACCAAAACCTGGTAAAGATAACAACAAAAAAGAAAACTACAGACCAATATCTCTCATGAACACAGATGCAAAAATCCTAAATAAGATACTAGTGAACCGAAATACAGATATTAAAAAGATTATACACCACGATCAAGTGGGCTTCATCCCAGGGCACAGGGATGGTTCAACACACAAATCGATTAATGTGATACACCACATAAACAAATTAAAAAATAAGAATCATATGATCATATCAATAGATGCAGAAAAAGCCTTCGACAAGATACAGCATCCATTTATGATCAAAACACTTAAAAAATCAGTATAGAAAAAGTACCTTAACATAATAAAGGCCATCTATGAAAACCTCAGCCAACATTATACTTAATGGTGAAAAACTAAAAACCTTCCCTCTAAGATCAGGAACAAGGCAAGGCTGTCCACTATCACCACTCTTATTCAATATAACATTGGAGGTCCTAGCAAGTGCAATCAGCAAGAGAAAGATATAAAAGGCATCCAAATAGGAAACAAAGAAGTCAAACTGTCACTATTTGCGGATGACATGATTCTCTATTAGAAAACCCTAAAGACTCCACAAGAACACTACTAGAAAAATAAGCAAATACAGTAAATCTCTGGATACAAAAATCAACATTCAAAAATCCATAGTTTCTATACTCTAATAATGAAGAGTGAGAAAAAAGTAGAAAATAATTCCTTTTGATTGCAAAAAAGAATAAATACCTAGGAATAATTTAATGAAACATGTGAAGAACCTATATAATGAAAACTATAAGACCCTATTAAAGAAACGAAGAAGATACAAAGAAATGGAAAGATATTCCATGTTCTTGGATTGGAAGAATCAACATAGTTAAAATGACCATATTACCTAAAGCATTATACAGATTTAATGCAATCCCCATCAAAATTCCATGGCTTTTTAAAAGAAATAGAACAAAAAATCATCAGCTTCTATGAAAGCACAAAAGACCCCGCATTGCTAAAGTCATCTTGAGAAAAAACGAACGAGGCATCACTCTGCATGACTTCAAATTATACTACAAAGTGACAGTAATCAAAACAGAGCATGTATTGGCAAAAACAGACACACAGACCAGTGAACAGAATGAAGAGTCAAAAGTAAAACCATATTTATATGGCAAAATTTTTTGACAAAAAGCCAAAAACATACAGTGGAGAAAGGAAAGCCTCTTCAATAATGGTGCTGGGAAAATTGGAAGGCCACCTGCAAAAGAAAAAACTAGACTGTTGTTATCACCACACACCAAAATTAACTCAAAATGGATTAAGGACCTGAATATAAGACCTGAAACAATAAAATGCATAGAAGAAAAGCATAGGAACAAAACTCAAGGACCTTGGACTTAAAGAAGAATTTTATGAATTTGACCTCAAAAGCAAGGGAAGTAAAAGCTAAAATAAATGAATGGGACTACATCAAACTAAAAAGCTTTTGCTCAGCAAAAGAAATCATCAACAAGGTAAAGAGACAACCATCAATGGGAAAATATATTTGCAAGCATGCCTCCAGTAAGGGCCTAATATCCAAAATAACAAGAACTCATCTGACTCAATAACAAAAAAAAACAAAACAATCCATCAAAAATGGGCAGAGGACCTGAACAGACACTTTCCCTGGAGAGACATACAAATGGCCAACAAATATATGAAAAATTCTCAAATCAGCTAGCTATTAGGGAAATGCAAATCAAAACCACAGTGAGATACCATCTCAACCTGTTAGAATAGCTATAATCAACAGGACAAGTAATAACAAATGTTTGGAGAGGATGCGAGAATAGGAACCTTCATACACTGCTTATGGGACTGCAAATGGTACAGCCATTATGGAAAACAGTATGGAGTTTCCTCAAAAAACTAAGAATTGATCTGCTATATACTAGCAATCCCACTACTGGTGTTTACCCCAATGATTTGAAATCCCATACCCAAAAGATATTGCACACTGATGTTCATAGCAGCATTATTCACAGTGGCCAGAACATGGAATAACCGAAGTGCCTATGAGTAAGATTGTGTAAAGAGCCATGGTACATATATATGATGAAATATTAGCCATAAGAGATGAAATACTGCCCATTGTGACAACCTGGATGGACCTTGAGATTAATTGATGCTAAGCGAAATTAGACAGGACAGAAAAAGTTTGAAATCAACACATGATATCGCTTATATGTGGGATATAAACCTAAAAGCAACAAGTGAACAGGACAAACAGAGACTCATGGACATAGGACTATAGGTTAATGCTTACCAGAGGACTATAGACTAGTGGTTACCAGCTGGGGCGGGAGGAAGGGAGAGGTAGACAGGGTTAAAGGGGTTCAAATATAGGGTTTAGGGGGAGGATGAAATGGTAAAGGGGATCAAAATATATGGTAGCTGAAGAGAAAACTGGAATTTGAGTGGTAAACACACAAGAGAATATAGATATCAAATGATAATATATCTCTGAAAATATATAATTGTATTAACCAAGTTACCCCAATAAACAATTAATTTCTTTAAAAATATGAAAAAAAAGAAGTTTTGAAAACAAAAATTAGGTAAACATTTGAGAAAAGCCAATACCTGTAAGTACGTTTCACACTGGCCAAAGCATGTTTAAAGAGATATTTTATGGCATATCTAAAAGTTTCCTATTTTAAAAAGGTTATCAGTTGGAGTTCTTAATAAGATCCAGTCTCTAGTGACTCTGTAAAGAAGAGAAAAACCCAGTCTTCCTAGAACATTCATATCCACAGCGATGTGTGAAAGAGAATGAAACATTTAAGTCACTGTTTTCAGACCTTTCTCAAGCATTTAACGTATAGTTTGACTAATAGCCAAACCACTAAAAACACTGAGATTTTTTTAATTCCATTTCTTATAGACAAAGAGTTATGGAAAGAGGCTATATTGGAATGTATTTATTCATTCAAAGTAGTCATTTTATAGTCAATATTTAACTACTACGTGCTAAGAACATGCTAGGCATAAGGACATAGCAATGAGCAAAGACACTAAATATTGCCCTCAAATAGTATTATGTTTTAAACAAACAGAAATGCATCAAAATTACAAAGGAAAGTCTAGAAAAATACTAATGTGTTACTTGTTTCAATGTTAGGTAACTAGTAATACAAAAGAAATAAAAAAATAATAATTTCAATCACAAATGATTTATTACTAGTAGCTGTGTAAAATAAATAGTGCTAATTGCAAAGAAACTGCCTCCACTACACTAGAGTTTGTGAGAAGAAATAATAATAAAAAATAATCACTAAGTAAGGCAGTATTTTGGTACCACGTAAGCACAAAGGATGAATGAGTGTATCACAGGCATGACTAAACTGCCTAATGTTTTTCTAATACAATGACAGTGTAATGTAAAAACAATACAATGCTTCACAATGTGTGTGTCTCCTAATATAAAACATCTACATCTGAGCTGTTAGAGAAGTACATCGATGTTATATCAAACCTCTTCATATTCATTTTTCACATAAGCATCGATTATGAGTCTTCTTTCAACCATAATATGAAATGATTTGATTTACATTATATCTCTCCTAGAGGAGATTTGTCCATACACATGATCAAATCTTCTCCTAAAGTCTTCCAGGTTTTAATCAATCAATAAGTAGAATTTTAACAGAGGTAACCACATAACTTACATTTCCAAGTTCCAACTTATTATTGCCAAAAAAATGCTGAATACTCAGGATTAGTTCAACCCAAAGCTTTGTTCGAGTCTCACTCCCAGATTTGTCTGCTTTGCTGGAAAATCTTACTTTGAATATTGAATTCATTGGAAGACAAAGATAGACTTGTTCAACACCTCATTAGGAAGTATGGACACAGAGCTAATCTGACTTTTTGATCCAATGTTTAGATTTGAGCATGAAGAAGTAGTAAATTTGTATAATGGCATTTAAAAACACTTTTCCTAACCTCAGAGATTTTGGAGAAACCAAAATCTAACAAAAATTCTTTGAAAAAAATAAGATAATAGATATAGGTGATATTGATGTAGATATATATATAGATATAGATAATTTAGTAATTTTAAAAGTGGTTTGCAGATTATTTAGTGTTGACAAGTCGGTTAAATTAAGATTTCTCACTTCTGGGGCTCATGATATTAAACTTTGATGCTATAAACTGGATGTTCATGTCCCCCAAATTTTGTATTGAAAACCTGAATCCCTGTTATGTTGGGCAATTGGAGGCAATTAAGTCAGAGTGTAGAGCTCTCATGAATAAGATTAGTGATCTTATACGAGACCTCAGAGAGCTACCTCACCCCTTCAATGATGTGAAGACACAGTGAGAAGAGTAATTTATGACTCAAGAAGCAGGCCTTCACCAGATACTGTTCTGATGGCACCTTGATCATGGACTTCCCAGACTTCCAAAACTATGGAAATAATATTGTTTAAACACCCAGCCTACAGTATTTTTGTACAGCAGCTTTATCATACTAATATGCATGAAAAGAAAGAAAATGACTTTCTCCGAGTCGGACTTTCTGAAATCTCAAAGTAGTCTTTGTGACATACTATTTATGCAAATTTCATTTATCCACTTAAATTATAATTTGAGAATACACGTTTTCCAAATTCTCTTGGGAATTTCTGAAATATAGCAAGTATTTACCACGAAGTTACATTGTTTAATTTTAAAAAGAAAATATTACATATCATATATGCAAAGTTGCTGCCTAATTACAGACACTGTTAAATCTTAGATGGATTTAAGTTGGTTTTATTTTTTTTCTAGGTAGACCTATGAGATTTTAGCATATATACCTATGCAGCTCATATTTCCTATATGCACTGATTGTTACAAAGGCCAAGAATTTCCTGCCAGGCTGACTTGATCAATTCCTACCACCGGTGTACCTCTCTAGTCTTTCACACAAACTGCCAAGTCCTCACTTTCATTACCAAAGAAGGAGAGAACTTATTTTGCTGCTATATATTTCTCTTCTTGTTTCTTCATTTTTTTCAGGTTTTGGAGAGTTTCTTCCTTTGGGGCACCTATAACCACTAAACATGCCCCCATAGTAAAACCTTCTATCTCACTGTTCTAGTTATATACCAGTGTCTCAATTCTATCATTAGATTAGTTTCATTTTATTGGATAAAACTAAATTTTCTTTGTTCATTTACTTGTCGTTTTGAAAATGCTAAATCTCTCTATATTAAAAAAAAAAAGATCTATCTGATTTCTAATTTAGAACACGTAAACTGTATCATGGACTGGCTTATGAAATAAAGCAAAACATCACCACTGAAACATTGGGTTTATTCCCCAAGGCACAAGAATCAATGCTTATCCCTAGTCAATTAAAATTTACTGCTTAAATATGCCATGGTTTTGTCTTAACTTTTTGCATAGATTAACTTGAGGGTTGTCAAAAGTTAACTGCCAAGTTTGGGGAGGAAAACAAGATAAGATTTATCCATACCAATAGATCTCACACTATGTCTGGGTTTTATCACTTGCATTGCCAAACACTGTATATTCTAAAATTACTCAGTGAATAAAGGAATGGAAAGATACACTCCATCTCTTTTTGGCCAACACTTCGATATATTGGAATTATCTGAGCTTTAAAATTATGACAGTATATGAATAATGGACAAGTATAACTACAATGTCAGAACTTTGTATTATACAGTCCAGGTGGATTATCATAGAACTATGGAATTCTAATACTTCAAAGAACTTAAAGACAATCTAACTACTCACCTTTCAACATTTTTTTTCAAATTTATTTTAGCCCACCCATCAATGAAATAAACATCTCTTGCATAGACAATGTTAAGTATAACACATTTCTTACATGTCATTTCTTTAAGGTGAGCACTTGCTAGTTATCACCTCAAGAGCATGCCTGAAATGCCTCAAGTAAGACTGTATGTTCTACAATATAAATGCTAAATCCCTCAGATTTGGCATTGCTTCCAGAACATCTATGTTCTTGTTAGAGTACATGACTTTTAGGAAACAAAAACCCTTCTGTTACTAAACATAATTTCAGATTCATATTATTGCCAACATTTTAACAATATTGGAAATTTAAGAAAAAAAATATCTCTGTAGGTTTAAGTATGAGGTTAAATGTCAACTCTTCAACAAACAAATTGGGTCCCATATTTTTCTGATCCAATTACCCAATCTTTCCCTTTTTAGACTTTTTTTTTAATTCATTACATTTATACTCCATTAATAGCACCATATTTTTATCTATTTTGTTCTCTTCCATTTTATCAATAAGAATGCATGCTGGAAGAAACAATATGTGATTAATAGACTTTTTGAACAATAAATAGGGAGCAAAATTAGCAATTTAAATATAACCAGTTCCACATAATTTTAATGAAAATTATTATAATGTGGGTATTCCTCATCAATTTAAATAAGCGACCTTCACCAAATCAAACAGACTTTGCTTTGCCAAAACATTTTGCTTAATTGAATTAGCTGCTAGAAGTCTAGCTACTTTCACTGTAAAGAATCATAGGCACACATATGTTTAAAAAAAAAAAGTGCAGCTTCACACTTACCAACTTCAGCAGAATGATATATGTACATTTTTCATGGAGACTAACACTTCCTTTGAATAGCTAGAGGACATTCAATCCAAAATATTTCCATAATCTTGAAAAAAAAAAACATATTGAAATGCTATATTTTCCAGAAAATAAAAATTAATACAAATCTAAAACTCTATATCTTTTTTAGCCAAGTGTATTTTAGTTTCAAAATTGACAAATTTGTTGTCCAATTATAAATGTAACGTTTGAAAATTTACTCTTTCAGGAAATATTATTTTATGAACATAAAATTTAAAAATTTAAGCAGAACATTTGATGTATCTATTATTATGATATGGCATGTGAATAATGACAATTATAACTACATTGCCAAAAACTTTGACTTCTGTAGCTCACTTATTTGACATAAGTCAAATTTGAGAAATCACAAAATAAGCTTCTATATTCACTTCCAAGTCTAAAAGTTTCTATGATTTTGTATCAAAGAACTTTTTAAAATGAGATTATCTAATGTGAAATAATTAGGATTCTCTGTGTTCTGACAAAATGAAATAAATTACTACATTGTGAGCACATACTATGAATGTTGTTTCCAGACCATCTTACCAGTACCTTCTTCTATCTCTTCCCTTAAAAGGACTAAAGGAAGAGGAAATAATTACAGTTAAAATTAAGTAAACTGAGTCAATGTGACTCTTTTTTGTATGGGACAAGCATACCATCAGAGAAAATTTAGGTTGTTTAAGTTATACATTTCTAAATAAATGAAATATATACACCATAACATGAAAAATAGAAAAATATTGATTTTAGTACATAAAATTATAAAATGATTTCAGGTATTTTATTTTTGCCAAATTATATATCTGAAGATAAAAAAAACATACACTATTGATCTTCAGTTATTTATGTAGTATTTTTCCCTTGTAATGATTTAATTTTCAGGAGAAATAATACCTAGATACAACAAATATTACTATTCTTTTAAGAGTTAATGTTATATCATCATTTCCCCCCTATCTCTTTCATGAAATAATTTTTAGTTGAAACTGCACTTGAAGAATGTTTTAGTACTTTGTTCCATATACACTTTGAGAGAAAAGTCAAAGAAAATTTAGCTCATACTTTTCTTCTTTTGCTAGTAAAAAAAGGTTTTAAAAGTTTTAAGTATATCTATATTCCATTCACTGAACAAAAGTTTAAAAAAAAAGCTTTCATGGATATCGAATATTTCTTTGTTTCTAGATATATGTGTTTATGTAAAAAAACAAAAACTTTTGGCAATCTGGACATATTTAGGACTTTTTTTTTCATTTTCTTTAAGTTGAAAAACACATGATAAACATTGTCATAAATCATAAGCTTACCTTTCTTCTGGTTTTGGTCCAGGAAATGTTTCCATTACAAAACTCTTCATCTGGCATATTTTAACTGATGACTCTACAGATAAAACTGAAAGAAGATGTTTTTAATAATTCCCTTCATGCTCTGTCTCAGGTTAAGTTGCCCATATTTTACATTTAATTCAAATCCTTTTCTTTTCTTTATCATTCTCTAAGTTTTCTTTCCTTTTCACATAGAAAAAGATCCTTTACAAAGAATTATTTCTTTAGTTTTTATTATTTTTTTTTAATTTTTAGTTTTTTATTACAGTTGACATTCAATATTGTATCAGTTTTAGGTATACAGCTTTAGTGGTTAGAACATTTATATATTTACTAAGTGAATAATCACTTCATTTATTTCTTTATTTTTAATTTTCAATGTACTTTTAATTTAGAGTTTTGGTTTCTTTTAAATTTTTTAAAAAGTGGCTCCAGTACACCTATTTAAGAACAAACTCTATTAAATGCTTAGTATTGTGCTAGAAATAAGTATAAAAAATATGATTGAAGTTAACACATAAAGAACTCATTATATATATACCAATAAATGCAAAAAAAATAATTCCATTCAAAGACGATCACTCAGTAAACAAATAAAAAATAAAACTGCTTGGAATCTCACAATCCCTGGTTAAAAATCAAGTCTCAGTCACTGTCAAGGTGTGTGACATTGATCAAGGCCCTTATTCTCTCTGAATTATTCATGATACAATCTTTGAAGTAGCTCCCTAAGGAAAAAAAAAGTAAGGTTTTTTAGCTATTAGAAGTGCTTTGTCCATTATCTATAAATTTCTCAGGTGCATATTCAGAAGACATTGCCACACAAAAGGAAAATAGTTTAGAAAATCTGCATTTCTAAAGAATTGTGAGAGTAATAAAAAATACTGTAATGTGATAAATGTAAGAAAAAAAGAACAATGGTGCACTTCCACTTTTAACTCAAAAAAGATAACCCTTTTCCATATCCCTGCTACACTCAAAAACAAATAAACAAACCCTGGCCAAACACAACAAACAAGTATAAGATTATGAAAAGGTGGAAACAAATGTGGACTGTCTAAGAACCTTGGGACATAACACACTGAAGTGGTGGATTCTCTTATGTTCCTTATTATTTCTCACATATACTGGGCAGAGTGCTGCAGAATATTCCAACCCAGAACCCCCAACAGGCAAGACAAAAAATAATAAACAAGAAACAAACAAACAAACAAACAAACAAAACAAACATTCAAGTAGAGCCTGATTCCTGAACCTTAAAGAATAGAAACCATTTTTGGAAATACTTACACTACTTACAGTCACACACCAGCAGAAACCCCTCTCCTGCGCGGTATCAGAGAGGTTCAGCAAGGAGCTGATCTTCCATTCCACCCCTCTCCACAAAACCCATGGGCAGCCCTCTGACTCCCAGGGACCAGCTGTTTAACTGGAACAAACAGGGAATTAATATTTCACCTCCCACGCTGATGGAAGAAAAGTACTTCTTTAATTCTCCTGGCAACTTGTATTGGGCAAACGCAGCAGGATCTTTCTTTTTCGCCTACTCATTTCTTTCTTTTCTTTTTTCTTTTTTCTTTTTTTTTTTGCCCTGTTAAAATGAAATAATAGAACACTATTTTTACGCTGTCTGCTACCAGTTTAACTTATTTTTGATTCATTTCTTCTGGTTTTACCACTCAAGATTCAAGTTTTTATATGTTTTGGCACAAGCAGCGATCTTGTTGTATTTTCTAACATAATACTTTATTCCCTTTTGTAAGATACCTTAACTGTTTTTTTAACTTTAATTATTCAATTAGAGTTGACATTAAATACTATTTTATATACCTTAATTCTTTACACTAAAAAACAATCTTCCCTAAGTGAAAGTAAAGTGCTGAAATAATTTTCACTTAATCACCTTCAAAAGTACTGATTACAAATTATTTAAGTATTTATAATAATTTTTGCTTCAAATTTACTGTATTTTATGGTACAAATAAAATGGATGCATGTATTTGTATTTGCTTTTATATTTGTAAATTTTATTAATATCAGAATTTTATAAACATAATATATCAGAGCAACTATTTAATCTATTTCATATATTTCAGTCTGCTTTTTAATTAAATAATTAAAAATAGAATTATCACATGATTTAGTATCCCACTTCTGGATATAGATTCAAAAGAATTGAAATCAGGATCTCGAAGAGGTATCCGCATTCCTATCTTAACTGCAACATCATTCACAATAGTCAACATAGAGAAACATTAAATAAATGTCCATTAGTGAATTGGATTTAAAAATGTGATATATACATACAAGAAAATTATTATTCAGCCATAAAAAGAAGGAATCCTGTGTTATGCAACAATGTGGATAAACTTGTAGGACATTATGCTAAGTGAAATAAGCCAGTCACCAAAAGACACCACTGATGCACTATCTAAAATAATCAAACTTCATAGTGACTGTACCAACTTACATTCTCATCAGCAGTGTAGGATGGGAATGTAAATTTAAAAAATTAAAAATAGAATTACCATGTGACCCAATAATCCCTCTTCTGGGTATCTATAAAATTTGAAAACATTTAGTTGTAAAGGTACATGTACTCCTATGTTCACTGCAGCATTATTCATGGTAGCCAAGACATGGAAACAACCAGAGTATCCTTCAATAGATGATCAGATAAAGAAGCTATGGTACATATGTACAATGGAATATTACTCAACCATAGGAAAAGATAAAATACTGCCATTCGTGACAGCATGAATGGATCTTGAGAATATCATACTAAGCAAAATAAGTCAGATGGACAAAATCAAGAACCATATGATTTCACTCATATGTGGGATATAAAACTGAAAGCAACAAACAGATAAGACAAACAAACGAATGGAGACACATAGATACAGACAATAGTTTAGTGGTTACTAGAGGGAATGAGGGGGTAAGGGAGGGGTAGATAAAGGTAAAGGGGTCAAATATATAGTGACAAGGAGATTTGACCTTGGGTGTTGAACATACAATGTAATATACAGATGATATATTATTGAATTGTTACTTGAAACATATAATTTTATTAACCAAGGTCACTCCAATAAATTTAATAAAAATATCAAACTCATAGAAGTAGTAGAATACTGGTTGCCAGGGTTTGGGGGAGAGAGAAATGAAGAATTGCTGTTGGACAAGTATAAGGTTTCAGTTATGCAAGCTAAATAAATAATAGTGATTTTCTGTACAACATTGTGCCTGTCATTAATGATACTATGTTGTGCACTTAAAAATTTAGTGAGGGTAGATATCATGTTAAGTACTCTTACCACAACAAACAAACAAACAAACAAATATTTTTGAAAGAATTAATAATTAGAATATATTTTTTTAAATGCCTTAAATTGTAATCTAGGGCTATGATTGTGCCATTCTGATAATATCATTTACCTTAAACTCAGAAGTGCATGAAAAAGATATTGCTGATAAATTTTGTCTTTATTTACTTTTCATTTTACTTTTTCAGTTTCATAGCATAGTTTAAGCACTGAGAGATTTGTAGTTACTGAAATTTCATCTTCCTCATAAAGGTATCTTCATTATTTTTAAAATATTTTTAATTTTTTTAAAAACCATATAAATTTTTGGTACAAAGTGTGTTTTATCTGTAAGTTCTGAAATTTCACTGAAGATTGAAAAAGATTGTTCTCAGCTTATAACAGCTTTTCATGTAAATAAATTACTATGACAATCTAAACATATAAATAATTTATAATGTGATTAGTTATTTGCAAGCTGGTAAGTTTGCAAGTACCCAAAACTGGATTTCCTTAGCTTCCTTCGGTTGACATTACTGTGTTTCATATCAAAGCACATAGCTTTTTATCTCACCCCTATTTCACAGGGTCAAGAATTGATATTAACCCTTTTTCCAAATGAACAACTACAACTAAAAAATCACATAGCAAAAAGATGCCCACAGGATATAAAGAAAGGTAGAAGGGTAAAGGGTAGAAGGGTAGCTTTTTTGAGAAATAACCAAGTAAAAAAACATGACATTTTTAGATTCCTAAGTATCTTGAAACAGAGGGAAAGAAAAGAGAGAGGGAGAAAGAACAAGTGATAGGCTTTTGCTTGGAACCGGCACTTATACCAAAAAAAAAAAAAAAAAAAAAAAAAAAAAAAAAAAAAAAAAAAAAAAACCGCAACAAAGAAAATGAAAGTTACTCAGTGACCTTTCCTTGAGTGAATTATAAAGAAGGTTTGCTTATTCTTTCTAATAATGTGGCTGGTAAAATAAGAATACTTATACTTTACACTCTTTAGTTTTTTTTACTGTACAGAAAATCGCACGTCTCCCTTTAGTGTTTCAAACACAACACACACACACACACACACACACACACACAATTACTGTCTTTCATGGTTTTAGATACTTAAACTCCATTTCCTTATAAATTGTATGATACACAAGCTGTTTGTATACTAAAGTGCACTTAGTATGAGATCCCTGAAAAAATACATAGATCAATGTTAGAGATCCCAGAGCTCCGAGGATAGTACAGAATGTGGTCGAGAGAGAGAGAGAGAGAGAGAGAGAGAGGGAGGGAGGGAGGGAGGGAGGGAGGGAGGGAGAGAGAGAGAGAGAGAGAGAGAGAGAGAGAGAGAGAGAGAGAGAGAGAGAGAGAAAAGAGGATTCAGAAAGGATCAAAAGAGACAGAACTTTTCTGGTTAAACTAAATGCAAGATTTCACCAATGCTCCAGGGAAGAGAGAATAAATGTAATGTGACAATAAAAATAATAATAACAACAAAGGTAATAACTATCTTACAATAACATAAGTCCTGATTAATATTAAGCACTCATTTCCTGCTAAGCACTGTGTCCTAAGCAATTTATTTGTAGCGTTTCATTTAATTCTTTCAATAACTCTAGTTCTAGGGTTTCAAATAGTAAAATAAAAGCATAGAAAGTTTAAAAAACATCTATGATCACACAATTATCAGGTGGAAGCAATAAGCTCCAAACTAAAAAAACATGGTCTTTTAATCCATGTTTTTACCACTGCAGTATATCCTACATACTTAGATCTAAATACCAATATGTTTACTTATTTACTTTTTTAGCTGAGTACATGCTACATAATTAAATCCATAGGTAGGTACCTTTTGTATTTGCTTCAAATATTTATACATAAATTACAAGTAAAGTAATCCTTTAGTTTATGTAGGTGATATTTATCTGGAGTTAGACCCATAAAGTCAACTGCAATCAAGATATTCTGATTCTCATATAAAACACCAGGTTGATTAAATGGTTTCATACAGAATGCCTGAATGACATACCCTCTTTTGGGACAAAGTTACATGCACATATTTGCTCTCCTTAAAAACTGTAAACAACCCAGTGAAACTGCTTAATTATATAATGAATTTTTAGGGAATGTTCCATTTCATATAGATGATTTCCAACTATTTGCAACAGAATTATCAGAAGTAGATTATGTAAACATGTTAATATTTTTGTACTCAGAGGAATGTATTTTTCAACACATCATTTCAAAATAAAACCAATAATACATTGCTGAGACCCACTGATATATACATACCCTATAGTATTTTATTAATGTTTCTTTCATTCATCTTATGAAAATAAAAGTATTGTTTGTTGTACAAAGTTCTTTTGTGCTGCTTATCATACTTCTTGGAATCTTATTCATACTGTGCAAATTAATTAAAAAATATGGTTTATCACGAATGCCGTATTAAAATAATTGCTGATTTCTTATAGAAGAAAAATTATTTGAAATATTTAGACTTTAGTTTCTTCATATTCATTTTTCCCATCTTCAAGAAAATAGGAGGTAATCAATGTCTTATTGTTCAAGACCCTGGGACTCTGAAGGCTCTCCTATTTTATTTGTTACTGATGTTTTCAAATATACATTCACATTATGGCACGTTTTCAGTAATAACCATTCTAATAGATTAAAATTATCAACACCACCACATTCTACATATTTTCTACATTCAAAATGCCTGATAAGATTAATATAAATTTGTATGACATTTCTTATGTTATACAGCATTTTTACAACCTATTCACAACACTTCCAGACAGATCAAGGTGTGATTTTCAGCCTTCCACAGTTGTGTCCTCATTTACATTTGCAAATTGGCCTCTCTCTATTCTTACTTCAGGAAAATTGGCCTACAGAATATTCTTTTAATGAGACTGCAAAATTACCTTTGCCTATGTCACTTTCTGTACTTACTTTCACTCCCCCTACTCCTCACCCCTCAGCCATCTAATAGTGATGTATTTTTCCTCCTCTGGATTTCTAGAACACATCATTATCTCTTGTAATGTGTTTTCTTTTCTCTTATTTATAATTAATTAGACATATGTGCTATCCCTGTATATGGTAGGCTCACTGAGTGCCGCATTCTGCTCCTTTTCCCACCAGCAGTATCTAGCAGAGCACCATACACATGGTAGGGATTCTATACATTTGTATGGAAAGAATGAATCAACTTTCAGAAGAGAATGCATGAACAACTTAAGTGGCCGGTGTCAGACAAAATTGAAGATAGAAGTTCTGCCTCTTAAGCCATTTTCCAAAGAGGATGATGTTGGCTAATCCCTAAAAGCTACTCAAAGTATTACCATGTTCTAACATCAAGCTAGTCTACCCTAAAGCATAGTTCATTCATTTGATCCAGAACTTGTCTGGATTTCATAATTTATAACTGTGAACTCATATTTTGATTTTCCTCCTTAGCCATGCTCTCATTTGTCATGTACTTTCTTAGATTTCTGCGGGGAAAGGTATTTTTTTTACATTATTTCACCTTAAAATCTGCATATTAATTCAAAATTTTCTTTGAATGCTGAATTAAAAATGAGCAAACAAGAAAACTATAACTGAAAATTTAGTAAGTTATTAGAGATTTCAATAGAAAATAGAAAATTGCATCTAATTATTTTGTCCTTAATATTGATTTTCAACTTGTTACATATGAGTGTAACATGTATTTTAAATAAATTTTTACCAACATTTGGAATACCATAAAATCTTTAAACTGTGACAAAACTGTAAGGATATTATGTTACAATTAAAAAAATATTTTCAACTGGCACATCTACTTGGCCTTTATGCTTGAGTAGGAAGTCCATATTTTCCATTTTATGTAATTATTAGGAACATAATTAGCTTATCTTTTTACAAGCCTGGCTTTTTTCTAGGTACCACTAGTACTTTTAAATCATTCTTTTCAAAGAACTCATGCTATTGCCACACTTTGTAAGCAACTACTATAATTCCAAAATGTGTCAAAATCTGTCACAAATCTGCTTTATTATTTAGTTAAACTTGAAAAAAAAAAGATATTTATCTCTATCCAAAGGCATTTTTGTAGAAGAAGTTACATACAAACACATACTACAAAAGAAACTGAATGAAAAAGGAAAATTGACATTTTGATTTGTGGACTCTCCAGTAGGTCTATCATTCATCTAGAAAAATATCACTATTGTCGCTTTACTCAGGCAGGGAGACTAATTGGAGCAGCTGTGGCAGAGCACAGTCTTTCTGCAGGGAAAGCCGCCTTGCAAAGAAAGAACACACTAAAGGACTTGCAGGTGTTACAAATTGAGTCTAAAAGATGAGACTGATTAGAAAGAGCTAAAGATGTATAGCTATGTCTTTCTAAACACTGAGTTACTAATATGGTTTTTTGTATGGACGACAGTTTATTCACTGAGCAAATATTTTCCATTTGTGCTTTGTAGAAAGCAGTGTGCTAGTTACTTCTCTTAGCTTAAAAAACAAATAAAAATTGACATGATGGAAAAGATGGCAAAGAATCAACATGGAAGTGAACACACTCTGAGGCCATGCAGTGCCTTGTTTTGATTTTCTCTTTCAGTATCTGACTCCCATCCAAGTCATTCTAGAGTCCATAAAGATGATAATGATAGCTAACATTTATCAAGGGGCAGAGGTGAAATTGTTTTCCCAAGGTCATATCCAGGTTTTGTGATTCCCAATTTAGTGAAACATTGACTTTTTCTTACTGTTCTGTGAACCAGTCAAGTAAGAGCTCCTGATCACAGCATTCACTTCTATCACATTGGTGCTTTAATAGGAATTGTTATTTATACTTTTAAGATAATGGGATCTTGCTCATGAGCTTGAGGACCAGGTAAGGGAAGGAGGAATAAGATCAGTCCTTTGCTACAAGGAGACCCCATACCTCCCACCTAAAACTACTTTACCCATCATTCCTCCTGCCGTTTGAGAGGAAATTATAAGATGTACAGAGAGAGGCTTATTATTTGGACAAACTTGAGTAGGTCTTTTAACTTCTGTAGATTTCAGTTTTCTCAGCATCCTTGGGGTAATTTTATAAAAGCATATATTTTATTATAATATTGTCTTTCTTATATGGGTGTTCTTGAGGACAAGAGTTGTGTTTTATTTCTCTGTGTAAGCCTAAGGCATAGAGTAGGACATTTCAAATATTAAATGATAAATAACTGTTAAATCAAAGAATAACAGGGAAAAATATTCTACTTACCTACCTCATGGAATTGCTATAAATATTGAATGGAAACATTGTGAAAACACTGTAAAACTTTAAAATGTTTGCAATGTAAGTGAGAATAACATTTTTGTTTATAATATCATTATTCTAAGTGTTATTTAATTTTTCTGGTCTACTTCATTTTTATAAAGAACTGATAAGGGAAGTATTATTGTTATCACCTTTTTACAGACATGAAAATATGAGCCACAGAAAGATGAACAAAAATGCTGACGGTAATTTAACAGTATTTGTGGGAGCCAAGATGTGAGCTCATGTAGTCCAATACCAGAATCTGTACTCTTAACCAGTACCCATTATTGTGATAAGGTTAATTTATATAATGCTTATCAATGTGCTTCTATGATTCTTGATTGAAATATCAAATGACCAAGAAAGTGTGAGTTACTGCTGCAGTATAGTCGACAATAACAATGCTGAGTTATAGGAAGACCATTGAAACACGTGTCAGACAGACTTGGTAAAGCCTCATTTTGCTTTTTTTCCTGCATAATTTTAAAATTCTCACCGAATATACCACAGAGTTTCCTCATCTGTGAAATAGATGTAATATTTACCTATAGAATTATTAAGTGTTTTATTATATGGCAACTAATTGGACTTTAGTAATATACAGTTGCTGTTATTTTTGTTATCATTGTCATTATTTCTTTTTTCTTTCTTTTTTTAACATTCTTTTTTTTACTCTTTATGTATTAATTATTTCAAAAACTATGAATCGAGAACCTACTATGTGGAAATAAAACAAGAAAATGTAGCTGTTTACATAAAGCTTACATTCTAGTAAAAAGGAAAACAGATAGTATGCAGATTAAATATGTAAAGGAAATTATATATTAGAAGATGATGATGGCTGTGGAAAAAAAATGAAATAGTCAAGTAGTATAGTGCGTCCTGGGGAGAGGGAGGATTTTAATAAGATTAGACTGCATTAAAAGGTGCCATTCAAAGACTATCCGAGAAACAGCATTTTGGGCAGAAGTTACAGTTCATCTAAGAGACCCAGGATGAGATTGTGCTTGGTTTATTTGAGGAACGGTAAGAAAAAGCCACTGTGGATGAAGTAGCCTGAGTGAGGGGGAGAGAAATAGAGATCAGAGAAGTATGAGTAGGGTGTAATGTCATCAAAGGAAGGGCACTTTCTAGAGTTCATTGTAAGCATTTTGAGTTTTATTCTGAGTGAAGCAGGCATCATTGAAATATTTTGAAAAGAGCATAGTCATGAATGACAACTCTGGGTGGTATAGTAAGCAGAGATGGTAGAAAGGGAAGGATGATAGTCAGAAGCCAGTCTGGAAGCTTTTACAATAACCCTGCTGTGAGACAATGATATCTTCAGCCAGAGTATATGGCAATGGTGGAGTCAAGGACCACTGTTTGGATTATGATGACATTTGACTCCATTTATTGCTCAAAAACAATGAGAAAAGGGAGAGGCAAATTATGAGGAGGCAAGATGCTTCTTGCATCACCTCAGATGCAGTCTCTTCATAGTCTACAGGCAAGAGGTGGTTATTCTTTAGCACAAAGGAATGGATCACTTTTGCTACCCAGAGGATTCAGAGAAATACAGAGGTTCTAGTTTCTCAAGCATACCAAACTAGATGTTCCAAAGCTGGGTCTCAGTGCCACACACCTTCTCTTTCAGGGACCTGAATTTAGCATAGGAGACTTGTCAGGATTATAAATTCAGCCTATTTCAGTACTCTCTTATTCTCAAAAATTTGATCCTAGGCCTCATTTTCAGCACACCTGCTTCGTGGCTGCAGGAGATAAGGGTCCTTTACACACTAACATCAAGGCCTTCTGGCTTTCATTTCACACTGTGCCCTAAGTTGATAGTTAGCTGATTTGGTCCTATTAGCTCCTTCCTTCAATGCATCAAAGGCACTTTAAAGCAACCAGTCATCTCCACATTCCCTGTAATTACCACTGCTCTTGCAAAAAGAAGCCTATTTAGGAGCAGTGGGTAATTGTAAGGATTGGGGCAATAGCAGGAGACTTTAGTAGGAAAGTGAGGAAATGAAATAGAGGTAAAATTGTTATCAAGCAAGTTATCACTACAGGTAATTAGAACTTAATCCCACTGAGAAACTTTGGAAGCTAATGCAGAACTCATCTCTCAGAGTTAACCCAGTAGAAGAACAACAAAGTATTTATCCACATACTCCTAACAGTCACTGGTTCTGGGCTGCACCTAGAAAGCATTAATTCTCTGGCACAAACTTCCTGATATGCCTGTTGTAGAGTGAAATCCAGACACACTAGAGAGAGGCCTCAGGAAATGAGGTACGGATGCAGGCAGCTGGAAGTCAGTCTGGCGTGCACTGCAACTGAAAGACCCAAGGTGTATGGTCAGGGCATTGACACTGCCTAGCATATTATTCTACTATTGATGAACATCTGGGAAGCTTCTAGGTTTTGGCTTTTATGATTAGTGCTGCTAGGAACATTCTTATACATGCCTTTTGGTGAACACATGTATATGTTTATATTGGATATATACACAGAACAGAAATTACTGGGTCATAGAGTACACATGTGTTTAGCATATTAGATACTGTCAAACATTTCTCTAAAAGTGTTATACCAATTCATACTCTGAAGACAGTTTAAGAGAATTGCAGTTGTGCTATTTTGTTGGTAATAATTGATATTTTCTGTCTTTTCTCATTTTAGCCATTTTGTGGAGTGTGTTATTGCACATGTATGGTTCAAATTTATTTTCCCTATCATTAATGAAATTGTGTATCTTTTCACTGAAAATTGCACATCCTCTATTGTAAAGGGCCTGTACAAACATGTATCTTTTTTATTTGTTGCATAACATTTGACTTGTTTTTCTTTTTTCATTCATGTTTTGATGTTTTTGGAATCTATCATATTTTATACATAGGCTTAATTCATTTTATCTATTAATATCATTTAGTATTTATTCATTCTCTAAAGAAGGATACCAATTTATCTTCCATTTTTTTTTTCTCCCATGAAAAGACGGTGAAAACCATCCCCATTCATAGTTTCTTTTGACCAGTTTGATGGTTCCTTTGAGTTTATACTAAGAATAGGAACGTTTGTATTGTAAGCTATATGCAAGTAAAGTATAAAACATATTACAATATTAAGAATAACAATTTACATTCCCCATAAGTACCTGAGTGTTCATCTTTTTTCATATCCTGACCAGATCTTGTTATTTTCCAATATTGTCACTGGTGCTTGATCATTTTTTTCTATATTTATTAATTATAAGCCTCTTAGTAGGCATAATGTATATTTAATACAAGTATAAATTAGCTTTATTAGGAAAATTTATAGGTAGAAGCTGATTATATGTAGCCCTCTGAGTCCATGCCACTGGACTAGTACAGCTGGGCCTAATGTACCTGGACATGTGGTAGTTTGTGCTCCAGGAAAGGTACTTTACTAATTTTCCTTTTTTACATGTTTACTAGGAGATTGAGAGGACACAGAGAATACCTGATTAGTTGTATAATACTAAGAATCATAAGATCTTGACCTTCCTATTCTCAGGGGTGTCCATATTGATGAGAGGAACACCATGCCTTCCTGAGTTGTCTACAAGAATTTGCTTTCCAAGGCCAGTATTGGATGGAAACCTTGTGGATCCTCATGCTGAGCTAGTTCATTACTAAGCCACCTGAATGTGGAGTTGTCTGGGCCATCCGTCTGTCCATCCATCCATCCAACCATCCATCCATATATCCATCCATCCATCCATCCATCCATCCATCCATCCACCCATCCATCCATCCATTAATCCATTCAACAAAAATCTCTGCATCTTCTCAGTTACCCACTGGTCCCTAGGAGAAAAATTTATTAAGTATATATTTTCGGAAAATCAACTGAACCTTCAGTGAAGCTTCTAGCTTCTCTTGAAAACAATGAAGATATCCATGTGTATGGAGATAGCAAACTTAGTAAAATTCTCGTTAGAAGGATTTGTGGAGTTCATCTAAACCACTTGGCTATGAAGTCCAAGGTGAGAAAACAAGGAAAAACTTCTGCAATCAAATTGAAGGACTGCTCAGTGACATTTTAAAAATTCCATTAGGTGAAAACCTAAGAAATGCTGCTGACAGTGCAGGAAACCTGTGTGTATAATATGATCTGTCCCTCTCTACCCCTGGTTCTTGGGTCATCATGAAGGATCATATGGCTCCCTCCAAAGTGCAAATTGTATCTAAGTGGAAGGCAAGAGAAAGTCTTCCTATTTCAGAGACAAGCCATAGGAATGCAAAGTGTTGTACTAACAGTTTAATTCGGGATAAAATCATGTTCTAACTAGTGTTGATTATCTCCTACTGTGGGCATATAGCTTTTCTGCTGTTTAAGATGGTGGAAAAGTTTGGTTGCATTAAGGAGGTGAAGAAAATTGCAACCAAGTTTTTTTAAGTAAGCCTACTATATGGAGTAGTTGCAGAGTTTCTTAAGGCCAAGATCTTAGAATTATGTTATTCTATGCCAAAGGGAATGCGAAAGGTTGACATAATTTGTGTAGTTGATAAAAATGTCTACTTGGAAACCAAGGAAAACATGTTGTAGAGGTTGTGACAGTCCTTAGGAAGGAGTGGTTGCCTAGGAATCACTAGGAATTATCTAGAAAAGGGAATGGGATCTGACAAGATCCCCCACATCTTGGCAGATTGCAGGAATCATTTGCAATATCATTATGAGCCACAAACTGAGGAATTTATAGATGACTGTTGGGGCTGGCCATACTTGTAATAGGAAGGAGAAAATCATCTATCCATCCTTTGCCCACCCCTCCTCAACATCCCAAGTTCAAATGCATTTATGCATAAATTATTGCTTTGAAAAAACAGCTAGAATGCTTGTCCTTTCTCTGAAACTATAAACAGAAATTCAACAGTCATCATTTTGTCTCCAATGACTTCTAAAGAAAAATGAAGACAAATTCAATGGAAAGGGAATATGTTGCAAAAGCTTGAAAAGCATAGCAATGTTTCTCACTTCAAGAGAGAGAAATCATAAAACCCCCAGGAAATGACATGGTGCTATCCTGGGAGTAAAAGGATCCAAAATTCATTTTATTATGTCCATCCAGTCATCTTCAATCTATTCAAGGGAAGTCCCCATCTATTCACCATGGTTTCTAGGTGTGTGTGTGAATAAATAGAAAGAAAGAGCGAGTGCTGAGATATAGAATCATTAGAGTCCCTGAATATCAAATAGAATTTTAGCACTCTATAACATTTTTTAAATAGGCAAAATTTTTATAAACCAAAATGAAAAGTTTTCTAAGACATGCTGAGTGAAAAAAGCAAGATGCAGAACAGTAGGTTTTCGTATGTTCTTTTGTGTTTAATATATAAAACTTCTCATGCTGCAGTATAGAAATATGAACATCCTGATTTGTTACTTGGACTTTCCTTCTTTGTTCCCTATGCCTGACACCTAGGGGCCTAGGAACTCTAACCAGGAAGAATATGTTAGTGTTCGATTGTTTAAGAGTTCAGTCACCAAGGGTAGCTTAAACATATGTCCCTGAAGAAGTCATTGAAGGAGAGGCTGTTGTAGATAGCTTTTGAGAGAGTCATCCTTTGTTCAATAGTATATGCTGTCCATGTATAATAGTGACATCCAACCACCAGATGCTATGCTGGGAAGCTTAGAGTAGTCACAAGCATAATTAATAACCCACTAATAAATTTTCTTATGTTAGGAAATATCAGTGCCTGGCAAATATTGTCAATCAGATACTTGCTAATGCATTTTATCTGCATTAGGGAGAACACAGAAACATCATATTCCACATTTGTCCTCTTACTGGAGTCAAATACATCTTCCAACTTCAAGTTGGTGCAGATGCATAATGTGCTTGCCTGGTTTCTTTTCAGTTAATGAGTACTGTTGCTGCCAAATGGGAACAGGAGCACCAGTGAGAGAAATTTAGCAAGTTTTGCTTCCCAATTGGAGGAATGACTTTGTCTCTTTTAATGAGAAATACATTCTGACCTCAGAAGTCAGGTAACTTGTGGAGTTTGGGTACCAGAGGCTGTATCATTGGGAAAACTTGCAGTCCTTTCTATGAAGCTAACTCATTGCTTGGTTACTTGCAAGAGCCATGAAGATTCCAGTTAGAAAATGGGTTTGTCTCCCCTTGTTTGTTCAGGTGCCCTCTTCTCTTTATTCTTATTAATATACTTTGCTCATTTCCCTTGGTTTTCTTATTGATGAGTAGTGTACCAATTCTAAAGACTAACTATCTAGATTCAAATCCCAGCTCTAACAGTTAACAAATTGTGGGATTTTAGACAATTTACTTAAATTCTTTGTGTTTCAGATTTTTTAAATTTAAATAAAGTCAAATAATATTTTCTACCTTAAAAGTTTGTTATAATTAAATGGATTAATATTTTTAGCACTTTTAAAAATTCTAGAATAGATTAAGCACATTTATTGGGTAAATGAATGAACCTTTCTTTCCTATTTCTTGCTAATTCACAGAAATGTATTCTACATACCAGATATTAAATCTTTATAGATAATAAGTGTACGTGTATCTTCCAGTGTCTCACCTATTTGTTTAATACCTTATTATAAAGAAATCTTACATGTTATCCAATCAAATCCATTCATTGTTTTATGATTTTGGGATCCACCTTAAGAAATATTCACAACCCCAAGTTCAAAAAGGCATTTTTCTACAGTCTTGTCTGTTTGCCTCATAGTTTCATCTTTAATGTTTAAGCATTCAATTAACTTATTTTAGTGTATACCATATGTTAGATATAAAAGTATATTTTTTCAACAAAGTTGGCAAAAATAAAATGGTTTTCCAAGATTTATCTTATTGCTATTATCACATATCAGCTTCACATTTAGAGTAGGATCTATTTCTAAACTATTTCTTTACATTGGCCAATTTACTTTTATCTATACCAATACCATCATGTTAATTACTGTAGTCTTGTAATATACATTAATATATTGGTGAACATATTAATATGCTCTACTCTTTTGAAAATTGCTTGGCTGTGTGTGATTCTTTTCCTTTAAATTATAGACAGAATATATCAAGAAGTTCCCCAAATCCTGCTGACATTTTGTACTAAATTTATTACTCATTTATGTCTAAATATTCATATAATTGATATCTTTATAATGTTAAGCTGTTTAACCCATGATATATTGTTAACATCTAAGAAATTATGATTTACAATGTTTTTAGGCTCATCTTCAAATATGTTTTGTTAATAGAAAAGTTTTTCATTAATTTAGATTTTCACATTTTGAACTTTGTATCCCACATTCAAGTTTAAAAATAATAGGAAAGATGTTGTGACATAGGTTAATATCCTTCAAGATTCTACTTAGATGCCGAACATTTTATTTTTTTCTGTTTTTTGCTCTTGAGTAGTCAAACATACATATTGTCATTGCACATATTAACTTACAACTGCTGTGCAACACTTACATAGAGCTGACT
This sequence comes from Eonycteris spelaea, assembly GCA_003508835.1. Lineage (NCBI taxonomy): Eukaryota > Metazoa > Chordata > Mammalia > Chiroptera > Pteropodidae > Eonycteris > Eonycteris spelaea. The sequence goes on from PUFA01000443.1 coordinate 64,514, forward strand.
GAGAAGTTTAGTAATCCAAGATTCTCTTAAGACTCTATTTTCAGGTACTATGATATATTACCCAGACAATAGTTTAAATAAAAGTTTCATTGGGAAAATCCTATTTTGCCTCTTGGGAAAATGTAGATGCATCTAATTGCATATTATTTTGAACTGACAGATATTTGTTTTAAATGGCCTTGCTATGAATTGTCATTTATGCATTTAACTCATTCTAGTATATACAATGTGTTAAATAGAGATAAAATAATTTCAAAGATGCCTTACAAAGTGAGCAATAGCATAATCACTATAATGCTTTATTAGAAAAGTCTTTATTAAAAGTTGCTTTCGTTGGGTTTGGAGAAAATCTGATTATGGAAATACTTCAAAGAAATGACATTTAAAATTTAGATGTTGCACAACGTTTTTGGTGATGCTTCCGTCATTTTAAGGAACCTAAAATTCCTTTCAAAGTTTGGTGTCTCAGCATGAAAGATTGGCTTACAACAGTGGAAAATCACTATGTGGAAGTTGTATGATCATGTATAATCATAATTATTGACCTGCCACTAAAGGCTTTGCACATAATGAAAAGTAATCCAAATTATTTCAAGGTTGGAAAACAAGGACTTGAACATTGACATGGTGTTATTAATTTTACTGTATCATTACTCAGAGGATAATTTACTTTATTCTGACAATAGCCTTGTTCTAACATTTACTACATACAAAGTGACATCCAAGGAAGAGTAGAGAAAATAATTGTAAATGAAACACATTCCATGAATTAATAGGGTTTGCAGGCCAGAAAGATAGGTATATAAATATACTTTATACTAACTGATATACATACATTATGTTTATTTATACTTATTTAGTAAAAATCTATAAGATTACAGAGGAAGAAACACCCAATTTAGTCAAAAAAATGGGATGAGGAGTCAGGGAATAAATGATTTTCAGAGATGACAACACCAGAACTGAATCTCAGAGAGAAATGAGTTTAGAAAGAAAAAAGAGAGAGAGAGAGAGAGAGAGAGAGAGAGAGAGAGAGAGAGATGTTTTATTTTATTCATTTTGTCTTTAAAATTACTTCTTAAAGAAAAATAATATTCTTATGATAGAAAAGCTAAGAAATGTTTGAGAAAATAATAAATAAAATAATGTATATATTTTATTTTGTTTACTTCTAGTCATAGAGTTGCATATTTACTATATAAATATATAATTTGTTGTAATGACATTAAGCTTTCTTCTATTTTCCAATCTTTGTTCAGTGTATAAAATATTATGTGTTAATATCATCATCTAGAGAATTTGTACACTATTTTTAGCTTTATCTAATTGTAGAAAATCTTTCTGCCATTTGGAAAATAAAAGGGCCTTTCAGTGCCTTTCATGTGTCTCATTTTTGACTCTCTCTCTGTGCCCCATTCAAAAATTGCACAGTATTGATTATAGAGCTTATGTGATTCTCAGGATGGCTTTATTCCATTGGAAAAAAAAAATCTTTTAGTTTGTATAGTTATTATAGCACTGCAGGAGTCTTCATGGATGCAATTATCCATGCATTGTTATAGAGCAAATGCCGTAAGGGGAAAAATAACTACATAAAACAACTGAACCAGATGGATATTTGAAAATAAAACACTAAAGATATATGTAGTTTTTTTGTGGTTAACAACTGTTCACCAGAAGAAAAAAAAAAAAAGAAAGCACGCAATATAAATAAACCTTTGCAATTCTTATTGCCTAAGGTGGTTTTATTGGTGTCAGTGTTGTTTTTAATTCTCATTTGCATTTCTTTAGCTATTTTCAAAGGAAGGAGCCAACAAATATTTTCCTGTTGCCTTAGTGGTTAAGGGGGAAAATAGTTTATCATTTCGTAGGGCAATGTCAGATGACAGGATAAAGTCAATCCCCAGGAGGCTATGGGAAAATTACCAGTTACAGAAAAATAGTAAATACCACATTTGAGACACTGTAACCTCTAAGAGCTAAAATTAAAACTTAAAGTGGACATGACCTTACAGGATATATTATTATCTTTTAAATAATGGAGAGAAAAAGTAAAGTAGGCTCCAGATGGAGAGAGCAAGAGCAAAGCTTCATTACCCGAAAACCAGAAAAAAATTGAGCTAGAGAACCCTAGAGGGCCAAGCGATGATATATAGGTAATATCAAGACTGTACCAAGAGCAAAGATACCTTCCACTCCTATACCTTCCCCAACACTCAGTATCTCCATACACATGACCTCATTGACCACAAATGGAAATGAGTTGGCATTGTTTTGTACAATGTTGACTTTGTGTATATGCTATTTCTAGTAGTGGGTTCATAGTGTTGTATATTGTGTTATTGTTATTTGAAAAGACTGTTATAAGTGCAAATGTTGAGGTATGTGACTTCTGGAGTCAGTTTGCCAACATCCATTTATTTTTTCTATGACTTGGAAAATACTTAACTTGCTGTGTATCACTTTCCTTCACTATAAAGTGGAAGCAAAAATAACTTTGCTCAGTGTGAAGTAAAGGTGCATCTAAAGGGATTAGTTCAGTGTCTGGCCCATTCAAAGAATGTAACAATGTTAATGTTTATGAGTATTAATACGATTATGATCAATAAACCAAGAGACTTTGCAAATTCTACATATTTAAGGATGAAGATACCAGGAAGAAATATTTTTAGCAATGGAGATCATTACTTTGGCCTTAAATATAATTCCTCTCCTCTATTTTTCTTCTCTGAAAATAAAAGGATATAACCTTTTATGTTGTTGCATGATATACTTAATAGCAGCTTTTAAAAAAGCTTTCAAAATTTACTAATTTGGAGAATTATTTTGTTTTTGTTTCTTTGGGGCCTCCTGATATTTCTGGCATATTTCTAGCAACTAGTACTCATATTCAGAGAGATCCATACATTAGGAGAAACTTAACATCAGATATCAAATCTAAGTATTCTTCACACAGTGTCTAGAACAAATTGCTTGATGAAAAAAAAAATCTGCCTTTTTGATTAATGAATAAATAGATGGTGAATAAGAACGTTATACTCATTCAAGTATTGTAATATAGAGAGTATAACAAATGTGGTGTTGTTCATTCCTGTAGGCATTTTAAGTTTTACTCATTTGACCCTTGAAAACTAAAAGTATTCATCAGTCCTTTTTTTTTTTTTTTTTGGATAAAACATTTTTATTCGTTGTAATCTAACTATACATTCAAACATCAACAAATGTCATGATATTGAAGATGTTCTCACCTACATGACTCAGTGACGTTTACATGATTCACCAAATTTGGCATTTCTTTCAAGATGTGTGCTAAGATAAATTTTGTTTAATCAGATCTCATTCCTCCTATTTACAAGAAACAAGAAATATGTAATATAGCACAGCTGCCTATCTTTCAGCTGGTAGGAAGCTCGGACGAAAGTTTTATACTGAATCATAGCAACAATTTAATAATTAGAATTTTGCTTTGCTTCCCTCCAGCCCTTATTTTTTCTTTCTTCTATTCCTTTTTCAGTGTTCTCAAACTATTTTTTAGAATATATTGTTGTCTACAGATAAGATGGTGACAGAGAAGTTTTTAGAGGAGAAAAGACTGTTGGTTTAGAAAAAACTGACTAGTCAAAGTTCAAAATATTCTTTGGTTGCAGAATATCTCCCAACTTTAATATGCTAATGTATATGTTAATTTTCTAAGAAAAAGAATTACTGTAGACTTACTTTCAAGCTTATTTAATTGAAGAACCTTTTTTCTAGAATATGAAGAATATGATTTAGGATATCATATTTAGTATTATCTGTAGAAGATAGATAATAAATTGATAGATGATAGATAGATATATAAATAGGATAACCTGTTTTTAGTTATACAAAAATATACATAGATGCATGCAAGATATAACAAGACACACTGAATTTTATAAAGTCTTTTTCATTTTTTATGCATAGCCATTGATATCAGTTGATGAATATTTATTCACACTGCTGGTACACATTTACATATGTATATATAAAAATACTTTTGTCTTATGTCAATTGTTTTAACATAATTGGTATCATACTGTATGGATGCTTTGTTAATTGACATTTTCAATAAATGATGCTGAGATTGGTAATTAATTGATATAGAAATACTTTATTTTCATTGTAATATATTATTACTTAGTGTATATGTATCTCAATTTATTTAGCAACATACAAATTTGTGAATATTTGATTATATTTTATTTTTCTTCTTTGCAAATGTTCTATAATAAATACACTTGTCCAATGTCTGGTGATAGGTACCTATAAGAATTAAATAGTTTATCACCCTGTCTTGGCTATGGTAAAAGACAATTCTCTAAAACATATATCTTAAATATTTCCATATAATGAAAGTCCATTCCAAAAGATTGCATTAATATCCATTCCAATCATCACTGAATGAAAGTAATAATTTTTCACACCCTCTTAAGTCTTAGATATTATCTATCTGTTTTCCTTAACTTTGCTTATCTGTATTAGCCAGTTAAATTTATTATTAATTTATTTTAGGGAGATCTCAGATTCAAAGAGTTCAATTAGTCAAGCTCCGTGGTCTATAGTTCATCATAGTGCCATGTAAGTCCTTTTCTTTCACTTTATATTACTATTCTTTTTCCATTGTCCTCCATCATCGTTCTCACTTTGCTTCTACCTACAGTCCCATATCAAAAAAAAAAAAAATGTATTTTAATATGTGTCTTTGGATTTCTAAATACCTGAAAAATATATATATTTTTTTATATATAGGGGCTTTAATTTATATAACAATAGCATATTGCAGACATATTGTTTCCTACTCTTTTATTATGTATGAAGTTTAAGATCTGTCATTGTTATCCGTACAACCAGTCAACTTTCCTAACTGTTGCATTGTACACAAGGTTAAGGAGCCACTAAAGTTTATTCCCCCTTAGCAACCTAGGCTGCTTCTAGTGCTGTGTATTCATAAACACTCTGAGGAACAGCATGGTGCATATCTCCTGGTGAACCTGCATATGACCTTCTCAGGGGTATATCCATAGGTTAAGAACCGCTGTCTCACAGTAGTATACCCACATAATTAATTTTCTTAAACACTGTCAAATTGATCCTAGGAAGCCATGACAGTTTAAATTGCAGTGACAATTCTAAAAGACTTTTATTTTTTCCACATCTTTATTAATACTACTTTTTATTGGATAGTTTAAATTTTTGCTTATTTGATAGGTGGAAGATATAATTCAGTGAATATGAGCATTTATTTATTCATTAGTCTATTTCTCTTATAAAAGTGATTATCTAAACCCTTTATACTCTTTTTGATTGGGTTTATAGTTGGTTACTGGGTACTAAGCAGCAAGTTCTTATGTAGGCTACATAATAATTTTTATGTCTTAAATATTATAACTATATTGTCAATATGTCACTTTTTAGTTTTTTGTTGGTATCCTTCAATGAACTGTAATAAAAATCTCAATTTTAATTTTGTCAAACCAAGTACTATTTAAACTCACATAGTCTATAGTTGGGTTTTTGTTTAGGTACCTTTCCCTCTCTCCCTTGAAGAAGTGACAAAAATACTTATCTACATGACTTCTTTTTTATTATTAAATATAGATTATTTCGTGTTTGTACTTTTAATTATTTTTATTTACATAACATGCAAGAAGCCAGGTTTATTTTCTTTTTCGTAGAGTAAGCTGGTTTTCCCCATTTCATGTACTGAGTAATTCATTTTTATTCATAGATTTATGGTGTACTTCTCTATCACATACCAACTTCGAATCTATTTCTGAGTTTCCTATTCTGTTTCATAGTTTATTTCTTTTTTTGTTCCTTCACTAACACTTCAGTTTTAATTGTTCTGGATTTCCAGTGTTGCTATCAGTATAATTTGTTGGATAAATACTAAAAAAAAATATGTAGTTATTTTTTTAATTGGATACTATGACTTAAGAGAAAAGATCAGTTCAATGTATGGAAAGCTTCACTAATAAACATTGATTTAACAATAAATAAGCAATGTGTAAAGAACACTTCGTTGACCAAATTCTGTTTATTTTAGGAATACAGAGTTGTTTTACATGAAATATGCTACTGTAATTCACTAGATGAGTAGTTTAAGTGGAAACATAAAGCATAAGCCCAAGAGTGGAAGACATCATATATAAGAGAACACTTCATGACCAAATTCTGTTTATTTTAGGAATACAGAGTTGTTTTACATGAAATATGCTACTGTAATTTACTAGATGAGTAGTTTAAGTGGAAACATAAAGCATAAGCCCAAGAGTGGAAGACATCATATATAAAATTTCCTCCCCCTGTCCTCCACCACAGCTTACTCTGCTTTGGTCTACTTTGTCATTTCTGTATTTTCTCCAATTGTTTCAGGTTCAAGCCCTGGAATACTTTTCTGACTATAATAATGGCATTGAGTGTTGTTGTTTTAAAAGTCATGTATAAGCCCCAAACTCCTAAATGTGAATCTCCAACCTGAACTATTACCCAAAACTCTGCACTTATCTAACTGCTGATATAACATTTCCATTAGGATATAAAAGAGTTATTTCAAATTTAACTTAAACCAAATCTCTGATAATTAATCCATCAAAACCTGCATTTGTGTAGCTTTTCCCACTTCAGAAACCAACATGTTCCACTCAAGTTTTTATTTCTTTAGGATAAATGAATAAGATTGCAATTGCTAGGTCACAGAGTTATCAAATGCTTATTTGAATAACATATTGCTAAACTGTTTTTCAGAATGCCTTTACCATTTTACATTCACACCAGCAATATATAAGTTATCCAGTTTCTTCACATTCTCATCAGAGTTTGGTATTGTCACTGTATTTTAAATTTTTACTATTCTGATAGGTATGTAGTAATATCTCCTCGGAGTTTAAAATTGAATTTCCATGATGGCTAATTATATTGAACATCTTTTTATGTGTTTGCCACTATGTCGTCTTCAGTGAAATATCGATTCGTGTATTTTGCTTATTTTCTAATTATACCATTTAGTTTTCTACTGTTGAATTTGGGGAGTAATTTATATATTCTAGATTCTAGTCCTTTGTTGTATATGTGATTTGCAAATGTTTTCTCCCAGTTCGTAGCTTGTGTTTCATCTTCTTTACATGAACAAAAGATTTTCAGTTTCAGAGAGGTCCAGTTTCTCAGTTTTTCCTCTTGATAGATTATGTTTTCATGTCACATCTAAGAACTTTTGCCTAGCCCTACATCGTGAACAGTACTCATTTTTTTTCTAAAATTTTTATGGTTTTACTTTCATATTTAAGTCTATGATATATTTTTACTTAATTTTTATTTGTAACGTGAAGTTTAGGTCGAGGCTTTTTTTTTTTTTTTTTTTGGCCTCTGGATAGACAGCAATAAATAATGCTAAAACAAATAGCATTATTTGTTGAAAAGTTTTTCCTTTTATCCATTGAATTGCTTTGGTATCTTCATCAAAAATCAGTTGAAGATATTTTTGTGAGTCTGTCTCTGAGCTCTCTGCTGTGTTTCATTGATCTATGTGCTTACCTCTCCACCAATACCATACTCTCTTGGTTACTATAGCTACAGAATAAGCCTAATATCAAGGAGAATATTTCCTCATACTATAGTCTTCTTTGTCAGTGATACTTTTTCTCTTCTAGGGTTTGTGCCTTTCCTATAAATTCAGAAAAACTTAATAGGAACAGACATCCTTGCCTTGTTCTTCAAAATAAGGGACAAACATTGTTTTTCATTATTAGATATAACGTTAACTGTAGGTGTTTTGTCAATACTCTTTATCAAACTGGAGTAATTCTTATTTATTCCTATTCTGAGAATTTTTTTTTTTTATAAATCATAAATTCGTGATAGATTTTGTCACATACTTTTTTGCATCCATGGATACTGTCATATGATATTCTTTCTTAGATTGTTGATATGATGGTTTATATAAATATATTTTTGACTATTAAACCTGTCTTGCATCCCTGGAATAAATTCCACTTAGTCTGGTATGTACTTATTTTCATACATTGCTGTATTCGGTTTGCTAATATGTTGTTAAGAATTTCTAAGTTAATCAGAGATGTTCATCTGAACTTTTCTTTTTTGTACAATTTTTGTGCTAGTCTTGGTATTGGAATAATAAAGGTCTCATAAAGTGAGTTGAGAAGCATTTCCTCCTCTTCTATTTTTTAAAAGAGATTACATTATAATTTTTAAATATTTGGTAGCTTTTTCTAGTGAAACAATTTGAGTGTGAAGTTTTTTTTTCGAAAGGTTTTGATTTGCTTTGTTTGCCTTTTATTTTACAGATTCAAGTTCTTTAATGATTATAGGGCTACTCAAATTACCAGTTTCATCTTTGTTGAGTTTTATAGTTGTTGGTTTTTGAGGCAGTCACCAAATATAGTATAAAGTTATTTGTAGTATTCATTATTATATTTTTAATGGATCCAGAATCTGAAGTGATATCCCCTGTTTCATTTCTGGTATTGGTGATTTGTGTCTTCTGTCTTTCTATCAGGCTCCCTAGAGATTTATTAATTGTATTATTTGTTTTTGAAGAACTTGCTTTTTATTTCATTGATATTCTCTATAGTTACCTATTCATAGTATCTTTAATTTCTACTCCAATCTTTATTATTTTCTTTTTTTAGCTTTCTTTGAATTTACTTTTTTCTTTTTTATGTTCTCGTCACAAAGGCTTAGGTCACTTATTTGAGAATTTTCATTATTTTTAATGCAAGCATTGGTGCTATAAGTTTCTCTCTCATCACTGCTTTTATCTGCATCCCAGATACTTTATTATGATACATTTTTATTTTCATTCAGTTCTATGTACTTTTGTTAATCCTCTGAGTCTTCCTATTTGACCCATGGATTATTTAGAACTATGTTGTTTAATTTCCATATGTTTAGAGTTTTCCTGTTGTCTTTCTAGTACTGATTTTTAGTTTGATTCCATTACTCTCAGAGAACATGCCATGTATCATTTTAATCTTTTAAGATTGTTGAGCTTCGTTTCATGGAAAGTTTTGAGCCATTATTTTTTTAAAATATTCTTTCAACCCACTGTTTTCCTCTCTGCAGCTGGGACTCCAGTAGTGTAAATATTTGATCTTTTCTCATAGCGTCGCAGGTCTCTGAAACTGTTCACTGTTTACTGTTTTTCTCCAGACTATTTTCTCTCTGTCTTCAAGATCACTGTTTCTATCCTCTGTCATCTCCACTTCTACCAAGCCCATCCAGTGATATTTTTGTTATTATAATTTTTATAGTTTTATAAATTTCCATGTGGTTCTTTATTTTAACTTTTATTTATTTATTGAGATTTTTTATTTTTCATTTGTTTCAAGAGAATTTGTAATTAATTTTCAAGCCTTTTCATGAAGACTGTTTTAAAATCCTTGTCATATATTTCCAAAGTCAGATTCATCTGTGTTGACTTCAGTTGATTATCTTTTTTTTATTTAAGTGTGATTTTCTTGAGTTTTGGTCTGATAGGTGATTTTTTTTTATTGTATCCTAAACATTTTGCTTATGTTTGGTGACTCCAGGATCCTATGTAAATATTTTCTTTTAAGAGGCAGACACCTTGTTTATGGTTGACATTTTGATCTTGGCCTAAATGTGTGACCTGTGGTTCAAATGGTTAACTTCTAGCACTTCACAATGTTATTGCAGTCTGCTTAGTTTATCCAGTGCCACCTGAGGTACCCACCTGCTAGTCCCTGCTGATGCTGTTTGAGTGGCAGAATGGTCTCTCAAAGGCAATATGCAAGATGTCTCACAGTGGTTGAGGGATGTAGTGGGATCCCCTTCTAGTGCTGTCCAATATGCTGCATTGGGCCTTGAGAGTCCCAGACTGATTTTGACAATGAAGGTTTGGACTATCCAACTCATTGTGACCAGCTTCCTTTTTCTGGTTCCACATCCAGGCCTGGTGTCTCTTGTTGAGAAAGATAATTCTTAGGACAAAACGGCTTCTTAAATTGGGTTATTTGCTGAAACTAGGTCACTTTTAGCTGTTTTGCCTGCCCACTCTAGCCAGTAAAGGAGTCTCTCAGGCCTGTGGAGGAAAAAAAAAAAAAAAAGAAAAAAAAAAAGCTTTCTGGATCAGACTACTAACTGTGATTTTTTTTTTCTTTTTATTGCTCTGCCTGTCTGCCCTGCTGTCTTTCCAGAGGAAAAGAATATGAGAACCACGAGAGTAAAGAGGCTTCCCAAACTAGGCTGTATGAATTAGTTGGGTACTATATTACAGGTTTTTCCTGTCACTGTAGTATCTTTCCATGGAAAAGGGAAGTCTCAGGCTTGGTGGGAAAGGAGAGTGTTTTAGTGGATTCTCCTTGCAATAGGGTTGAGCTCTCATGGTGTTGTTAGACTCCTGTTCTATGCTTGAAGGAATTGAGCCCAGCTAGGCTGCTTCCTTTTGCTCTGTCAGGGGTCTGGAAACACAGGGTCTGGCTCACCTTATTCTGTTTGGTGAGGGTATTAAACAAGACACAGATTGCTGTGTTGTTTCTCTAGCCTTGGCATCCCAAATCATTTCACCTTCTTACACATTTCAGAGTTTTTATTTGGTTGTCCCTTTTATCATTTCTGGTTTATACTTGTGCTTGTGGGAAGAAGCAGGAAAATAATTGGTCTACACCATTTTGTCTGGATCAGAAATCCTCAATCAAGGATTTCTTTTTACCTAATATTGTCTATGTCACTCATATAATCAAAACTTTCCATATCATTCAGCAAAATAGACAAAATATTCACAATGGCTTGTTATAACAGCTCTCCATTATTATTGGTTTCCCTTTAACTCATTCTCTCCATCTCTATCTGGCTCACTTCTCTCCTGCCAGAGGCCTCCTTGCTTTTCTTGAAGCATGCCAAACATGATAACAAGTCAGAGCTTCAGTACTTCTGCCTATTCTTTTTTTCTCACTATCCACATGACTAACACATTTTTTTTTCAGTTCTCTGTGGCAATGTCACCATGACAAAGAATCTCTCTTCTCCTTAGTTTTTCTTTATAATATTTATCACCACTTGACCTCTATTATATATTCATTCACTTCTTTTTTAACCTATTTCTTCACTGTATGTGTCAGAGATTATTTTGTTCACTGTGTCCTATCTAGCTCTTCAACTAGTGCCCTTCATATACTAGGTGCACACCATAACAGTTATTAAATTTATAATTGAAATTAAACCCAAACCTGTTATTTTCCTACAAATTTCTTAACTTTTTAATTATCTGTCTGGCCTCCATTACTTACCTCCTTATTCCATCTTCTTAGTGAGAGCCTGTTGGAATTTTAATTGTTATGAAAAAGAAAAGATATAAAAATACATTTGTGAAAATGCATGTGAATATATAGATACAATTTTTAAAGTTATTATTTATTTTGCTTTGCTTATGTTTAGCACTTTTCTGATTTTTAAAAATGATTTACTTCCTCTAATTGTGATGTCCAAACAGATGTTTATGTGGTAACCTTCTGAGACCTTGCAAAACTGAGAATTATATGAACTTCGCCTTCACATTTAAATGAAGAATATAAATACTAAGGTTTGAAGGTTTTCTCTCTTTGCAGTTTTTAAATATTACTCCATTACTCCTTCATAAAGTTTTAGCATGAAAGTCTATTGGCTCTGTTCTGCTGTTAATTTTCCAAAATATATCACATTGTCATCAGAGAATGTAACTATAAAATCTTTTTTTAGGCTTTTTCTAATTTATTGATTTTTCTTTTTGATCAAAGTTACTGTACAAAATTTCAAATGTTAAATGTTTTTTAAAAATGAAGTAATTTCCTATTTAAGCTCACATTAATTTTGATATTTGATGTGATGTTATGTTTGTTTTAATTATTTAATTTAGATGTGTCACCTGGGTTAATACATTATTCCTTAGATCTATTAATTTTTTTTTCCTCTGTTTTAATTTTATGTATACTATATGATTAATGTAAGTATTTTTTGATTTATTTTACTAAAGCTTATCTTGTGCTATTAGGCCTGGGCTGGAATCTCTATATCTGTATGAAATTGTATAGTTATATATTTTATAGAATCTTCCTCCTCCCATATCCTTTTAACTCTTTATTTTCAACCTTATTTTATCATTTGTTTTATGTTAGGCTATTAGTATATAGCAAGATACTTTGTCCAATCAGAAATTGTTTTTTTAAACAGAGAAGTTTATACCATTAACGTTAACTGAGAATTTTGTTCTGTTTGCATTTTTCCTACCAATTTTGTTTCATGAATATATTATCTTCATTTATATCTTTTGCATATATGTAATATTTTCTTTCAAAATCTTTTATTTTTGTGTTATGGTAGCTGAAACTTGGATGCTTAATATTCTGATTCTTACATTTTTATACCTCTCATTCATTGTGCTAGTTTTCTTCAAATATTTGAGATGATGTTTGTGTTTATCATACATTCCTCCTATAAATTGGAAGTTAAATGACTGAGAGAAGTTTGCCGCTCAATAACGTTCTAGATATTAGAGAAGTTTGTTCCTCCTATAGGTCACCAAGAAAGGCCTAAGGACACTTCCTTTCTTTCTCCATCCCAAGTTCCAGCCTCAGTCTGTAAACAATGCCTAGTGCTGGGCACAAATGAATTTAAGAGGGGAAAAGTAAGGGAAAAAAATATCCCAGGCTGATTTATTTAAATTTAACTTCCAAATAGTTTCCTTGTAGCATTGCTTTTGACTGGTCAGCACTCACAAAATTGCCCACCTTTCATAAAAATCTTTGTATTGTGTATATCAGATTGCTATTTCCTATTTTAATTCAATCACATCTGTTTTCATTTTCTTAAACACTGCTTAAAATTTCTGGTTCATTAATTGATCTCTTTCTAATTTTCCAATATTTCAAACATTTGAAAATATCTTTTGTTCTATCATAAAAAAATAGAAAATACTTTCAGAAGAAGAGAGGAGTTGGCACATTTCTATTATCCTTTGTTTGATCTAATCTTATATGCTAACTTGTATAAAAATAGAATATTTACATGTAGTTGTTCAATGCTTTTACTTAGGAGGATGGAAAATTGCAGCGCCAGGACACCAAAGAGATTGTCTGTGCCTGCATGTGTGTGCCCCACAAGAGCTGACTGTGTTTGGTTCTCACTCTTCTATGGTGTGGGCTAGAAGGAGTATTTAATTACACTTTGGGCCTGTAAATCTGTCACTACAAGCTATACTAAGATTCTACTGCTCTTTCTGAGGCTACATATCTCTGTAGAGGATTGTTCCTGTTAAAAATTGTATATTAGATCTAAAAGAAAATGTTAATAATTATATAGTCCAATCTTTAGTTTTCTAATGAGGAAAATGACTTTACAATATGTAGTTTATTTATGGTCAAATGAATAAGGCAGAGCCAAAGTTTCTTATTCTTCATGTTTTTTTTTTTTTTTCCTCCATTACACCAGGCCTGTTAATGTTAATGGGTGGTACTTTTTATTTTTTATGTATAAAGAATTTCAAGACTTGTAACCGAGTGATGACATATAATCCATGGTTTAATAAATATTTCTGCTTATTTCTCAAATGATAATTCTTATTAGGTTTATTTATCCCCTCTTTTACCCCTTTGTCCCTTCCTCCTTTCCTCCTCCTCCCTCCCTTCCTTCCTTCCTTCCTTCCTTCCTTCCTTCCTTCCCTTCCTTCTCCTTCCTTCCTTCCTTCCTTCCTCTTTGCCTGCCTTCTTGTTCTGTCTCTCTTTCTCTCTCTGTATAGAATTTTAAGTCAGTTGCTGATTTTATTTTACATTTATTTTTGCATATACTTATTTACAAAATATATATTGACTTTTTGTTTTATGCCAAACATCTCAATAGAAGTTTGGAAATGAAATGTGTGGAAAGAGATATTGAGATATATATGATCTAGTCATTTCCTAGATGTGCTTATATTTTTAATTTAGACATATATCCTGTGTATGAACTATAAACAAACGTAACATAAAGTTTATCATTTCATAATGTAAAATATAAAATCTTTCCCTCTTGCCTGAAAAGCTTCTCTATTCTGGAACTCTGTTTATAGTCAGTGAAGGAACTAACAAGGTTTCTTTTTACTCAGTTTAAGAGCTCAATTTAAAATCAGTTTGAAGACTTTTTTTGCTTTATTGTTTATATTTTCAATTAAAGAAGATAGGAATATACTTAGATTAATTTTATAGATATCACAATTTTTTTTTTAAAAAAAGGACGGACAACTATTCAATGTTTACATAATTTGAAATATGAAAAAGGAAGATAGCTAAATCTTTTCTGCCCATCCCCAAAAGACTAACTTGGTAAGAGTAATTAAGAAAATTAATAAACAGAATGAATAGCACAATGAAAGATAAAAATAATTTTGAACTGAATAAAATTAGATCTTTTAAAGTCTTTTTTTCCCCAATTCTCTTATGAGAGTTCAAGGACACTGATATTTTTTAAAAATTTTGAAAAATTTTGTAGTAAAGATGTATATTAACAACGTTGTCTGAAAATACCCTTCATTAATTTCGCTTTGGCCCTTTCCATTCCCTGTCTCTTATCTTTTTCTACTCAACACTGTGGATCTTTATTTAAAGCACTGGTGACATTAGAACAAAAAATGAGGCCTTGGGAACAATATGCATGAAAATTATTCCTAATGAAGCCCTGGAATAGAATAGAACACATAGGTATAAATAAATGCAATGTACTCAGAGCTGCAGTTCTGCCTATCCTTAGAGAACATAGTATTGTTATACCATTATCTGAAAAGGGTTTAATTATATTCACATTATATCCGTCTGACTTAAAACCCTTATCATGCCAGAACATGCTGAGAAATCTACTTTCTAAACACTCTCCCTGCAGAATCCCTTGTGTAAATCTGCAACTTTCAATGGCTTTATGGAACCCAACAGTACTCTAGAGATTTCCTTTTGATTTTCCTTTGCTCTGCCTACATTGAGTAATCAGAAAAGCCATTAACTCTCAGTTATCTGGAAACCCATTTTGCACTTTATGATTTTTTTTAAAGAAAGGTTTTTTTAATCCCTAGTAACCCAGTGTCTTCCTCTGGGCTATTGACTCTCACTTAGATATGCTAGTATTGGTATAATATAAACATTTTTTAAAAGAAAAAGACAGCTGTATTCCAAATTATGGTAAGGAATCCAAAACACAAAATATTCCAAAATGAAACGTTGGCTTTAAATTATATGTTCCTTCAGAGAGTGTGTAGTTGATAAAGTGGACTTTACTTAACTAAAATAAAATTATATAGGGCATTTGTTTTTTTTAACAAGGAAGATAGTGAACATTGATGTCATTTATGCAACAGGACTAATTTTTTCAACTTCAAGTGTGCATTAATAGAATGAAAAGTGTACTCCATATAACATATTTTTTTAATATACACATTTCTAAACACTAATTAATACATCTCAAAAAAAAATTAAAAAGCTTTCTCCCAGTATTAAAAGGGCTTTTTTTAAAATTTTTATTTTTTCTGTATCACATTCCTTTTTATATTAAAAATGTTTTTGGAGGTAAAAAAAAAAGAACATTAAACATGTTGAGAAAACGTATTAAGTTAGACATCATGTGTATAAGTCTATGGCGGTTCTTAATTTCCCAAATAGAGAAATCTTTGCAATCAGTTTTCTTCTATACGCAACAAATTTGTTCTTTATTCTCTCTTCTCTTATTATTTTTATTTTGTATACTATATATATATTATTTATATATTGTTTGGCTTTAAAGTAGACTATCAAGTTTCAATGTTAAGAAATGTTTTTTAAATTGTTTGCTTTATTCTAAACTATTCTGATTTCATGATTCTTATGAGGTCACACAGGTGGTTAAAAGTTTCTTTTTATGTTAAAAAGTTTGCTGGATATCTGTTGTTTGTTCTTTAAAATCTATTCCTGATCATTTTCCACCCTATCTTCATCCCAGGAGGCTGACTTTGTTAGAGTACATCAATAAGCTCCCTGAAACTCTGCTGGCTTCCCATTGATTCTGCCAATAGAAAATTCTACAGGTGATCAAAGGGTGAGAAAAGGATGAAGATATGGAGTTTACTCCCCTAGTTCCATCTCTGCAGGGTCACCCTGTACTGGGGCTGTCCCAAAACTAAAGGTTAATATTTCTCTCAAAGAAGCCCCTTCTGCACCATTCACTCCTTCTGGGTTCCTTTAACTGGTACCTCTTATACCCACCCTTTCCTGGCTTAGAAGTGGTAACTGCTGATAAATGTGGTTTCCCTGAATCCTAACCATATCTTTGTAGATAATTTTTATAAGCCCTCCTTAAAAATAGTGTACTACATTTTTGTGTGCTAGCTATTTTCTTCTGTATAATTGAATTTTACAAATAGGTTTTTATCTTGGCTCTCATGACCATAAATTCTCCACCCCCACTATGGCTCCAATTCTTCCTAATAAATTTAGATTACTCATGTGTATTTCCTTTTCATTTTGAGATATGCTTTGGTGACTCCCAGTAGGCATAACTTTTATTTTTTCCATATTTTATTCTTTCATATCTTTTATATTAAAGAAAACACAGAGATTGTATGCATCACTAAAATAAGTTGAACTTCAAGTATTGTTTTGAAATGTATTAAGAAAAGGTCTGTGAATAAAACCTTCACAAAGTGAACAATTCGCAGTTGAAAAGCAATTCCAATGACCAGTAGCCAAGTTCCTAGGATTCTTGGTGGTGGTATTTACAGATAATTAATATTTTTTCTAATTATATGTATAGGCACACAACATAAAAATTAAATAAAATATATTACTTTTTTTGGAAAAAAACAGTGTATTCCTGAAATAGCATTGCAAACATGCATTCTGCTCCAAATAAGTGAAATTACAGTTTGCATTTTGTGTTTAGAAAAAATATATTCCTATTGGGTTCATACAAAATAATAAGCAGAAAATTAATTGTAATTAATAGATAATTCCATTTAGGTATTTTTAAAAACTAAAATAACATTTCTAATTTCTTAACATCACTCATCTCTCTTATTCTCCTCAATTTGGCTAAAAAGTAAAAGCCATTTTTTAAAGGAACATTTTTTTGTGATAAGAACATTAGACACTTTGAAAGTATTTCTTAAAGAAAACAATTTTTTTAAAAAAATCTTATTAAGAGTATGTTATTAATAATTTCAGTCAAAGTCAAATGAAATAAATGCAGATAATTTCTATGTAATTTTTAATAGTTTTTTTTAGAGTAGTTTTAAGTTACAGTAACATACAGAGAGTGTCCATATACTCCTGACCCCATACATGCATAGCTTCCCCGATTATCAATATCTCCATCAGAGCAGTACATTTGTTACAGCTAATGAACCTACATTAACACATCCTAATCATCCCAAATCCATACTTTACATTGGGGCTCACTTTTAATTTTGAACATTCTAGGGGTTTGGACTAATGTATAATGACTATATCCATCATTATAGTATTAAATAGAGTAAACTGTCATAAAAGTCTTCTGTGCTCCACCTATTTAGCATTCCCTCTGCCTTACCATTGGCAACCACTGCTCATTTTGCTTATTTCATAGTTTTGCTTTTTTCACAATGTCATGTAATTTGAATCATACAGCATGATTTATTTATAATCATACAATTATAATAAAGTTTCTATAAACATGGGTGACCAGGTCTTTTTGTAGACATAAGTTTTCAGTTC
Organism: Eonycteris spelaea; assembly: GCA_003508835.1. Classification (NCBI taxonomy): domain Eukaryota; kingdom Metazoa; phylum Chordata; class Mammalia; order Chiroptera; family Pteropodidae; genus Eonycteris; species Eonycteris spelaea. Next base: position 82,234 of record PUFA01000443.1, read on the forward strand.
TTTTGAGTAAATATCAAGGAGCACAATTGCTGGATCATATAGAAGAGAATGTTTAGTGTTGTAAGAAACTGCCAGTCTTCCAAAGTGGCTGTAGCATTTTGCATTCCTACCAGCGATATGTGAGAGTTTCTATTCTTCCATATCTTTGCATTAGTTGTTATCAGTGTTCAAAATTTTAGCCATTTTAATAGGTGCATAGCAGTATTTATCTCAGTTTGTTTGTTTTTTAATGAAATTTTGGCATCAAGGTTGTATGCCTTTCCCACTCTGTCAGAAGTGTAGTTGGTTAGATAAAGGAACATTGTGAACACTTCATCTTTCCACATTACTAAACCCAAACCATTAAGAAAGAAAGAAAAGATAATTATAAATAAAAGAAACTGTCAAGTTCTGGTTGAGATGGTGGAGTAGGCAAATATTGTGTTCACCTCTTCCCATGACTGCATTAAAACTATAACTAAATTATAGAATGATCAACCTAGAGAACCACCTGAAGTCTAGTTGCACATGTCACCTATAACTAAGGATATAAAGAAGAGGCCACACTGAGACTGATAGAAGAGATGGAGATGTGAAACAAGCTGGCCCTGCACTTACGTGTGGTGGTTGAACATCAGGAGAAATATCTTAACTGCAGAGGTCCCCCCTCAAGGAGTGAGGGGCCTCAGCCCCACACCAGGGCTTCCCAGTCCAGGTTTCAATGTTAGAAGAGTATACCCCACAAAATCTGGCTGTGAAAATCAATGGGGATTCCAACAATCAAGCTGCTAAAAACACAGATGTCTCTTTAAAGAGCCCACACACAGACTCACTCATTAGCAGACCCTCACCCTAGACTCTGGCAAAGGGAGAGCAACTCCAGAGACGACAGAGACATACAGGGAAAGACTGTGTTATGTGGCTTTGTGCAAGGGCTAGAGGGACAGCCACCATTGTTCCTTTGTTAGGCCCTTATCTTGTGCAGTCTACAGGCAGGCACCATCTTGCCTATATTAAGCCCTCCTCATACACAGACAATATGAATCTGCATTGGCCTGGTGAAATCAGTTCCCTCTACCCCGGTGACTACCTGAGACCCCACCCCACCCATCTCACAAATTACCTGTGGCAATTTTATTGCTCGGCAACCAGACCCAACCTGTGCTCTTGGCAGGGGGCTTATTCTACAGAAATCAACAGACCTCAGCTCAACTACCTTGGGAGATATTTCAGTTTGGGGAAACTGACCCTGGCCTGAATTATAGTATCTCTTGAACAAATCTCATGGGCCTGTGGGCCCAAACAGGCGGCAGCTACCCTTGCTGGGATCTGATACACTTTTGCAAGAAGCCACAGCCTCAGCACTAACATTAAACCTAAATATGTATTGGCCAGGTGAAATCAGCTTACTTTATCCCAGTGACTCCCTGAGTGCCCCACCCAATTCATATACCACTCAATGACTCTTTCAGCTGTTAAGCCTTATAGGCAACTGGCAGGCAGCCTTATACCTTGGGGTGCCTTTGACCTTTTCCTGAGTTGCCCTAGGCCCAGTAATCGTGGCACCTAGCCTCAGTTCGCAGCATGGTCTCTCCCACTTGCCTCCAGGTCCAGCACAGGCAATGACCAACACAGATCATTATATAGTTCCTACCAGACAGCCCTGGGCAGTCACTGCAGCTGACCTTGGTCTGTGCTGGAGCTCCTCCTAAAGTGGCTATAGAACCGACACACCTGGAAGCTGGAGTCAAACCACAACAGAGAACCTGATTAGCTCCACAAGTGGCACATCCAAAGATGAGTCTCAAAAGGTAGATACCCTAGCCCACTGGAGCGAATCACACTCCATGGGACCAACCCCCACACAGCAGCTCATACCTTGTGTGCATGGCCAGTTCTCACAGCCAGTCAAACTAAGCGTCAATCCCACACACTGATGTGCTAACAGTAATCAAAACTTAACTACAGTAGGATAGCACACATGACTCACACAAGGGACACTCCTGGAGAATCCAGCACAGGTAATCAGGGACACAGCACCACTGGGCCACATATGGCACCTACTACATAAGACCACCTAGCTAAGACTGGGAGATATAGCAAATCTACTTAATACATAAAAACAAACACAGAGAGGCAACTAAAATCAAAAAAAGAAAAAGAAAAAAAGAAACATGTCCCAAATAAAACAATAGGAGAAAACTCCAGAAAAATAACTAAATAAAATGGAGGCAATAAACCTACCAGCTACAGAGTTCAAAACACTAGTTACAAAGATGCTCAATAAACTTAAGAGAAGACTAGATAATCTCAATGAGAACATCAACAAGGAGTTACTAAGCATGAAAAAAGGACATAGAAACCATAAAAAATAACTAGTCAGAAATCAAGAATACAATAACTGAAATGAAAAATACACTAGAAAGAATCAACAGATTAGATAAAGCAGAGGATTGAACCAGCAAATAGGAAAATATGGTAGCAGAAAACATCCAATCAGAACAGCAAAAAGAAAAAAAGAATTTAAAAAAATGAGGAAAGTTTAAGGGATCTCTGAGACAATATCAAGCATACCAACACTTGCATCATAGGGATCCCAGAAGGAGAAAAGAGGGAGCAAGGTATTGAGAACCTATTTGAAGAAAAAATGACAGAAAACTTTCCTAACTTGGCAAAGGAAATAGACATACAAGTCCAGGAAACACAGAAAGTCCCAACTAAGATGAACCCAAGAGGCCCACACCAAGACACATGGTAATTAGAAGTCCAAAGGTTAAAAACAAAGAGAATCCTAAAAGCGCAAGAGAAAGGCAGCTGTTTATTTACAAGGGTACTCCCATAAGACTGTCAGCTGATTTCTCAACAGAAACTTTGAAGATGGAAGGGATTGGCACTAAATATTCAACGTGGTAAAAAGCAAGAACCTACCCAGCAAGGCTATCAATTAAAACTGAAGGTGAGGTAAAGAGCTTCCCAGACAGGAAAGAGCTTACAGAATTGGTCACAAACAAGCCAGTATTACAAGAATATTAAAGGGATTTTCTTAAGAAGAAAGAAAAAAAAAAAAAAAAGAACACATAAATATGAAATAAAATGGCAATTACTATATTCCTATCAATAATCACTTAAATGTAAATGGATGAAACGTTCCAATAATAAAAAAAAAAGAGTAGCCAAATGAATAAGAAAACAAGACCCATATACATTCTATCTACAAGAAATTCACCTCAGACCAAAAGACACACACAGACTAAATGAAAGCAAAGGAATGGAAAAAGATATTTTATGCAAATGGAAATGAAAAAAAATGTTGACTTTTATTAGTCAAAATAACCTTTAAAAATAGGCTATAATAAGAAACAAAGAAGGACTTTACATAATGATAAAGGGATCAATGTGATAAGAGGACATAACTTTAGTAAACATTTATGCACACAATATAGAAGTACCTAAATACATAAAGCAAATATTGATTGAATTAAGGAAAAAGATTGATAGTAATAGTGGGGGATGTTAACACTGATACCAAAATCAACAAGGAAACAGCATCATGAATTGACACACTAGACCAGATAAATTTGATTGATATTTTTAGAGCATTTCATCTCAAAGCAGCAGAATATACATTCTTCTCAAGTGCACATAGATATTTTTGAGAATCAACAACATTTTAGGTCACAAAACAAGTCTCAATAAATTTATAAAACTTGAAATCCTATCAAGCATCTTCTCTGATCACAATGGTATGAAACTAGAAATCAATTACAAGAAACAAACTGAAAAATACATAAACACATGGAGGCTAAATAACATTCCGCTAAACAACAAATGGGTTAACAATGAAATGAAAGAAGAAATCAACAAGATACCTAGAGACAATGAAAATGAAAACACAATGACTCAAAATCTATAGAACACAAAGAAAGCAGTCCTAAGAGAGAAATTTGTAGCAATATAAGCCTACCTCAAGAAACAACAAAAAGCTCAAACAAGCAATTTAACCATACACTTAAAAGAACCAGAAAAAGAACAACAACCAAGCCCAAAGTGAGCAGAAGGAAAGATATCATAAAAGTCAGAGCAGGAATAAATAAGAGTCTAAAAATAATAAAATATCAATAAAACCAAAAGCTGGTTCTTTGAAAAAATAAACAAAATTGATAAATCTTTAACCAGGCTCATCAACTTATCAAGAAAAGAAGAAAGCTCAAATAAATATAATTAGAAATGAAAGAAGTGACAACAAACTCCACAGAAATACAAAGTATTATAAGAAAATACTGTGAGCAATTATATGCCAACAAACTGAACAATCTGAAAAAAAAAATGAATAAATTTCTAGAAACATACAATCTTCCAAAACTGAGTAAAGAAACAACAGAAAGTCTGAACTGACTGATTACTACTAACAAATCAAATCAGTACTCAAAAAACTCCCAATGAACACAAATCTTGGACTGGATGGCTTCACAGGTAAATTTTATCAAACATTCAAAGAAAAATTAACATCTATTCTCTCAAACTATTCCAAAAAATTCAAAAAGAGGGAAGGCTCTCAAGCTCATTTTATGAAGCCACTGTTACCCTGATTCCAAAGCCAAAGACGTTACAAAAAAAAAAAATTATAGGCTTTTATTCCTGATAAATACAGATGCAAAAGACTTCAACGAAATATTAGGAACTTAAATTTATCAAGGTATTAAAAAGATTGTACACCATAATCAAGTGGGATTTATTCTTGGCATTCAAGTTTGGTTTGACATCCACAAATCAATTAATGTGATACATCACATTAACAATTTGAAAGATAAAATCATATGATCATTTCAATAGACACAGAAAATGCATTTTACAAAATCCATCATCCATTTATGATTCAAACTCAGCAAAGTGAAAATAGAGAAAATATATCTCAACATAATAAAGGTCATATATAACAAACTCATAGCTAACCTCATACTCAACAACAACAAAAAAAACCCTAAAAATATTTTTCTTAACAACAGGAACAAAAAAGGATGTCCACTTCCACTGCTTTTATTCAACATAGTATTGAAAGTCCTAGATACAGCAATCAGATAAGGAAAAGAAATAAGGCATCTAAATTGAAAAGGAAAAGGTAAAACTGTCGTTATTTGCAGCTGACATGACATTATATACAGTGAACCCTAAAGATTCTCCAAAAAAAAAAAAAACTATTAGAACTGATAAATGAATTCAGTAAAGTAGCAGGATACAAAATTAATATTTACAAATTGGTTGCATTTTTATACATCAATAATAACTCTAAGAAAGGGACATTAAGAAAACGATCCCATTTATAATTGCTTAACAATCAATAAAATACCTAGGAATAAATTTAACTAAAGAAGTAAAAGATCTGTACTGGGAAAATTGTAAGTCACTGAAAAAAAATTGAAAAAGATACAAATAAATCAAAGCACATACTGTGCTCATGGATAAGAAGACTTAACATTTTTAAAATGGCCATACTATTCAAAGCAATCTATAGATTCGATGTAATTCCTATCAAAGTAGCTAGGGCGTTTTTCACAGAAGTAGAACAAATAATCCTTAGATTTATATGGACTCTTAAAAGTCTCCAAATAGCCACAGCAATCTTGAAATAATCTCCTCAATAAATGGTATTGGGAAACCTGGACAGATACATGAAAAAAATTGAAATTGGATCACCTTATTCCATCATATACAAAAATAAACACAAAATGGATTAAAGACTTAAATATAAGAACCAAAACCATAAAACTCCTAGAAGAAAACATAGGCAGTGAACTCTCTGGTATTTTTTTCTGATATATGTCCTCAGGCAAGGGGAACAAAAGAAAAAATAAACAAACGGGACTACATTAAACTAAAAAGTTTTGCATAGCAAAATAATCAAGAACAAAAAAAAAGACAGCCTAGTGAATGGGAAAGCATGAAATAATACTTTCACACTTTCTCATCAAAACATCTAGAGAAGATTAAGATTGAATGTTAATGGCACGGGTAAAATTCATTTCATCTCATATAACGTCATTACCCTTTTACTCCAGGTGTCCTTGGCAAAAGCTATTGTTTTATTCTATTGCCAATATGAGCCTATGTCAGGTTGTCTCATGCTCTAATATGCTCTGATTAGCATATAGAATTTCATGAAAGAAGGAATTGAAAGCCACTTTTTAAACTTTCTGCAATATGATTTCCAGAACAGGAATAAGTATGATCTTTATATTTGTTTAAAAATTTAAAAAATTGTTAATATTTCTTTCTTTCTTTTTATTCAACATGTAAATTTTCTGTATCCTTGACTAGAAAAAGCGCAATTGTAAAATATGCAAATAGTAGGCAATGTACCACCATGATTTAACATTTTTAATAATAGATTTGATTGTAATGGATTTAAATAAAACAGAACACAACTCCCCCCTCAAAAAAATTTATAACATCTGAAAGAAATTTCATCCTTTAAAATTTACTAAAGATCACTATAATGGCCATTCCATACTAATTACAACTAATATTTATTGAACACTTCATATATATTTAAACCTTTCAACAACTTTCAAAGGGGAATATATTTATTACTCCACTGTATCAGTCAGGGTTTAGTCAGAACACCAAAAGTCATTAGTTATGTATAGAGGAAAAATTAAATATAAAGAATTTTAAAAATGGTTAATTGCAAGAAAGGTAAGAGCAAACTTAAAAGAACACAGGATTAGCAAAGATAGGGGACAGCTACTTCTTTTGAAAGAGCAAGTGTAAAAAGAGCTCCTGGAAGGCTGAGATTTCAGACTTCACTGAAGAGGATGTGTGCTGCAGCCCCTTGAAGAGCAGAGAACCTCCCTGCAGTATGAGGTATCAGGCTGTTCTGCAGCAAGCAGGCCAGGATTGGTGACCAAGAAGGTCACCATCAGGTTCCTGGGGAACAGGAGCTGATAAACAAAAAGCTACTCCCTGAGGTGCTGGCTAATTTATGGGAGAACGAGTGCCACTGGGTTTCCCATGTAGTCAGGCAGCTGTGACGTAGGACAAGATGAAAAGCACACCAGAACCAGAGAGAGAAGTCTCTCTTCTGCTGGGGCTTGCGGTGTCCCTCCAGTGCCTTCTCCTGGCAAAGCCTAACATTGCTGTAGCTGCAAAAGCAAAGTGTTTACAGGGGCCAGCTCCAGAACAGAAAGCTGATTGAGCTAAGGGGAGATTTAGAGCTAACGGCAATAAATTGATAGTTGGCACATCCTCTTTATGGGTGAAAAAATGAACTTATTGAACCCCTGTGGCTAGTACATGCAAAGGCGAGTTAAGCCTTTCCAAATAAAACAATCCTCTTAAACACTAATCACTGTGCTGCTTCAATAACAAGCTACTAACCCACAGGATTTCCTACTCCATGTAAAATCATGAATATTTCCAATTTCTATAAATGTGAGACATTTCTTTAATGGTAATTGCAATTCTACTTTAACTGTAATTCTACTTTTAAAAAATATTTATATTATTTAAAATATTTTTTGCCCAATAAAGTTATTTTAAATATACAGGGATATCTAAATTAAAAATAACATATTCCTTCTTTTATTTACAACATGCAAAATGTCCATGATATAAATACTGGAAGTTGCTACATTAGGCTTAAAAGGCAATCGGTATCAATGGTGGTACACCAAACAGAGGGAATGTGATGGTTAATTTTGTGTGTAACACTGATTGGACCAAGGCAGAGGTTCCCCAACTCCCAGGCCATGGACTGGTTCTGGTACATGGCCCAATAGAATCGGGTCACACAGCAGAAGAAGAGCGACAGGTGAGCAAGTGAAGCTTCATCTGTATTTGCAGCCGCTCCCCAGCACTAGCATCACCGCTTCAACTCCACCTCAGATCAAGCATTAGATTCTCATAGGTGCCATAAAGATTAGGAACCACTAGACTAAGGTATGCATAAACAGCTGGTAAAACATTATTTCTGGGTGTGCACATGAAAGTGTTTCCAAAGGAGGTTAGCAGTGAATCAGTTAGACTGAGTAAAGAAGATTGCCTTCCCCAATATATGTGCTCATCACCTAATCTGTTAGCACCCAAAGAAAACTAAAAGGCAGAGGAAAGGGAAATTTGCTATCTGCGTGAGCTGAGACATCTTCTCTTGCCCTTTGTTATCTGTACTCCAGGTTCTCAAGACTTTATACTTGGGATGAATTACACCTTCAGCTTTCCTGATTCACCAGCTTCTTGCAGATAGCAAATTGTGGGACTTCTCAGTCTCTATAATTATATGAGCCAATTCCTGTAATCAATCAATCAATTTATCTATCTATCTTATTTATCTATCTACCTATCTATCATCTATCTATAATCTTCTATCGGTTCTGTTATTCTGAGGACTCTGACTGCTATAGAAAGAGATGTAAATTGTGCCCTGTTGGCATTTATATTTGGATCAAACTGTACCTAAAACTCTCCACATTTCAAATTCATGTTTCCTTTGGGGATTTAGCCAGCTTCTAATAGGTTGTCTGTCACTTGCTGTTAAATAAATTCTAAATAAATTTGTAAAAAAATTAATCTATCGTATATTTTTTATCTCTTCTCTATAATAAGCATTAATCAAATGTTTTCTTTTGTCTATGAAAATCTATAAAGATTAATACATATAAAGGCTTTCTATATTTTTGTTGGGAAAAGTAGATCAAACTCTTCACATGATCTGTATTTTACTTTTTCTAACTTAATATTTCTTGGAAAGACATCCATGTTTTTTAAAAACCTGTATCATTTTCTCTAGTGTTTATGTAAAAAATGTAGTCAATCATATTCTTCTCAATGGTTTGATTATGTTGTTGTTGTTTCATTTTGTTTTGTTTTGTTTTTGTATTTGAAACAAAACTGAAATAAACTTTCTTGTTTTTTGTTGTTGTTGTTGTTTTTAAACAACGGTAAATAAGCTGAAAGTATAGCTGTACACACAAAAGAAGAGTATGGTGACAAATTTTTAGAAAACTGTCATTCAACCTTTTGATAACTATACCTCTGTTTATTTGTGAGGAACCATTTGTTGCTGAGTTCATGTAGTTCTGAGAGGGTTGATAACCACTTGAACTCAAAGTTTTCATATATTCAGGAGTTTTTTAAATCAGATATTATTATCCTAGTCACAGAGGATAGTTAAAAATGGATATGGGAACTTATTAGGTCCTATGAAAATTTTATTGAGACTTTTGGGGTCAGATGTTGACACCCTTTCTTATACATTATGAAGCTTACAGAATCTGTGTTTCTGAGATGCCACACCATACATATAGAAGATGGAGACAAAGAAAGAGAGAGATAGAGAGAGAAGAGAAATTGATTGATGACTGTTGGCATTGTTTGGGTCCCGTATCAAGCTAACTCTAAAACTCTTAACTTTTTAAGAGTCAAAACATATCCTTTAGGAGTTCAACCAACTTGACAATTTTTCACTTAATACCAATAGAATCTTATGTTATAAAAAGAGTATAACAATATAGTGATTTAAAAAAATTAAAAAGTAACAGATTAACTTCTCCCAAAGTTCAGTAATTTACAGATCCATAAATTAATGAAAGTATCCATTTCTTTACATATTTGCCAACCCAAGATGCTATTAATCATTTCAACTTTTGTTAATAGTCTGGGCAGAAATTGTATCTTGGTGTTTCAATTTATTTTTTTTTATTAATGAAATTGAACACTTTTTCCTATGTATCAATATTAGAATTTCATATTCTTTGAATTGTCTGTTATATATTTTTATATCTCTCCCCTATTGTTTCTAAATCACTCAGTATTACACTTGGAACTTAAATGTAATCAAATATATCAAACAGCTAGCCAGATACCTTTTCCAAGAATTTTTGTCAGAAATAGTCTCTCCTTCGCCCTCTTAGAACTACAGATCTCTATTCTTATTTGACTGCTGCTTTCTCCGGTGGAATAATTTATAAAATGTTTGCTGTGCAATGTTTAATTGGGCTTTACCCAACATCCTATGAAATCTTAACATACAAATGAGAGAAATAGGTAATTTTTAAATACATTTTAGTAGCCTGGGGCTCTGAAATACTGTGCCAATTGACTGAGGAATAACAAATTACCAAAAAAGCATGTTTTAGGAATAGAGAAATTGTGTAAATAGCTACAACAATATTTATTATATCATTTTTCAAAAAAGATTTGGAAGCCTTTAAAGATTTGTGAGTGTACCAGAAAAATATATTCTCAGGAAATCTGTTTTAATATTTAACTTGAAAATAATAAACAATAATTTTGATTAATTGTTTCCTATAAAATAGACCAATCTAAGTCTCCTTATAAATTTTTACCACTTATGTAATATAACATAATATATTTATATATTAAATATTATATATGTATGATTCTGTATTATATTATATATTACATATTATATGTTGTATCATAGCATATTATTATGCTTCAGAATAATTAATGCAGCTCAGATTAATGTTCTTCAGAGTCAACCATGCAGTGTGTCACCCAGCTGAACATCACCAACTGCCATTCGATTTCATTATTTCACACTTTAACATTTCTATATTCACTTTAATCATGTGTTATCTAATTTTCATTTCCAAAATATGAGTCACTTCTATACTGTTTTCATGGCTTTTACCTGAATCTGAGAAAAAAAATACAGAATGAACATAAGGAGGCTGAGCTGGAAGTATCAGGGATGGGTCTGGGGACTGAGGCTGTATCAGGGTCAACTGAGGACCCCAGGATGGACTGGGAAAGAAGCCAAGAGATACACGCTGCCATCACAAATGGCTGTGCAGTAGGTCTTTCTGGGACTATATTGTAGGCAGTTATTCTTATTAAAAACTAAAAAATAAACTTGAAGTGCAATAGGTACTATATGTCTTCTAAATACCAAATTCGACCCATTACTTATTTTTTTTTTATGGCCCACAAGCTGAGAATGGTTTTATATTTACAAATAGTTACATTATAAAAGATTACATGAGTAACAATATTTTATCCTCTATTTTACCCCTTACCCCCAAAATATTTATTTTTTGGCCCTTTATGAAAAAGTTTTCCAACCACTTGAATGAAACATAAATGTCCTTAAACATTTCTGTAATTTTACTTAATACTTAATTAAAATAGTCATTCTATGCTATTGTATTGTAATCAGATTTTTAAGATAATCCAGGAAGATCTAGCATTGTAAAAATGTCATTTATTTCGCTAAAGGCTTATGTAATTTTTAAATACTGGGGAGTTAATTAATAGACATGAGAAATAGTATACAAATATTTACAAATGGGTCCTTTGTGATCTATGTTCTCTGAAGTGCCAGTGATTTCAACACTTTTCAAATTTTCTGTTCAGCACTAAAAAAAAAAAAAAAAAAAAAAAAAAAAAAAAGCTTTTATTGATTTCTTTTACTTGGAGTGAGGAGTGAGGAAGGGCAATTTATTGCAATAACAATATCAAGCTGTAAAAGAGAAGGTCAAGGTTAGGGAATATAACAAATGCCTATGAAAGCAAGTTATAAGTCAGGTAATAAATTAGAGGTGGCAGGTGACAACTATAGGTGCCTGTCTTCTGGTTATTCTTGGAAGAATAAGTTCCTACCACGGTTGTCAAAGATTATGCATCACTTGAAGAAGTTCATGCTAATCAGTCTGTGACTGACATTCTCCTTGGATCTCTTTAAGTCCTTCATGTGGGGCTAAGTCGTCGCTGAAGAAATATAAATGAAAATAAATTAAATTGATTCTTTCAGCAAATTTCTTTGCGAAGTGCACATCATCAGCAAATGTCCTTTTGAAAAGTGAATAAAAAGGAAAATATTTTTAGCATATTTGAGTTAATTCATAACAATAGAAAGAGCATTAGAAGAGTAAACAAAAAATTGCAGTGAAATCTCTCTCAATCCATGCTCTATTATTAGTAATCAGTAGACCACAGCTTCACCAATTGTCATCTCAACAAAATACACATGCTTTAAATTTTATAGTAAAATATTTCAGAAATATGAAAAAATGATATAAGCATAATAAAAAAATCAAACACTCACACACCTGTAAACTAGCTTAACAAAAAACATTGAAAAAATACTGTCGATCTCCATTGATGGTTATCCTACAATCCTGAAAATTTATTGTTGGTCCATTCTCAAGATGTCTTTATATTAAATTTTCTATGTTCCAAATAATACATATCATGGTATGGTAATATAAAATATGGTATTGTTTAGCCTGCTTTAAATTTAAATACATGAGTGATACTATATTGGATATTTCTTTCTGCAAACTTTTTCTTTTAATATTATATTTTGGAGATATAGGCTTTCTCTTTAGGTTCCCAGTTCATATTTTTTTCAATTATGCTTCTGAATTAATTACCTTTTTCTACTAATATATTTATTCATTTATCTGTTCTAGATACTAAATTTTTACTTATATGGCTGACCATATCCATAATCTCCTCCTAGGCTTTGCCTGTCATTTCTCCCATATAAATATATAATTGGAGAGATAAAAAGTTGTAATTTTAATGTCTCAAATTTATTATAATTTTTCTTTTCATCCATTCTTTTTAGATTTAATTAAGAAATTATGTTCTCCTCTGAGTACAAAATATCCTTCAATATGTTCTAAAAGTTTTAAAATTGTGTTTTTCACATTTAGATCTATATCTACTTAGATAGATAATAATTTCATTATTTTCCATTTAGATGCCTATATTGCTTATGATTGCAAAAAAGATAATTTTTTCAAAATATTTTACTTAGCATGTTTAATTGCTTTTAGAGACGACATCAGTCCAAATGAACAGTACACTATACTGTCAGAAATAATAGCTAGCTAAAAATTATTTAACAAATTCTAAAACAGCAGTACTCTGTTACATTCTCCACTATTTGTTCTATGTAAACTACCTTTCTTTTTCTAACATCATAAAAAGTTCTTAAAAACAATTGCCATTATTTTGTAATTTTCAGCCACTATTAGATATCGACATGTCTATGAAATTTACACATCTAAAGGTTATAATTATAGCTGTTGTAGTTGATTAATTAGAGCATAAAATTAAGAAGGTTTTGCACCAGGTAACGCCAGAGTGGGGATCTGAATCTAGCAGACAAAGGTAACAACAGCACAGGAAGCACAAAGGCATACAACTCCAGGCAGCCCAAGGTGAAAGGAGAAAGAGGAAGGAAGTGAGACTGAATCAGATTCTCAAAGATTCTGTTGAGAAATCTGGATGTTATGTTATGTTGTGGCCAATGCAGAGAACTACAGACGAATTTTAAGAGGAGACACACATTAAAACGTGTACATTGATGACACTGAGTGCGCTCGCGCGAGGACACACACACACACACACACACACACACACACACACACACCACACACACAACGCTGGAGAGATTGGAGCCTGGAGGCAGGTAAAGCATTTAACTATGCATCAATTCCAGGTATCATCAAGGCTACTATTTAAGAACTATTTAGGGGAGGAAGCTCTGAGTACATTAGTGAAAATTAAATGTAGTGAGTGAATAGAAAGAATATTTAAAGAAAACACCTTGGTTCTTTTTTGAGTAGAGAGTTGATAGTGATAGTTGTTGATAGAGTGGCAAATACCAGGCTTTATAGGATGAGTAAAAGCTAAATCTGATAAATTCAGTTTAGTAAATACTTACTGAGTACCCCTTATTTTTTAGTCCCTAAGAAATGACATTATTCACCTCAGAGAAAACAGCTAAAATGCATAAACAATGTTGCTGGTGTGCATGAAATATTTCTGTAAGGCTGTTGGATGGGCCTTTTCCTTTGCTACTGAAGATCAGAAAAGTGAAAAGGAACTTTTCATTATGGCTTTAGATGCAATATTAAATTCCATATAGTGCTGTGAATATTTTGAATTGTTTTTGTGTAAAATGTTGCAGAATCACATAACACAATATTAATTATATAAATTAAACATAATCTGATTGGTGTAAAATGTTAAATATGAAGGAAAATCATGAAGGAGAGCCACTTGTGAATGATTTGATTAAAATTAATTTTCCATTGTATTTTGCTCATGTTTTCCAACTATTCTATTGTAAATATACACAAATTTTATATTTGGATGAAAGTTTACAATTTCTTTAAAACTTGAATGTCCTGAGAGCCTAGTTCCTCCAAAATTTTCATTCCAGGTCTTTGTGTTTGAGTTAGAAAGAGTTTTAATTGTGTAATACACGTCCAGCTTTTCTATAAGCATACAGTTATTTTTCTTAGGTTAATTCAAAGCACAATACTTCTCTTTAACTTGTCTCCATACATGTCAACATGGGTTTTATTATAAACTTTTTGTTATTATTTCAAAAGCTTTTGTTTTAAGAAATAACTATTGAATAGATATTCTTAGAGTCAGTCATTGTTTTGCCATTCACCTATCTTTTCGTAAAGATACATTAAATAGTTCTCTCTGAATTTTTTTCACAAATTTTCATTCATAAGATGCTAGAGACTTGAATATCTTAAAACAACCTGTTAATCTCCACTTATGAAAAGTGCCTAATGCTATCCTGGGAGACCACCATCTGTCAACACCTGATCTCAAATTACTCCTGCCGAGAAGTAGATGATGCCACGTTTTTATCCAATAGTGTACACACCTTGTTCCCCTTGCTAACCCCTGAAACTGACAGAGATAACTGGACTTTGCTCATGCTAACATCCCATTAGCCATCAACTGCCCCCTTTAATTTGCTCTGCTTGATGGAGAAGTGGCTGCTTAAAAGCCACTCAAGGCAAGCTTTATAGTCACAGGCACAAAGCCAAAAATAACTCTTGTTTCCCACCTACTGTGCAAGTAATATTAAAGGTGTAGTGTCTCATGACTTTGTTGAACACAGTCCTGCTGGAGCTGGGAGCTGCACACTTTCCTTAATCAAGAGCCCACTGTGAGCTGGGCTATAAAGTCATTGAGCAGCCCCTGCCAGCAATTAACACACGACATGCTGACCATTCTTGGCAAACCTGAAGTAGTTGCTTGGTGCCAAAAAGGCAGGATTAATCTTGAAAACAGTGTGGCCATCTGTTGGCACTGCTCTTTTCTTCCCCCAGGGCTTAGAGATGGCACTAACACCCATGGTGCCTGCTTGAATGGATAGCATAGTATTTCAATTTTTAATTGTAAAGGAAAATTTTCTCTCTTCTGAGGTTTTGCTCCTATTCAGTTCTGCAAGATGAAAAGTCTAGACTTAATGAGTTATACTCCACAAAATAGGAGTCTTCTTTTTCCTTAAAATTATCAAGAAAATTTTATTTGGCTCATGAGAAATCAGTTCATTGGGATTTATCTGGCAATGGCAGTGGAAGTCAATGTGATAGACACCCAGTGTAGTTATTTCTTGAACCCCAGGCTTCATCTTAAGCCAAGGTTATCAAACTTGGCAAATAAAAATTTAGGATGCCCAGTGCAATTTGAATTTCAGATAAGTACAAGTATTTGGCAAGTGAGGGACGAAGGGCAAAATTATACTAAAATTTCTTACCCTAACTTCAAAGTTAATTAACAATCTTGTATTTTGTCTATGACTCTATTCTAAGCTGACCTCCTAAGGCCTGTTTACAGGTTCATGTCTCACTGTACTTAAAAACTATTCAGGAAAATTTTTATAAACACACACATGCACCATGTAGTAAAATTCATGAATAACATTAATTTTATATACACAGCTTGATGATTTTTTATGGTGATTTTCTCTAGTGCTCCTTATATTCACTCTTTCCCCAGTGAGGTGACCTCTATTCTTCTATCCCCAAAGATTAGTTTTCCCTTCTTTTCGCGAATTCCATATAGGTGGAATCAGCTACTATGAACTCTGTTGTGTCTGATTTCTTTCATGGCATCAAAGCATTTATGAAATTCTGCCTTGCTATTGTGTGAAACAACATTTTGTTCTTTTAAAATTTATTTAATTGTATGAGCATGCTACAATTTACTTGTTTACTTACCTGTTGATGAACATTTGTATTGTTTCTATTCTGGGACAATTATGAATACATAGCTGCTATAAAGACTAATGCATGTAATTTTTGACATGTATATATAAAAGCAGGTACTACATACACACATGCCCACATATATTTAAATATGTTTATTAAATAAAATATCAGATTTTTAAATGGAGAAATCTTTATAGCTGAGAACTTTATACTTACATTTTATATGATATTTAAATTATATTTTATTTTAGGAACATCAATAGTCTTATGAAGGCAGGAGAGAGTCATTGACCTCTCTCTACAGTATTTCCTCCACATCTGAATTTTATTTGAGAAGGTGAGTTTTTAAGAAAAATCTCAAATATTTTATTTTTATTATTCTGAAATTTTATTAGTGAATATAGAGCTCAAAGCACTCAAATATTAAGCATTACTACTACCATCAAACCCAAACACCCAACATTTGAGTATATTGCTCAAGGTAGGCCAAGGAGCTTGACCCCATACTATGCCCCAGCAGCATCTTCCAGAATTCTAGGTTGGACATGCTAAGCTCCCTGCTGCCATTGCCACTGCCCCTTCACTACTACTGTCACTAGTACTTCTGCAGCTTCCCCTGTGAATTTTTAGTATCTGTGGTAGAGGACATCCTCTTTCTCTCAACCTAAAATTCCAAAGTAATTTCCTCACTGTATGTTAATAATTTACTACAAATTAGAGAAAAATCTTTCACCTCACTTTAACGCAAATGAATTCTTGTCTTTCATATTTCTTTGTTTAAAATTTAGCATTTCCTCCATATTTTGTTGCAATGAGTTTTTTAAAGAAATTTTTTCTTTAACTCTCAAATAGATATTATAATTGTAATAACAAGCACTACCATAACCCTTAGGCTGTGCCAGAAATTGATTCTAGCATATCGTAGATCATGTTATGAGGATTACAAACCAGAAATAGGTGGTGACAGTGGTGGTGGGGTAGTGATGGTGGGGTAGTGGTGGTTGTGGTGGGAATAACGATGATGCTTCACACTTTTCTGATTGAGGAAACCAAAGCAAGAACAGTTAACTTGATTAAGGTCATTTAACTAGTTGGTGGTAGATTCAGATTTATGAACTGAAGCTGTTTAACTTCGTATTTTCTGCTATTAAAGTAAACTTCGTTCTGGGCCATATTTTAAAATATAAAGAAGAAGACAGACTTTCACCACAAAGGTAAATCTTACAGGTGTAATGCAGACATTACAAATGAGAATATTCCTTCAGTCACTGCAGGTGTAGTGAGAGTGAATCCATTTCTCTTAAGTTTTATATCTCATTCCTAAGATATTATCTAAGTTAGCAATTATAATAATGTATATAAAATCATGAGTATTTTTCCTACTGAATTAGACTGAAACGATCAATTATTTCTCACTAATCAGCCTAATATGCACTGTACTGACGGAGCTTTTCCCATCCTTTGTCCCGACCCGCGGGATGATCAACAGAGACCCTAAGGCAGAACGGGGAGGGGAGGGACACAAGACGACGCAAAGAAAGGAGACAAGACAGGCTTTCTGATCAAGTCTCGTTTATTAAGGCTTGCTGCAGGCTTATATAGAGCGTGATCGGGTGATGTTGCGTTGGCGGGATTGATTGGCCAGGGGCAGTCAGGCGATATTGCGTAACAAAAAGGGGCCGGGCGGGAAGGCCCTCGGAAAGTCCTTTGGCGGGAAGCAGTTTGAGACAGTCAGAGAGAAGCCTTTAAGTATTTGCTGAGCGACCATTTTGGTCAGGCAGCCATTTTAGCCGTGCAGCCCCCGACAATCCTTGACTCTTAATGTACATTTTAATGTATTTTAAAAAGATAATAGATTTTCCAAGAAAGTCTATGATTCATGCATTTTTCAAGAGCAGATAAACACAGTCAGAGTGTCCTTTAATGTTGGGGAATTTTTCAGAGTATTGTAAACTTACAATTCACAGACACACAAACATACAGACTCAAGAGAAGATTAGGAAAATGTTCCTATACTTATTGTATCACTTTTTTGAAGACCTATATTAATAAAATGTCACTTTAATATTCTTTCTCTAATTTATTTTCATTTCCTGCCTCATCATCACTCTCAGTCCCAAATGATCCAGCTGCATCTCCAGCAGAAATTTATACACGTGTGCTGGTACCTGGACCAATAGACTATGGCAGAATCATAAATGCATGTTCTGCTGAGATAACAAGGTCATCGGGGTCATAATTTTACTTTATTTTTCCATTATCAGGGATAATAAGAGAGATTATGAGAATCAAAAAAAAAACCTATAATTTTTCCTGCAATACTACGATTCGACATTCATGTTGTGCAAATGTAAGCTTTATGATCAAATATTATGACATAATGACTAGCAACTATCTGCCATTTTGTTCTTGCTCATGTAGTTTTGATTTTATTCCCATATGTGTTGGACAGCAATGGTGACGCTCCCCAAACTTCAGGGAATAAATCACGATCAATTTCTAAACCAGTAGTGTCAATCCCATCTCCCTTTGCCAACGATGATTTTGGGTTAGTGAGCCATATTCTGTATAGGAAAGCAGAAGTAGAAGTCTCCTGGTGACTTCTGGAAAATAGTCTCTTGACAAAAGGCAAAGAAAATGCCTGAGGAGAAATACATCTTTCTTTTATACCTTGGAGATAGTTATTCGAGGATATGTAGTTTGGATCTGTGTTAGACATAACCATGAAGGGCACCCAAAGAGATTTAAATGAAGCCATCCAGAACTTTCATATTGCCCACCTGCCAAATTTAACCAGTCCTCTACTACTCATAGTACAAGATAGTAATGCTATAATTTTATTTTTTATATGACGAGAGATGAAACTATGAATTTTCAGTGATTTCAAGGTAATATGTTTATGTTTCCAGTTAGTCATTGTGAATTGAAGCAAAACTTAGAAAAGCTAGTTTTTCTTTCTCCATAATAATCAGGTTAACGCTATTAGTGTTTATTAAAGGAGAGTGATAAAGAGGTAGAAATGGGTTAGACTACAAAACAATGATACACAGAGCATCCAAATCTTGTTTTTTTAAAATACTCTTCTACAATAAAAATTATCAAATTTCCCTGGAGAATGGCTAATTCTAGTGTAGAGGCAAGGAAAAATACAAGATGAGACTAAAGCATTTGGCAGTGCTAGAAAGTAAAGAAATGTTTAAAAATCAAAATCATGAGGCCATGTCAAAGACACTCAAGAATCAATCTGAAAAAGCCTCCAGAGGCCGAAGTGGGAAGAATTTCAGCAACAAAATATTTTGAATTAGACTGCAATATGCATTAAACCAGTTTGAGATATATTTATTTATTTATTCCATCATATATATATATATATGATGGAATAAATAAATAAATAAAAGGAGGCAAAAGGAATTCCAAGTAGCATAGGTAGATACTTTTTCCTTCTAGATGTGGAGTTTAAACTCCACTCATTTGAATATAGGCTGGGCTTCGCAATTCACTTCCAAAGAATATATTATGGAAAAGGAAAAATAATAACCTTGTGGAGGAGAAAACTGGTAAATATCACCTTAACTAAGTGATCAGGTTAACAGCAACAGTGCTAAATCATGTTCATACCATGGGTTGTCTGACATGATGGGGTAAAAGGAAATTTAACCTCAGTGATATGCTTCCCAAAATCCAAAGCACAAATCTAATAATGAGAAAGCTCCAACCAATTCCAGATTGAGAGGCACTCTCTACAATCATCCTTAAGACTGAAAATTAAGGAAAGGCTGATAAATTGTCACAGATCAGAAGAGATATAAGAGACATGAAAAATTTCTTGGATTACATTTTGGAACATAGAATGAATATTAGTGGAATAACTGTTGAAACACAAGTATACTTTGGAATTTTGTGTAAAGTAATATGCCAATGATATTTTCTCAGTTTTGACAAATATACACTGTAATGTAAGATAAAAATATTAAGGGAAATTGAAATGGGTGAGAGCTATGTAAAAGCTTTTTAACTTTGTAATCTTTCTGTCAATCAGAAGTTGTTTCCCATTTTTTTAATTAAAAAAAAAAAATAGACCACAAACTATAAGAGAGAAACTGGGGAAAGGAATCCTGACAGATTTTGGTTTAAGATAATCAAAGTATAATAACCTAACACTCCTGAGAGTAGGTCTGGAGATGCAAATACCTTGCTGTTCTGCCATAGAAGACTACCCTGTGCCTTCAAAAGAGAACTGTGCCTATAAAACCAGACCATCTTTGACCTTATCTGTGAGTCTGATATTATCTTTATTTTTGAATGATTGAGGATCTATTTTAGACAAATTTAACTTTAATTTTAATAATGTACTCAAGCAAAATGATTGCAAGGGCAATGTCAAAATGTAAAGATACCCCTAAAACAGAAAATATATTTTCTTTAATGTACTTAAATAGCATTTCTTCCTTTTACACATTGTAGACATGGAAGGCACTTAGTAATAACTACTTTCGTTACTTAAGTTGGTTGCTATGGTTACTTTGCAGCTGTGATGTAACAAAGAAAATTAAGACCTTTTATAAAGAAGCAAATGTAGCTTAGCTTTGCAAAAAATGTCACTAATAATTTCAGGGGAAGAAATGAATGTGTTTATATTGGAAATCAAAAATATATATGAAGGGGCAAAACCATGTGTCCTTGAGAAATAGAATTTTTTGTCTGAAATGAGAACACTTTCAAAATTATCATGATAATCATTCTTTTGTATGCAATGAGTGAATATACTTGCATAATACCACACAATATATATACGAAAAGGATAGGGCAGAAGCAGCTGACTTATACGTGATGAACCAAAAAGAATTACCCAAATACTGCCCTCATTGTTGTTGAACATACCAAATCCTGCTATATACTTGCCAGTGTATGTATATTCAAGCACTCCACTCCAGGACCAAACCAATGTGATGTTTTGAATCATTGTTCCTGCTCCCTGGGGTTCTTAGGTAAATTGCCTAAAGACGAGCAGGTAATCAACATCTAAAAGTTTGAGTTTTATTAAATCTTTCATGTTTCCCTTTTCAAACTCCAATGAAAAGTTTTTTTGACATATGATATGCTGGCATATTAATTTCAATAAATTACTGCACACACTAAATGCCAAATGTCAAGGCCTTAGTATGCAAACTATATTCTTCCTGCTTAAATTGGAACTTGACTCTCTTTGTCTTTAAGTTCTTCTTTGTCTCAAGTCCCTTGAAAGGGCTGATGTCATAACTTGACTATAAGGAAAAACAATGCAAATACAGCTATTTATTTAATTAGTAATGAGGGTAAAAACCTTCATCAAAGGTCAATTTGGGGTCCTTCTCAAAGAACAAGCAGATTTTAGGAATTGGCTTAATACTGATCTCTAGACTTGATTTTCCCACTAATAAAGGGTAATATAATGTAGTGTAAGACTTTATATTTGTTCAGATCTTTTAACTCCTGAAAACTAATATGCAACAACTGAATAAATAACTCTACACTCTGTTTTAACAGCACAGATGACCTCTGATGGAGAAAGGGATCAACCGTGTCCAGTATCAAAGATGGAAAGAGCCATTATCATTTAGAGAATCCAAAGTGGAGAAAGCAACTTCCAACTTAGTTACTGATTAATTTACATGTAACTGTAGAATATACAAAGCATCATGTGTGACTAATTTTTAATCTTAATTTTGGAGGAAAATACTTTATTTCATGAAATAAACAAATAAATAATATTATGAGTAGAGCATTAAAAAAGCTAGGTATTGGAAGTTTTATCTTTTAATTTTTTTTTAATTTGTAAATTATTTTTCAAAAGTGATGGTTATAACCTAAATTTGTATTACTTTCTAGAATTTTCTTTTGGCGTTATCTCAGATTACCTTTTATTTCCTATTTTGTTTGTGCCCTATAGCTAGATTGAAAATTTTCACAATTAGAATCAGGCTTTATGTATTCTAGTTTCCCCAAGGCTGAGCAAATTATCAGGTGTTTAGAGAACACCTGAGTTTATGACATAAAATGAAGGCACTAGGTTGAGCTTATAAATTGTTTCAGAATCTATGTGATTGTCAGTAATTTGAGGAGCTAACTATTTTAGCATTAGTGTGTTTTTCCTGATTTAGAAATCTTCCAGGAGGTGTTGATATATCTGATACTCTGTGTTGGCCTTTAGAACTGTTTTCACCTTCTTTCTCAAATGCTGTTATTCAAAGACTGCACTCATATCCTGGAAAGTTTGGCCTCTGACTTCTTATTTCCCTGAATAAACATCCTAATGGCAACTTCCTTTTTTAAATTTAAACTTTCTCTTTCAGAATTTTAATCCAGTTAGTCCTTTCCCTGCTGTGTTTAATCAACACCCAAGGCTTATTCTGCCTTTTCCTGAAGAGTCTTTATTACAAAAGTTATTAGCTTTGTAGTCTCCCCTTCTCAAACTCTATTTCTAGGACAATACATGAGAAAAACTTCTTTGGTTTTATTTAGCATTTCCTCCTGGGCTTTGATTAATTTCAGTTGATGATTTATATTAAATCACTTGGTTTTAAGTAATATAAAATGTGCTAAAATTAGAAATTAGGTAAAAGAGTCTAAATTTTAATTTTTAGATAAGGAAATGAATTTTCCAAATATAAAATTAAGAGGGAAATAATCATCATAGTGTTTGGAAAAGTGTTTAAAATAAATTTTGCTACACAATTTATACCAAGATAGTTTTGTGCATATATGACTCCCACGTGCAAGACATTTTCTTAACAACTAATCAGTCTTTTCTAAGACTTTTCAACTCAGCACTATCATTGTGAAAACCTTATTTGCAATGGGTGACAATTAAAGATACTTATATGAAGTTGACTCAATTGAAGGTGAATAAATGGCATTATTTATTGTTGACTCAATTCCCTGAGAGCTTCACCTGCAGTCAGTTTTCTTTCATTTCGTTGTCATAAATGGATGCAGTCATTATCAGTGTCAGCATCTAGGAGCACAACAGATCATCCTTTATGGAGTCCCATTTGTTGATGATGAGCTCTTCTTGCTTATGTTTGTGCTTCAGTGAAAATGCCCTCTGAGTGCCACGTACCTTCCCCAGTTTGATCGCTTAGGGAAGAAAAAAAATGAATTAAAAGTATTGACTGTATACATATATAAATGTCCCATGGGAAATTTGAGAACTTTCTTTTATGTTTTACAAGGAAACCCTCTTTTATTTATTAACCTTATTATTTAAATAAGCAATTGATTTGTTATTTGTTTAATTAATATTTTGTATTTTCTCTCACCAAACAGAGGATTAATAGGTACCTTTGAAAAATTATACACACAGTTCATTATTTACTTGAATTGAGATTTATATAGAGAAGATTTTTCCAGCTGAGTACACCTACATAAAAAGTTTGATGTAAGAAAAAAATAATGAACAAAACAAGATTTCATTAAAAAATATGGAATTTTGTTTTAGAACATTTTTGTTAACTCTATCATAGTTGACAAAATCTATCTGACTTTAAGACAAAATAGATCAGAAAGAGATGGAAATAATTATGTTATATTAACCTTGTCCTTTAAACTCATTTGTTAAGAAAAATATCTTTGGATTTAAAAGTTTATTGAATAATTTATTCAAAATATTCATTAAGAACATTTTCTTAAATTTAAAACTGGAAATAAAATTGCTTGAGGATGTCAAAGAATTCTAGGCAGTGTCTCTTAACAACAACAAAAGAAGCATCTTCAGACACCCAATATTTAAAAATGAAATTCTGCACTGGAGCCATGGGCTGTGCTCACCAAATAACCAATAAAAGACAGTTGTAATTGCTGGGAAAATTAATTACTGAGGGAAGCATGTGACCAAGGCAATTAAAAACTTTTCTTTCTCTAACCAGAAAAATGTGGAACCTACTTTCCTTAACTTGTAGAGAATGCAATAGAAAAGATTACGCTAGAAAATGACCTTTCTTTTTCTTTTCTGAGATTGGCCTGAAAAAAAAAAAATCTGTCTAGGGGCTGGCATATTTATGAGGTACTCTGTTGTGCTCTAAAGCTTGATTCAAATGTAGCCACTAACAAGGCATATCTTTGCCTCTTGAAGCTCTCATGGACTCTCTGCTCTTCTAATTGCCCAGAGAAAGTGAAGCATCAAGATTCTAGGACAACTGCTAATCGCTCATAAGTGCTGGAAGCACTTACAGAATGAACAGCAATCAGATACGGTGAGCAGATGGCTGCTCCACGTTGTAAGGCTACTACCTTCATTTAGGATGTGCCAAAAAGCCATGGATGGCTCTATTAACACAGTGGGGTTTTTTTATTAGTTAAGTGGCTTTTGATATTTAACTGAAATTTTAGAGAGCTTGAACAGGCATGTTTTTTTCCCATTAGCAATCAATCTTCTCAATAAAAGATCCTTAATACCAACTGCATCTCAAATTCTTTTTGCGTTCTCAGTAATTCGCTGAATGACTTGGCATTTTAGCTGATTATTAGGTATAGATGAGTGGTTGTAATCAGGTAGCCTCACACCATAAAGTTATTTTTTGAATTTTACACCTTTAGAACTTGAATATTCTTATAACGTTAAAAATCTAAGTTATGGTGTACGAAGAGGAGGTGAGGGCGGAGGGAGACATTTTTCTTGTTTTATTTTTAATAAAGTAAGCTTTTTAAATTGCAGTGCTATTGATTTAAATTGTAAAGCCTTAAGTTTTTCTATGATTTTCCATAGCAATTTATGTAGTTGAAGGTGAACTATTAGTAGCCTGATACCTGCAGCAAAGTGCACTATTGTATATTTTTTGATTCAGGGAATAAAGGAAATAGAGGCTTTATGTAAGCTTAAAATAAGGATGTACTCTATTGTAGTCTGATGGGTTAGCACTAAAGAAGCAGGAATTTGGATAAGATTAATCTTGGGCAGGTCATTCCTTCGGCCTAGGTTTTATCTGTATAAAAATATATATATTTCTGGTAAAAGCATTGGACAATTAGATTCACGGTGCCATTTGTTTTGCTTTAACTGTAATTCATAAAAAGAATCATCTAGCTAAGAGACTGACTCAATACAAGACTCTTTAAGGAAAAAAGAAATGTCGTAAGCTGAATGTATTCTTTTGTTGCTAGAGCTTATGGGGTACTATCCTTACAACAGTTTGAGAAATTAGATTGTTAAAAAATAATATGTGGTATGATCACTAGGCATTTTTGGTGTTTCTATTTTTTTTTTTTTATGGAGAAGAGATTCAATAATTTAGGGTATAGAAAAAAATATTGCATCTTAGGAGGTGTATATTTATTCAGCCTTCCTGTTATTCATTCTAGAGTTTGAACATAAACCTTAAAGAACACAAAACTATTATTTTCAGGTGAATATTTGCATAACACCTTTCTTTTAACCCCCCATTTATAATCCTCATATAGGTCATGGTTTGCTAATTGCTTACCACATCCTAGGTTTTAATCACCTGATCCATCAACAGGACCTCTCACACTTTCTTTGTTCATCTTGTCAGTAAGTGACATTGTTGGTAATGAAAACAACAAATCTATCGATAGCATTCTCAATGGAGTGGAAGGCCTCCTACATTAGTTCTGTCATGGAAAACAGTCTACTCTATTACAATTGACCTTCTCTTGCTGATTACCACACAAATCATAGTTCTTTACCCCCTCACCATCTATTAGAGTATATTTCCTGCAGCCTTTCAATTGCCTGACTGCAATTGGTAAATTGGATTCATGTTTGAAGCACAGTACTATAAGGAAAAGCCTGGAATAATTCAAATGAAACACCCTGGCCTAAGGCTGAGACCATATGTTACACTCAGATTTGTATCAGTGAAGCTTATTGCTTTAGCAACAAGAAAACCATTTACGTGTCATAAAATTGTTTTATTTTAGAAGATTATTTATTGAGAGCTTTCAATTAATTGAATGTCCACAAAACTCCAATGCCAAAGGGATGGAAAACTACTTGACTTTGTAAAATATTTAAGAGGAAAAAAAAAAAAACACTTGGTAAATTGTCCTGCCTCTCTTCCTGAATCCATAGTCAGCAACAAGTATCTTTGAGTTATGTATTATAAAAATTAGAGACCACCAAAAAGCCAAAGATTTGGCAGGTATCAATTTTCAGCACTCACTACTCAATGCCTGTAAGCATTCCAATTTTGTATTACTCTTCTCAAATTGATGAGTTCTTTCTATTCTATTATTAAAAGAGATAAATACTTTCTTAATAAATTTTTAGTGACCAAATAGTACATATACAGTTAGGAGCATATGAAAGTTACAAAGTACTCCTTTAAACTTGTATGTCATCGATAGGTTTGTAGGGTCCTGCCAACCTTCAAATGCTTGCTTCCTGTCTAATGTTCCTTGATATGGATCTTAAGAAAGATTTTATAAATTATTAAATGTTAGAGAAAGTTTAAATCCATAGAGGGGAAAAAAACTGTTTTGGGAGGAAAATCAGTTTATTTCAATTACTAAATCATCTTTTAATGTAACTGGCCTCCATTATTAACATAAACCCTAGTGGTGTACATGAATTCATATGATTTACTCCAATAATGATTGACCTATTAACAGATTATCCAAACATCCATGCCATAACATCTCAGGGTAAAATAGTTATGAAAAATCCATTTGTCCCATTTTGAAGATAAAATTTAATGATATAAGCAAGAACTTGAAACAGTTCAACAAAAAGTTTATGGAATTCTACTTCTTGAGACATAATTATAGTGTTTAAACATAAGTACAACCCATGGCAATAATTATAATTTACCTTGCAGCTGGAGAGAAGAAAATGACCATTTCTGTTTATATATTACTGAAATTATTTTTGTATTAGTATTTAAATGTGTATGTAACTGCTTCTTAGAAAGTCAAAACATTTCAAATGAATTGTGAAGCAAGTGTGTACAACTTTGCAAAATTTCTAGTGCATATGTTTAGGTGTTAGAAATATGTATAATTTTATAAATGTGTTCAAAAATTCAGATACTGCCTGCTATCCACTTCATTCTGGGAACTTAAAATCATCAGTTTCAAAGTAGAAAATATTTCACTTTCTAAGTTTAATTTATTTTTATGGCTCATGAAATAACTTTTTATTCAGAAGGTTTTGAAAATCAGTTTTAAAGTCTTCTGCTTTAGGTTTGGTATTTAGAGAGCAAAACAAGTCTAAATTAATGAAATTAATACTAATAAAAGACTGAATTAACTACACTCAATTATCTCAAAAAGGACTTTTTAAGTAAGAATTATTGGATAATTATATCAACCTTTGCCCTCAGAAAACAGAGAGGCTAATGTGTTGCAATGTATCTTCTAAAGTGACTATAAGGATAAGAGAATGGCTATACTTACCTATTTTGAAATTAATAGAATATTTTTCGGTTAATTTTTTTCCTGAGACCAAAATATTGAGACTAATTTTGTGTCAAAGAAGCTTTGTCACCACTTAGCCTTTTTTATGAATTGATCATTTTTCTTTAAAAATAACTAACATACACAAACAAGATGCAAATATATCTGTATTAGTCTCAGTAGGAGCTATATGCTTTTCCATTTCATGCATAACATTATGATGAGCTAATCAGGCTACCACAAAATTATTAGATTTCAGGTTCATTCCACAGCCAACATCTTTATTTATTCCTCTATTATGATGTTGGGTATTCCAAACTTACGCTGAATATAAATAGTTAAATGGATTCTTTATAAATATAT
This sequence comes from Eonycteris spelaea, assembly GCA_003508835.1. Lineage (NCBI taxonomy): Eukaryota > Metazoa > Chordata > Mammalia > Chiroptera > Pteropodidae > Eonycteris > Eonycteris spelaea. The sequence continues at coordinate 109,953 of PUFA01000443.1, forward strand.
TCTATCAAATGGCACCCTAAATGTATATTTAATGAGCACATTAATCCTCTATTTTGTACCCTTAGGTATTTTTAACTACTAAAATCTTACATTTAATTTCATTTTCTAGTTCAGACTTGACATTTTACAAATCTAGTGGGAAAGTAAGGTCTTTTTCACTTTCTTTTTAAAAATTAGCTAGGGCTCACTCAACACAGTAGAAAGCAATATTTAAGTTTTAAATGTGTGCTTCTCAGGACCTAAAAACTCATGATTGAAGTTAGAATAAATCTTTTAAGTCTCCAAAAATGCAACTATCGCCCGTGGCTGAATTTTTAACATGTAAAACCAAGTCAGAAAAAAAAGGAGCTTATAACAGAAATTTGAGTATTCCTTAATACCATAAACTTTGAGGAACATTTAAAGTTATTGTTCCAAACATCTAATAGTTCTAAACTATTCTAAACAATATTGCAGAAATGTTGGGTAATTAGTGTCAATACTATCCACTAATGTATACAGCTTAAAATTTATCTTCAATTCTTCTCTTTCAGGCATCATATTTTACAAATAGAACTAAATTGCTTTTCTGAGAATCTTCTCTTTGTTAAAGTTGGAATCATTGTTTTTATCATCCCCTTTTATGTGAAATTCATCTGTTCAGAAATTTATAAAAATTTGAAGTTTTTTGAGAAATTAAATTTAAAATAGTTTTCCATAATTTAAAAATGATAGAGACATGATGAGATGTAACCTTAACGAAATAGCCACAAAGTGTGTAGTTATGTTTCCTGATAAACAGGAAAACAAAAAATGTGGAAGTTTTTAGTATCTATTATGTGTCAGACAAAGCAGTAGTGGAAAAATAGAGTGGCATTCACAAATTATAGAAATCGATGATTTCAAACTTCATTTGGAGACAAAACTAATTATGCCACGTTTTGGAGATTTCATGAAGTGAGCAAATACTGAGAAAAATACAGACAAAAATATTTTTCATTTATAGGAAGTCAAGAATACAAATAGCTATGATTTGTTTTGTACCATAAAGAAAAATAAAGGCAAGCATAAAAGTAATCTAAACTTACCTATAAATACAGATTTTGTTTGAATTCATTAAAATTGAGCAAATATACATAAAATGTGACCATTATAGCTCAGAATTCTCAGCTTATACCACTGCTTAATTAGTAGCAATTTACTTAAAAAGGTAAAGAAATAGTCAGGAAAGAATAGACCATGTCTGGAAAGATAGTCCTAAAAGTGCAAAACCTATGAAATGGTAGTAACTGTCACACAAATGTTGTACTACTTGGCCACAGATTAATTCTTCAGTGTCAAATTTACCTGACTATGTTAAAAATATATTATTTATTTATTTGATATATTGTCTTTGAGCAGCAAACCTATGTGTGACTCAAACCAGTTAAGACCAACATTAGGGCAATGATCTTCTATAATTATTCAATAAATATTTACTGATACTCAGTATTACATCATTTAAAAAATACCTTCTACTTTTGGGTAATATACCAGTTTATTGAACTGTCTGTCAATACAACAGTATTTCATATTGAATCACCTCATTGAAGTACTGCAAATGAGAATGACCTTATTTCTAAAACTCTCTATAATATTTTTGGGTGAAGTTTTAAGTTTATAAAACCACAGATAAAATTTATATCAATTTTTAATTAAATGTTCATAATTAAGAATCTAAATGACTAATCTAAACACAAGTTTTAAAATGTATATAATTTAAAGAGATAAATGTGAGTTAGAAGTACAGGACAAAGTCATCACAAGAATTCCAGAGACTTTAATTTTGGTTCATAATTGGTGATATTTTCAGATTTTAATGCAGACATAATATTTTCATAGACATTCAAGTAAGCAATTTAAATGGCTTTAGAATAAAATCACAAAATAATAGTGATTTATAAACCTTCTTTGTGGTATTTAGACTAGTCCAACATTTACTTCAGATAAATACACACACACACACACACACACACACACACACACACACACCACACACACACACACATTCCTAGGATGATTTTATAGCCTTGCTTAATAGGACATTCCAGTGTATACATTCCCCTCCAATAAGTAAATAAAGAAATCAATATGACAAAAAAGGTCAAGCAGTATTATTAAATTATCTGCCGGTTCAGTTGTATCTCTCCAAAGACCAAGTTGAAAAATTCATGCTCTTTATCTTCTGGCAGAAATCCAGAAATGAAGGAAAAGCAAAGTGAGCTCTTTGAAAGGACAGGACTTACCATGCAGTTGGTGGATTGTCTAAAGACAATATTTCTTTTAACTTTTGTAATGACACCAAAGTTTATTAAAATATGTTTGTAGTTCTACCAGCTCATATGAGAGTGTCCAGGCCACAGTTTTATGTTCTTAGAATATAAAAAATGATAAAAATAGACATAATTCTTTCACTTTGGTAGAAATAAAAATGTCTACTGATTAAGCTAATTTAGACACACATTGTATTTTGTACCTTAAATGGGCATGAGAATTTATGTTAAAGTTGAAACTGACAAAATTGTTTTTTAAAAGGCTGTTTTTAATCATTAACTGTGAAATTTTAAAGACAATATCATACTTTTCAAGTAGTGTGAAAATTGTAAATAGGCTATGAATGTATGTTGCAAATAAATGAAGCCATGAGAACAGAAATAATATATTGTTCTATAGAGAAACTGGAATAAAAAATTGATGTATAGGCATGTGCTTAGCTAGTCACCCAGCTACTGGCATTGGCTTCCTTGTGCTTTTAGGCACAAAGCTAGACTATATTTCCCAGCCTCTCTTGCAGTTTGATGTGGTCAATGAAATGTTAGCTGAAGTAATGTTATTCTCTCATTCTAGGTGACTGAAATGGAAATAAATCTCAAGACTTGTTGGAGGCGTGCAATAAATATGCATAGGCACGAAACGGATGACTGTATCCTAGGAGGAAAGCCTCTCACATAGCCATACTAGCCTTGAACACTTACCTAAGCAGAATTTCATTCTCATTGTCTTAACTATTGAGATTAGGGGTTTGTCTGCTACTAGTACCTAGTGTTACTTTAACTTAGTGGTTCTCAAACTTCAGCATACATCAGAATCACCTGGAGGGCTTGTTAAAACACATCAAAGGGTTCGCACTTCAGTTTCTGATTCAGGGAGTCTGGAGTGGGATCCAAATATTTGCATTTCTAACCATTTCCCACATGCTGCTGCCCTTCGTAACACATTTTAAAAATTGCTTCTTTACCTAATACGATATGCTTAAGGTAAATATAAATTATTATTTTGTATTTACTACTGGAACTTTGAGTTATAAAAGAGTTTCTTCTTATTTTTCTACTCTCTATATTTATTTTGCTAACACTGATGTTAAGAATTTGAACTAGTGTCTAAAATAGGTAAAATGCTTAGAAATCCAGAATAAACCTTAATTTTCCTACTTCTACTCTTCTTCCATAAATAATTCTTCCTTTATTAAACTAAATGACAGGTTTTTAGAGCACATTAAAGAATAATTATCATTATAAAATACATTTGAAGTCCCTAATTGGATTGAATTTATCAGTATTTCTGTCCCATTTTCCTCAATAACCTACACCTTAGTCATGTACTGCTTCCTGTAATGCATCTTAAACTTATGAGTCTTTTTTCAACATCCGCTTTCCTTCTTCCCTTTGATTACTATCTCTTTTAACTCGAAGGCCCTTTAAATCTTCTTCTCTGTGCTCTCCTGGGCATTTGGAAATGACAGGAAATCCAGTTACTGACTTTCAGAAACTCAAATCCCTCTGAAACCAAAATCTCCAATTATTGCTTGAGCTCTGGTTTTTTGCTTTCTTAGAATTTCCTCTGCCATCCCTAAATATTCGAACACAACACAATCATTTAAAGAATCACAACAGTTTTGGGGTTTCAGTGTCTTTAAGAAGTTTCAAAAAATGTTTATAGGTTTTTTCCTCAGATACTGTTACAAGTGATGAAAACAAATTCTAAAGATATACATGACCCCTTAGTTAAAAATGTATATCTATCTATCTATCTATCTATCTATCTATTTACTATCTATCTATCCATCTATTTATGATCTATCTATCATCTGTGTACCATCTATCTACATATATATGTACTTATATAGAGAGAAAGATAGATATACATATAGATATAATGCAAAGCATAAACTCTCTCTAAAGACAATAATTCAAAATTAGCTATTTTCTCTGTAAAATAGGGGACAATATAGTGCTAAATCAGAGTTTTATAATAGTTAAATGAGAGAAGGCATATAAAATAATGCCTAATATAATTCTAAAATATGTTAGCTACTACAATTACTATTTATATTATTACTTTAGATTCCTAAGTGGGCATTTTAAGGAGCAGAGACCTCTACTGATGGCTAGCAATGTCTCCTTTATTTAAGAGATCAACTCAATCTTCAGGGGCTACTATTAGCCTGAGATTGGGTATAGAGGGATACTCCTTTTGTATAGGGGACTGTGACTCTATGAATGTGAAGGATAATGAATTTATAGGTTGCCAGACAACAAAAGGCAAAAGTAAAATAATTACGGATACCAGAAAAGAGTTTTAGCTCTGTTTAAAAGCCTACTGGTACCTAGAATTATTAAATACATTTTTAATAGTTTTCATTCCACAGATTCTCTTAATGCTTAACAAAAGATGTTTGAATAATGGCACAGCCTTTTTTTCCTTTTCTTTTTTTCTTTTTTTGTAAATAGCATTAGGAAGAGAATAGAGAGGAAGAAGAGCGTGAGTGATACAAGGAGAGTGTGAAGACTTGGAATCTCCAAGCAAAAAAGTGAACCAAGATGAGAAGAGAGACAGATTTTGTTGTGGTAGTTGCTGTTATGTTTGGATTGATTTTTATTGCATGCCCGTAAACTTAGAGCTCTGTAGTGCTAAAATCCCATGAGATATGGCCTCTTAAAAACCCAGCAAAATTATTATTAAAAGCTTTTTTGCAGCCTTTTTTACTCTCTAAACTAGCTTTAAAGAATACATTAATTTGTGCATAAGATGAAGATAACCACAGGGAACAAAAAGCTGTAAAAAAACTATGGTGGAAAAAATAGTTGTCTAATATTAGGACTTAGTTATATTATCATATAGGAAAGTAGATGAAATCACCTTAAACCTCAGAGATATTTTTTCTAATATTGTAAAATTATATACATATATATACACATATATTTTTTAATTTAGTTAGACTTCATTTGTTCAGGAAAATATCAAAGAAAATTTTAAGAATACATGATCGAAAGAAAATAACACAATTTATAGGGAGAAAAGAATGAAGACTATATATAATGAAGAATATATATACAAATAAAAAAATCTATAAAATATAAAGTAATACAGTAAAAGGAAGCCAGGAATGAGGCCAAATTATGTGTATCATAAATATATATGTGTGTGTGTGTGTGTGTATATATATATATATATATATATACACACACACACACACACACATACATACATACATAATACATACTGTTTTAACAGGATACAAAATTGGGGAGAATCACAACTGATTTTCATGAGAATTCAAATGTGATAATGTATATAAAAGTGCTTTACATTCTGTATGGTGCTATGGAAGTTCTATTTAGTTTTTAATAAAATAACAGAATTTTTCAAGAAATTCATTGTTTGATTCTGTTATTCAACCCATCTAAGATCAATATTTACATACTATGAGGACTTTTCTGGTTTCTATTTCTCAAAGCATATAAGAAAATAAATGAACTTAATTTATGAAAGTCTGGGTAGCGTAGCTACGATGAGAACTTGGGCCTTCATAAATCTGAATTACTTAGAAAAAGAAGCCATACTTATCTTACTTTTTATTTTCTTGACTTTCTTAAAGAGGTTCCAAAATTTTCTCAGGTACCAAACAGCTCTAACTATATATATGTACACACACACATACACACACACACACGCACACACACACACACACACACACATATAACTATATATATATAAATATATATATACATACACATACATGCACGTATATATGTGTGTGTGTATATGTATTTGGCATAAAATATCCATGTGGGCATACAAATGTAAAATTATTAAAAATCATATTTTACATTCTTAATACAAAAAATATTTGAAATATTTGAAAAAATAATTCAAAATAATAGTTCAAAAAATATTACCACTCCAATATATGCCTGGGTTCATTGACTCCTTATGTGTGTTCACAGGCATGCAAGAGAAACACCTGGGCCATGCCAGAATGATATAAAACTATACCATGTGAGTTAAAAAAAAAAATGTACATTATCTCTAATACCTTAACATACCAGGAAACCTAAGAGAATTCATATGTGTAACAAAATAATATTTGTGTAAGTGTAGGCTTTCCCTCCTTGATAGTGCTAGAACATAGAACACATCCTGAAATACTTGGCAGAGGCTGTTCTTTTTTGTGACTCTCACACTGACAAAATACAAACCTATGTCCTTGTCATGAGTTGCTGTGAATATGTCTATCAATGTGGCTCAGTAACTTCTGTATCATTGCTGCCATAGTGTATCCTCCTGGATGTATAGTTTGAAAGTTTTTCAGCAGTACCAGGAAGCTATATATACTCCCAATGTAATACAAATTTAAAATTAGGACCCGTTTCCTAGAGAAAAAAAAAATGAAAAGCACACTCATATTCAATATAATTTATTATGCTGTCACTCAAAATATGATTTGAAATCATTTTATCATAACATATGTTTTGTAACATTTTTGCAGATCAAAAGAGTAACAACATTTGATTGGAGTTCTAAGAACATTTAAATTTCATGAAACCTAGTGCTCTCAATTGTTGTATTCACCCTGGAATGTTTATCCACCTCTGAACTTACCCTACAGATTAAACTACAGGTATTAGGGGCTCTCTCATTACCGAATTGATGAAGGCACCACTCCTCTTTTACTACCTTTATCCTTAGAGATCTCATTGCAATGTGACCCATTTCTCCTCAGCAAATCACAATAGCATTTTTAATCTTGCCCTGGCTATAAAGACAAACCTAGACTCTTATTAGATTTTCTCTTAAATAGCTTCTAATCTGTCTTCAATCTACTATCTACTTCTACTCTTACATTTTTCTATGGGTTACTGCAACCTCCTCCTGACCTATTTCTCAGATTCGACATGATTCTCTTTCATCTTAAGCCTTGTGTTCCCCTTACATGGATTTTTCACATCACCGCCAACCCTGTCTTTCCATGACACTGACCGTGACTCCCTTTCTACATATTCAGGCTGATTCATTTCTGTTGTTCCCTTCGACTCTCCAGAATTCACTGTTCTTTCTTTCCTGAAAAATGTATTTCTCTAAGCCTATTTAACACTAGCTTACTCAAGCAACTATTTGTATGTTTGTTTTTGGCATTCAGTACTATTTTATATGAGTTTCAGGTGTAAAGCATAGTGCTTAGACATTTATACAATTTACAAAGTGATCCCTGGATAAGTTTGGTACCCACCTGGCACCATACAGTTAATACAATATTATTGACTATATTCAAACAATTGTTTTAATCCTACTTTATTCCTGAATTCTTTCCTAAGTAGAAGACAAAAAGTTTTTACTTTGGTCAAATCACTTGTAATTTGTTTCCACTCCATCTTTCAAATTAATTTTTTATTTTTAAATTTTATTTATATATACACATCTTTATTTCACACACATTTTATAGGTAATTATGATATTATCAAAAAGACTAAGATATTGTAGAGAGAGAGGATAGAAAGAGGAATGAGGTTCATTCTATAAACTATATAAATCTAACCAATTTGCTGTATACTTGAAACTAATAATAAAATTAAATATAAAAAAATAAGATAAAAAATTATTTCTGTATAAATCTTTATAGGAAAAGTGAAACCTCATGTCTGGACAGGAACTTTGGTATTGCTTTAATAACTACAAAGGTATTCATAATAAATACCAGACTGAAATGTATAAGGTGAAAAATCAAGCCGACTCTTCCCGGATTACATAATGAGAAACTACTTTTAAAAATATGAATAGTTAAAGTCACATAATGCTATTTAAGTAATCTGAATAAACTATTGAACATTACAATTTGAAAAAAAACATGTTCAACATTACCTATAATCAAAATATTGATGAAAAGAAAAATAGGATGTCTAAAGAAATATACAGTAAAATAAAAGAAAATATCAAATCAAATATTTACTAAAAAAATAAGTAAATTTTGATTCATTCTGTTCCTTAATATCCCAAATTCATGACCTAGATCTTACACAACATTAATAGTTTGGAGTTATATCAGTAAAAATTAAGTCTGTTCTCAAGTAGTAAAAAAATAAATAAAAAATAACAGTGTCTTAAACAAGATAGAAATTCATATCTCTCAGGTAATCCTAACTAGTCTAAGTCTAATATGAAAGTTTTATAATCATCAAGTTTCCAGATTCCTTTGATAACATTGTTCTGTGACCCTCTACACACGGTTACAGTTCGTGGTCAAAAGAGATTTCTTAAACTCAGTCATCACATATGTATTTCAGCATGTACATTTTAGCCTATGGGAAAGAAACAAAGATAAAGAAAGATGCTCATTTCTCCTGAGAATACTTGCTAGAAGTCACAATATCCCCCTGGCTAGAATTAATCACCTGTACTTACCTGGCTATAAGGGTCTCTTGGAAATATGGTGTTTATTTAATGTGCTAGTAAAAATTGGATCGCTTTACTAAGAAAGAAACTGAGAGTAGTTATTGAGGGACAACTAACTGTCTCTGCCATGAGGACATAATTATGTTTTATATCTGAACACAAATCAATCAGTCTTTAACTTTCCTCCAGAAAAGATGTGTGACCCAATTCAAGACAATGTCAAAAAATGACACCCAGGGTGTGTGTGTGTGGGGGGGGGGGGGGTCGACCAGATGAGAATTCTCATCTACTAGACTTAGAGTCATCATGCTTTGATCCTGAAGCTGATGGTACCACCAATCGGAACTTGAGAATAGGGCCAACCAAGAGCCAAGATATGGACTTGGTGATAGCATTTGAGCTTTGAATCAAATTGTGCCTAGAATAAGTCCTACATGTCTGTGTCACTAAATTTGTTTTCATAATGACAAGCCAATTTTTGTAAAGATTTTCAAACTTCCACTAGGCCAAATATACACAATATAAGTAGTCTATATTCACAAAGGCAGTGTATGTCTGTTTATTTTGAATTTTTATCAGGATTTATATATTAAAGTGATGTTACATTTGCAAGATAACAATCAAAACATCAGTATAAAGAAAACTGCCCTATGTATTTTACCAAGGTTTAAAATATATATATTATAGCAAACACTGTCTGGCAATAAATATAATGTAGACCATAAATGTGAGCCACATATGTGATTTTAAATAGTCATATTTAAAATGTGAAAAGAAAAAATTAATTTGATTTTTAATTTAACAAGTCAAAATAGTCAAAACACTTCAGCATGTAATCAATATGAAAATTATTAAAAATATGTTATATTCCCCTTTTAATACTATAATATGTCTGTAAAACCAAGTGTGTATATTACACTCAGTTCATGTTAATTCAGACTAGACATATTTCAAGGGCTCAATAGCCACATGTGTGGTCAGTGGCTATATTGAATGACATTACTCTAGTCCAAGTTAATTCGCAGTAATAACTCACTCCTCAAAGAATGGAAAGAACTTATTATAAACACAGCGAATCTGGTAAGTTTGATGGAAATTTTGGGTGCATGTGGAAAGTGTGATTATCTTTTTAAATCCTTAGGTTTTCTTAAATCTACTTTGATAATTTATTTGTTTCTGTATACACATTTGAACATTTATTGGTATAAACTTGCATATAGTCTAAAAGATCATCAGAGCCACTTTAGTTGAAAGTAACTGAAAACCTAGCTTCAACTGTCTTTAGCAGAAAAAAAGAATGCCTTGTGTTATACAACTATAAAGTCCATGAGTAATGTTAGATACTTAAAACTTAAGATCCAGGGACTCAAGTGTATTATGATCTATATCGTTTTCATTTGCAATACGGTGGATAATTCTAGATTTATGTTCACTGGTTCAAATTCAACAGAAAAGAGCACTATTTTCTAACTGTGTCCATGAAAACCCCAGCCTGATTCTCATTGGCCTAATTCCTGAATGAGTATGTGGGGTTGGGTGAAAATTTGGGTAGATTAAAATGTTTTTTTTTGTCTTAAGACATATGTCAAAAGCTGGCGTTGGTGATGACAATTGTCCCTCTCTATTGGTAATGGGTATTTCAACAAAGAAAAATTGTAAGAATAGATACAAAAGTAGAAAAAGTAGCAAGTATTTTTTTCCATATCATTTAACAGTTTTTAATATGCTTTAGACCTATGATTATTTTTGTTTTCTCAGAATGCTATAAATTTGAAATTTTTTCTTGCCAAAAATCACTATATTCTAAGTATTTTATCACAGATTTAAATGAATTAAGACTAATGTGCTGGTTTTATTTCTTCTTTTTTATACTTAGTAGTTTCAGCTTTTATATCATTAATCTCTTCTCTGTGTGTGTGTGTGTGTGTTTCCTCAGTTACTTCTGTAGTTGACTAAATTGTACAAGGAATCAGAGAATTTGAAAGCTTTTACTCTTGTGCTTGTAGTTATTTTCTGCATGTTTACTGTCTCATTCTAAAGTTCTATGTGGCCCTTCTGCCTTAACTGCCTCTGTTCTGAATAATTCATGATATTACTATTGGGACATGGCTATGACAAATCTCAGTTTTAATTGTAAATTAGTTATCTTCATATAGGATTAAATTATCACATATGATTTCAATTTTTTATTTGTTGTATTTACTAATTTTACAATACGATAACAGAAAACAATAAATACTATTAAAAAACATATATCTTTAAGACATTTTAATCATTCAAGAACACAGTCTTTTTAATTTGTAGGTAGCCTCTTCTACAAGTTTAGGATAATTGGTTCTAAAATTTACCTCTTCTCTAAGACTTCTTTCTGAAAAAATGAATTAAACAAAACAAAAAAACGGATTTTTTTTTTCTTATTCATTTGTTTGGTTGGGTGCTTGGGAAGAAGATTTTTCTAAGGATTCTTTTCTTTTTTCTCTTTATTCCCTTGCCCAAAGCTGAGAATCAATAGATTCAGTCACCTGAGGTCCCATTCAGCCTTCAACTTTTTGAATTCTTATGTTTCCTTATTTTTGCTTTGAACTGCAGTTTTGTACATTTTGCTTGTATTGCTGATTTAGAAAAAAAAAATCATCCCAACTGTGCTGAAATGAATTCTTTAATACACACATCTCCTGTAGTGTTTACTCCTTCAGTAAGCCAAACGGTCCATTTCCCAGCTGACTTTTTATTTTTTATCCTAATGCTTTTTAGCTAGAAGAAAAATAGCTATAGCCTCCATCAGTTAATGGGCTTTATTTAAATAATTTTGATTTATACAAGCATAACATTTTACAGATTTTTTTCACATGGCTTTCTTCTCATATTTAGATATCTTAAGGGAACTATTTCCCCTTGTCCAGTTTATAGAAAAAGAAACTCTTTAAGACACATATTTAATTTCATTTTAAACAATGATTTTTCTTCTTCTGTTGAAAAATAAATGTAGTGTATAGCTCCTTCAGAATAGTCTATAAAATGGTGTTCAACCATTTGCCCCTTGGGAAGAACCACTGTTTGTACACATTTTGAGAAAAACTCTGTTGGTATAGGTTATATTGACACACATTTCTTCAGTTATGGAATTATGCAGACACAAGCCTCAGTTTCACAAAGAGGTTATTTTATTCTATACAGTGAGAATTGTGATTCTGGTGTCCTTACTTTTATTAAATAGTTAACTAGCTTAATTTGAGTGAGGAGATATTGTTCAATCTGAAATATTTTTTTTTTTCTTCATATCTTTTTACTTAGGAAAATTTTGTATGGTAATAAACAATTTGTGGTGAATTTACATGAAATTTTCTTAGTCGTGAGTTTTCATTTACACATTTAAAAACACTTAAAAAACATTTTTGTGCCAATTTATTCAATCAGCCATTCAAAGTACCTGCTTTGTTTCAGGTGCTTCCTTAAGTTATAGAAATTTTGCAGTGAGGGAAAAAAGAAACCCTCATGTTTTTGCCTTTGTGGAGCTTGAAACAAGTGATTGAGAAGGATTTTGAATGTATGATTAAATAGTAATTTAATTAAGTTTCCTATAAAGAAAAATATACAATAGTGTGAGAAAAAGTAATAAGAGGACTAACTTAGAAATAGCATTTTAGCTCGGATAATGACTAGGAATTGTCCAAAACAATAAGAAGCAAGAGTGTTTATGCCAAAAGGAATGGCATGTGCAAAGGGCCCAAGGCAGAAAGAAGCACATCTTAATTGAGAAATTGAAAGAGCCATGTTATTGAAACGTATTAAGTAATAGAAGTGTTGTAAGATAAAGTTAAGATTGTACCTTCTAAAGCTAAATGTCTTGCTTCAAAGATTATCTTCCATAGCTGTGTTTCCTTCAGTGCCTCCTGATATTTCAACCTCTAAGAATATATATAAAGCTCATCTTCCCAACACACCTAGTATCATTTACCCAAGCTTTTTCAATTATTCCTTTTACATCTCCTCTGACCCTGAGTACTGTTCATCTGTTAGGGAGCAAAATCCTTCACAAAACACCAGCTAGATACAGAGCAGAACACAGAGGAAGCCCTCTGAGGCCTTATCCTTACCCTCTCCCTAGTCCTCTTATTGCCTTATTGCTCTCAATCTTTTATTCTGCATAAATTCTGACTCTAAACGGCTCACTCTCTTTTTACCTACAGAAAAAAAAAAAAATGATGCCATACATAACAGCAAAGATAACTAACACATTTATCAGAAATAATTTGGAGAATTCTCCACATGCAGAGATTAGGATGCCACTGAGAAATATAAGCAACTACATAATGTAAACTTATACCTTAAACTCTCCTTCCATCAAAATCCCTAGATTACACCCGACCAGTTCTCTGACAGCTTTGTGGACTACTTAACCCTCCATGCCTCAACTCTAGACCCTTTGTTTCCTCCTTGTGAGTAAATCTTCCCAGTACTCTGTTCTCATGTGCATTCTCACATTCTGCTCTTTCTTTCAAACTGACTAGACCATCTGATTAAACCCCATCTCTACTAAATCTTTGCATTTTTTGGTTAGCAAACTACCTAGTTCTTCACTCTTCTCTTGGACTATTCTCATTACCTTCTTGCCTTAAGTAAAACCTGACTCTTCACTGAGGTTACAACTTCACATTTGCAAGTACAAACTGCTCATTCTCTAGATGCCTTTCTCCTCAGGGCAAAAGTGACATCAACACACTCTTCTGTTTGTGCCAAGATGGAGTGATCCATATCCCTCCACTTTCTTATACATAAACTCTTTGCTACCTTTTAGGTGACCCAACCTTGTGTCAGGTCTTTTCAGGTACCAGCTACTTTGTATGTTGCTCTCACGTATCCTCACCCCAAATCTTGCAACTACCATGGATTATTTGCTATCCAGGAAGTTAACATTCTAGCCTCTAATTTTTCTGCTTGCTCAAATCTACTGGTTTTCACCACTTCCTCCAATGTATTAATCTCTTCTGTGAGCCACTTCTTTCTTCGTTCAGCTTGGATCTCATTGTCCATAACTTCAAATATTCTTCTTTCAATGTCCTCAACCTCCATCCCACACTACCTTTCTGTCAAAATTGCCTGAAGAATCCCTACTCTTGATGAACTAAACCTCCCCCAACTTGCTGGATAGAGATGGAGAAGTACTTTATAATAGTTCAAATTATGGGCATTATAGCTTCACAGTAGCCAAATTCAACAACCCTTGGCTATTCTATAATCTTATTTTCTCCTTAGCTCAATCTTCTTGCATCCTCATTTTCCAGTGTGATCATTCCAAGTTTCCTTGTTTTCTCCAAACTTCAAATCTGTCAACTTTTCTATTTTAGCATATAACTTTACTTTCTGCTTCAAAACGAACTTAAAGCCATCGGAAAACAACTGTCAAACTTAAAACCTTATTTGCATCTGTGTCTGTCATTTTCTCTTTTTTTCTAGTTTCAATGGCTTCTCTGTGGCTCACTCTCTTTCCCTTCTCCTTCTGCATGCTCCATGATCTTGCCCCATCACCTATTCTTTCTCCAGCATCTTCAAACCTTGCTGCTAAAACATGAAAAACCTTCCTTCTTTTCATGTTTCCCTTTAGCCTTCCACTCTCTCTCTTCCTTCCCACTTATACCAAAAGGCTTAAATGCTCTATCTTTGCTGACCATCTTCAATTCTTGACATTATTTATTCCTACATCAGCATCTTATATTTACCTCAAAATTCACTTGATTCTCTTGTCCCACAGTCAAGTGGAAATGTCTTAGACCTTAATCTACTTCTCTCTGGGAAGCATTTGACTAAAACTAACAAGTTTTAGTTGTTATGTTATTTCTAGCCTCTTGTATTTAACACATATTTTCAATCATCGTCTTCGAACTTCAAGGCTATATGTTCCCTACAGAGTGAACCCTACCGATGCACTCCACAGGCTGTGATAACTGATATATCTATTGATACTTTGTAATAAATATTCATTATTTTTAATCTTATTTTCTCCTTAGCTCAAGGGTTAATTAAGAGGTTTTTTTTTTTTTTTTTAAGTTTCCTAAATACATGGGAAGGGTAAGTATTTTTATTTTGTTGTTTTGTGGCTAAAATCCAATTTAATTTCAAATTTGTTCTCTTGTTTTCTTATTTTCCTGGTAACTTCTTCTCAAATTCATTTAAAGTTACTTCTTAAACTCCTGATTTTCATGTGTTCTCTCTTTGAAAAGTTGAATCCTTGACATGCTTTTGTCTGTCTGTAGACTTGTCCTGAGCAATATATACTCATTTCTATAACTTCAATAAGTATATTTAAATTAAAGAGTCTTTAAAATGTTCAACTTTGAGGTGACTGAAAAAAATCCAAGACAGAAACAGGTTGACAATATAACATTTTAGCTGTTGAGCTATTATTTATTCAAGAGTTCAAATATTGAAATATGACATTAATTTTTTTAAGGTTACTAATCAGCTGACTTTTAAAAAAGATTTATTTATTTTTTTATAATGACATTGGTTAATGAAATCCAGTAGATTTCAGCTGTACATTTTAACAGTAAGGCATATATATATTTACATTGTGTTCACCTCCCATAGTTAGATTTCTTTCTATCACTACATATTTGATCTCTTTTACCTATTAATCTTCCTCCTCCTCACTACTCTCTGGTAACCACTAGTCTATTGTCCATGTCCATGAGTCTCTCTTTGTTTGTCTTGTTCATTTATTGTTTTTAGGTTTATATTCCACATATAAGTAATATCATGTGGTTTTCAACTTTTTCTGTCTGGCTTATTTCACCTAGCATGATTATCTTGAGATCCATTCATGTTGTTATAACATTAATCTTAATCCTTACTTTGATGGCACACTTTTAAAAGACAATCTAATAATTTTCTTAAAAATTTTAAAATATGCTACATTAAATAATAAAGGTAATATCTATATTTAAGAATAAGTTTATTGTTAATGAGAGCAATTGGCTATAATATTTGAAATAATATTATACAATTCTTCCTAGTCACATGAATGAAGAGCTCAGTATTTTCTTAAAACTCAAGTAAAAATGTTTAAGACCCAATGGTATTTTTTCTAATTATTTTCCCACTTTTTTTTTTTTTTTTTTTTGCCTGAACTACAAGATGTAAAATTGTGGTAACTTTGAACTCTGCTATACAGCTGAAGAATGAAAAGAACAAACGTGGCATATAAGCTAGGGTTAGATCATTTTTCTCAAAATGTTGTCCAGGAAAATCTCATATCACCTGGAATGACTTAAAACATATAGATTACTGTATGCCTGTCTAGACTAATATACAGAAATATCTGGGAATGGGGTCTAAGACTCTACATTTTATCAACACCACAGTTATTCCTATGAATCTTTCACTCCAGAACCACTATAATAAATAAATTGTTATCTAATGGGACAACTTTACTTTTGTTTACAATGTTTCCAGAACATGCAATCTTCAAGTATTTAATTGTTTTAAAGAAGCTCTTTCTATGTTGTAAGAATAAACTCCATACATTTATCAATAAAAGTATATTTCTATAGTTTAAGGAATGATGACAAGTTTCTATATAAGATGGAATATTATAGGAAACTACTGGCATCAAAAGTGACAATTCTGAGTGCTTAGAGTTTGTTTCAGTATTATAGAGCAATGCTTCTCAAACTCTGTGTGCATGAAAAAAAACTGGAATTCAATAATCTACAGATTTAGAAGGAGTGAGAGAATTAGATTTCACATTTCTAACAAGCTCTCATCTGAGGCCACACTTTGTGTCACAAAGTATATATAACAGCTGGCTTATGATGATAAAAAATAAATAAACCTCTCCTAATATTATTTTAAACATATCTAAAATTGTTTCTATTCCATAAGTTCATAAAAATTTAATTTTTGATTAAAAATGTATATTATTTTTTTATTATTGTTTTTGATTTTTTATTTGAAAATCTTATTTATGTTATTTTCTATGAAAAGATCCATTCTCAACTTATGATGTAAAGTCTTAATGCAAGTTAGTACTCAGCAATGAATATCAATATAATATTACTAGGAATAAATGCTTCAGGAATGAGAACACAAAACACAAAATTGCTTTAGATAATTTTTCCTGGAAGAAATAATGCTTTCTAATAGTATATTTCGAGAAAGTTAATAGATTTCTTAGGATTTAAATAAAGGTTAATACCTTTTAAAAATGAATCCCTAAAAGTTATCTAAATGCCTAGTGAGTATATAAAAATGTGAAGTAAACACATAAATATTGAGCAATTTGGGAGGTTGCATTTTATCCCAAATGGACAAAAGCGAATAACGTGTGGGAGCATTCAGACTTGAGGATAGTTCAGGTTATTTGTGAGAGCTGAAATCCCAGAGTTTCCAAATACAGTAGCTGGGTCTTGGTTTTGAGTAACCAGAGGGATTGGCTATTATTCAGACTAATGACACTTTTAAAGGGTAAAGACCCAGAAAACCCTGTAATGCTGACTCATAAGCATACATTTGTTCCAGGCTTCTAAGGGAATTAGGCATGCAACTCCCATTAACATTAACAGAAGACAGAAGTTCTATATCTAATTTCCCTCTGAGCAGGCTGGAAACAAACCCCATAATTCGGTGGATTTGCAGCTTTAAGCAAGCTATAGTGTGATCAAGAATTGCATATGATGAAATGGAAATAATGGGGAAAAATGTGTTATCCTTAATTTTAAATGACCTTGTGCTTCACAAAGCATCTCAGGCACAAATTAAAATAAAGGACAGTTGCACTGCAGAGTAACCCTTATTCTTACACATGAGAGTTACAGTCCCAGTGCCCTGATCTCTTAAAAATGGTGAGTTCAGCTTCTTGAAATGCCACTTTGTCTGAATTGTACAATTTTGTCAGTAACACAGCTCAATCTGAGTTTTCTCTGTGGAGTGGAATATAATTATTAGAAGAATTGCAATGCTTCTCCTTGAAAGGGAAAAGCCACACGTATGTAAATACTAATGATTCACTTCTTGTACTGTTATCTATTTTAATTGGCATTTGTGGGCCTATTTTTGTAGAATTACATCATGACAGTGGAGACTTTTTCTTCCTTTTGACATGGTGACCATCATTAAAGATTTATAGGAGTCAATAAAATATAGTGTTAAGGCAAAAGAAATTATTACTTCACACAGTTACATGATTCAAGAAACAAAAATGACACTGAAAAAAAAATTATCATACTGGTTCCCTTAACTTCCTTGTTTAAAAACAAACAACTGATTGAAGACAGTTCAGTTGTGTAAAGATTATAGTGTGTCTGGAAATTGGAGTTCAGGGCTAACTTGAGGTTGAGGAACAAAGTGGCATAACTAGCATTATAACTTCAGTAAAATGCTTTTCTCAGCACAAAAGAAGTCCCAATGTGAAAACATTAAAATACAACAAAGAGATATTTCAGGCAGAGAGTGGTATTATGTGTTGACTGGTCTGGTGAGATTTTGCCCATTTCAGGAGCCTTTTCTCACTCATCATCCTCACTGATTTCTCATCTACTTTTTCAACTCATTCATCACTTTCACAACAGGTAGATATGGTTTGTTTGTTTGTTTGTTTGTTTGTTTTTGTCTCTGAATGTAACTACACCTTTTTAAATATTATTATTCCTGTTGCTTTTTTCTCCCTGAAAAAGTGATGTGGCTTCTTGTGATTAGGCTCAGACTGAGGGTGTTATACTGCTGATTTCCCACAATCTACTCTGGCAATTATTCTGATACTTTGTTTTTGAATTATAATTACTAGAACTTCCTAAGTAGTTTCTCTGCCTTCATTTTCTTTCTGCCCCAATATTAGAATCTGCTTTTAAAAATGGACTTATTTTTTAAAGCAGTACTTCAATCAAGACACTAGCTTTCTCAATTTCTTAATGGCTTTTTGCTAATAACAAAACATATACTAATTAACCTGGTTCTTGTGTCATTTTATAATGGGAACCTCTTTAACTTTTCTAAGTGGATTTTCTTTTATCCATACACGTCCTATGCTTTAGAGAAAGCAGACTATTCCTTCAAAAGCAAATAAACAAAACATTTGTCTCATGGTTTTCCTCATTTGGCCAGTGGTCTTCCTTCTACCTGCATTGTTTCACATCTTTGAGGCTGATATGCATTCTCTCGAATCTCCTAGAACTCCATTGTTACTTTCATTTTAAAGCATATTTTCGCTTGCATTTTGAGTATTGGTTAACTGCTTTATTTTTCCTGTTGGAGTCTATATTTGTGGAAGGCAGAGGTACATGCTAAGTATGAGTATTGTGAAGTTTCTAATCCAAAACCTGATAAGGACTAGACACTCAATAAAGATATATTGTAAGGTAACTCTGTGAGCTGATGAATGTTAATCAGCTTGATTATGGGAATCTTTTCACAATGTAAACGTATATCAAATCATCACATTGTACACTTTAAATAGACTGCAATGTTATCTGTCAATTATACCTCAATAAAGCAGAAAAAAGATATATATTATGTCATTTAAATGTACTTTTTAAATGTTTAAATAAGTCTGAATATTTGAAAGTTATTTATTAGAAAGATTTCTGTAAAAATCTAAATGATTCATTTGGAAAACCATCACTATCCTCCCAGTGCCTAGAAAAGTGCCTGACATATAATTAGGCACACAATTAAAATATATTAATGAGTGAATATATGATTGAAACCACTTAGTTCTCATTATGCCTCTTTTATCTTACAATTTGTATTTTTTATTTTAAATATATAATTTTGGCCACTCTGATTGAAAATCTAAGCATATAGGAGTGCCTTTCCAGATAAATAAAATTTAAATAGTATTAAAAAAACAAGAGATGAGGACATTTAGTAAAAAAGTTTTTCATTACTATATTTGTTAGTATTACTAATAATATGGATGATAATTTTGATAATTATGTTATCACCATTCCTAAATTTAATTTTTAATTAAAACAGTTAGTTATCAGGGTGTTCAGTAAAGAATGATAATTTTAAGAACATAAGAAGAAATAATTTTTTAATCTTTTTAGATGCTATAAGAACCCTGAGTTAAATGATATATAATTTTATATCGAAAAATGCCTATTGCATTAAATGTTTTATGTAATACATCTGGAGATGGATGTCTATTGGGTGGAGTGAAATTCCCTATCACTTTCAGCAGTGAACACAAGCAGACACTATGCCACTGGGACTCTGCAAATATTCTTTAGTAGGCCCTGTGGTTAGAAGCAAGCAATCAGGACAGAAATTTTTTGTTATCATCTTCTTCACGCTTTGAAATGCAACAGATTTATCAAAACCCTTAGATAGAGCCATAAAAGAATTTCATATTATTTTACTAGAGTCACAGAAAAGGAATCTAAAAATAAAATTTCTCGCTGTTTCTGGGGTATGAGCATTTTATGTAGCTTTGTGGTTTGACATCACAAGACGTTCCAGGGGAGGCTGTGCAGGCAGGGAGGACGCCGAGGTCAAGGAGCCACAGGTTCTGAACCTGTGCTTGACTTACTTTGATGATCTTATTTGTTATATCAAATGGAGCAGGAAAAAAAAAAAAAGCCTCTCCAATGAGCATAAGAAGCTACTCTCCGTTTTAATTCACTCCCTTTGATTTCCCTCAGCAGCACAGATTAAAGATGGGTCTTTCTTTTCGCCTGGCGTGTCTCCCTGTGGTACTCACTAGGAGAAAGAAAAAGCCAGCTTTAAAGGATTCTTTGTCCAACATGGTCTCTTTAACTACTGAAACATCTTCCAGGATGAAGTGCCAAGGTGTTTGATGGGGGCTGAAAGTGGTAGAAATCACTTTCTGTTAATCAAATGCAAACCCAGTAAACGGCAACTGCATCATAAAAACCAGACCAAATAATATGGGGTGAGGGAGTTCCACATTAAAATTTAAGTTTTAAATTACTTACTCCATTCATTCACATAAATATAGAAGTGACAAATGAAGGAATCAGGATTGTTTTAAGAAGATGGATTCCAGATCCCTAGATATATAACAAAGTCATCCATACCTATAAACTGATAATGGCAAGACTGATGCCTCCAACCCAGCAGCTGTTGCCATTCCACGAGAGCAAACAAGTTTTTGACATATGTTTTATGTGGTACAATCAGTCCATAATAACTAGTGTGTCTAACACTATGTATATGGCATTAATACACCCAGAGAGCTGTGCTGCAGAGAGATAACACATTTCCCAGATCATTGGAGGCTCTACGTCGCCCCTTGTGCCTCACAGCACTTTCCAAGAAGCATGTTATCTTGAAGTAACACACCCTCGGTTTGTGCCTTATTGCTTAATTATAATCTCCAAAATGTCAGATCAGAATAATTGCCATCCTAGTTTTCCATTACCCATTGTGGGCTTTCTGACTTAACCTAAGTGAACATTTAAAAACTATGTTAAAGTTTTATTGACCTTGGAGGAAGAGATTCCTTTACTCTTTCCTATAATTATATAGTAAGCAGAGAATGCTTATGGAGAGAAGCAAAGAAGCAAGGAATTTGGTATTTCTACACTTTAACATAGTCCAGCTTTATAATTTTACCTACATTCCACAGTGTACACTGTTCACTCTATTAATATGAAGTCATGAATGTGTAATGTTAGCACAATATTTGGCAAACACAGACTTTGTTTGCTTTCCACTGGCAGATCATAGGATTCTGAGTCAACTCAGTAGATTATACCTCTAAGATGCACTTTTATCCTCATCCATCCTTCGATACAGACAGACCATGTATTGGTACTAACAAAGGTTTGGTACACCTTACAGTATGTGGAAGAGCCTCCCCTGCCACCCACAAAATGAGTAAAACATCTCTAAATGCCTTTGTGTATGAGTTTTAATGCTCCATTTGCCAATGTAACAGTTCCCAGCCAGATCCCCCACTACAAGGAATCCTCTCTATGGTCAATTCTATCCATCACTGCCTGAGTAATTTTTAGAAGCATAGTGTTCTGTCATTTACATTCTAAAAAAATACTTTCTTAGGCTGCTTATTTCTTTTAAAATAAATAAATTCCTAATCTATAATTTAAGATCCCAATCTATTTCCTCAAATGGCTTTCCACTTCATCGCCTTCACTCACCTTATGATTAAACTAAACTAAAAAACTTGTTGCACTCACCCAGTGCTTTCCAACATCCACGTTGTCCTTGTACTGTGTCCTTTTGCATATTTTTTCTCCCAATGCTCTAAATCCATATTCTTTTAGTTTTCATTTTTTAATCCAGTTATATCTATTCCTATATTCCATCTGACTCAGTCTCTACCTCCACTTTATCAGACTCTGTATTGGATGCTCATGTGAGAAAATTAGCTCAAATTACTTAACATTCACCATGTAATGGGGGAAGTACTGTGACAGAGACAGCTCAGGAACAATAGGTGACCAGATAAGTAACTCCCAAGTCAGCCTGTGTTGCCAAGGAAGTCTTCTGAAGGAAGTGGCCTTTGAGCAACAACTGGAGGAAGAGCATGAGCTTTGCTCAGGTAGGGTAAGAAGAAGAGGAAGGGCTTTTCATGTGGAGGGACGAGTGAGCACTGCTGGACCCAAATCCTCTCCATATCCAGTGCTATTGATCCATATCAGAAGCTAGAGGTTGAACCTAATTATTTTCTGTTCTGATCTCCTGGATTTTTTAAATCTTATCTTGCCTCATTCACACCTCATTGGCATGCACATTATTCCATGTGAATGACATGCCTTCTTTGAGTTAATTCTATGTAGTTTCTTCCTTATACTTTACAAAGCAGAATTATTTGATCCCTCCTCTGTGAGCGTATTCAAGTTGTATATCTTTTTATCATAACTTTTGCAACTTTTTTTGTAGTCAAAAAGAAATATTTCTTTAAGTACCTTCGGTGTATGTCAGGTTATCCTTTCATGTGTCACCTGGTTCACAAAAGGCTAGCAGCCACATTTTCAAATTCTACTAAGAAAAGTTAATTCAATGATTTTTATTCTATTTTATTTATTTTATTTTTTATTATAGTATAATAGCTAAATAAACATTTAAACTCTTTATGAGTTTAAGGGGGAAAATTACTTGGCATGCACTGAAGGCTACTACATTCCAGGCATTGTGTTAGTACACAATCATAATATCTCTAATTTTCTCTCTTTCTCTCTCTCTCCACAACCACACTAAAAACAATAACAATAACAAAAACGAGGCCAAGAGAATATTATTGTACATAATTAAGAACCTAATCTCAGGAGGCTCAGTTGTAAGAGGTAAATCCAACATGCAAGCCCAGGTCTGCCAGCCCCCAGGACTTCACCTTGCTTTATAACACAGAACAAAGAGAAGTTATTCTTTGAACCTTATTTTATTATACCACATTTGTGATTTTTATTATGCCTTACTGTCCTTACTATAAAAAAGTATCCAATCTCCTTACCATAGACTGTTTTTCTTCCATTCCATTCATATTATGAAAATGAGAAGAAAGACTATTTTTTGGATTCTTCAGTTGTATCATGAAACCCATCATATTATGATTAAGAAATGCCTTATTTCTTATAAAATTTCTGAATATTTAAAGTATTGTCTTTTAAATATAATAAAGGGCAGATTTTAATGCATCTAATTTAACTTTTGATGAGAATTTGGCCCCAACTCAAATAATCATGGCCTCTATTAGCTCAGATTACACTAGCTTCTCTAAGAAGTAAACTCTAAATTTCAAAGGCTTTAAAAAATAGAGACCTATTTCTTGTTCACATAGCAGTCCAATGTGTGCCCTATTTCTGTACCATAGAATCACTTAGGTTGAACGATGCCCTAGGTTTCAGCATCTATCCAGCAGAAGGGAGAAGAAGAGCATGGAGAAACAACTCTCTTCTTAAAAGTCTCAGCTCAAAATTGCAAACACTCTTTCCCTGACAGATGAAGTGATTCAAAACTGATGGATTTGGTGAGAACTAGTCACATGTCACGGGTCATGTAGCCAAATCTCGATATAAGAGAAGGCTGTGTTATGCAAATCCTGTGAGTTCTGAAGTTTAAATAATGCTAGAATTCTTTTTTTAATATTAAAACAACAACAACAACAACAACAAGGTCTAGTTTACTTCGCAGCTATCTTTTGTGTTGGTGAGATGGCCTTGGTGAGACTGGCAGACAGAATTGAGTGAGAATTCACAAAGCAACATAAATGTGGAGCTGGCTTGTCCCAAAGCCTTGCCCCAAAGCATTTAGTTCTAGAGAACTTTCACCAATGCATCAGATTTATGGGCCTAAGAAAAGTATGTGTCCTTGTGAATGTTATCTGCTGCGACACTCCACATGGAAATTGAACAACCCTGAGTCGTCCACCAGTCCCAGATACAACCCATTTCTGTAGAGAACAGCACAGTGAAGAAGGAAAGAAAAGGTCCAGGTCAAAAAACAGAAGATCAGAATGGTCTCTCACAGACCCAGTTCTGTGTGCTCAATGAGAGATTTCAGAGACAGAAATACCTCAACCTCTAGCAGATGCAAGAACTTTCCAATATCCTGAAACTTCGCTACAAACAGATTAAGACCTGGTTCCAGAACCAGAGAATGAAATTAAGAGGTAACAGAGAGGCAACTGGCCGACAAATAGCAACTCTGTGACTCAGAAGAGCTCATCAACTACAGAGTAACCAGGCCTCTCTTCTCATCACCAAGGTTGTATGCTGAACGCTTCTGGAAACCATTCAATGTGGAGCAACCAGACCTGCAATAAAACAACTTGGAGTAACCATTCTTGGAACAGTTAGACCTGGAGCCCCCAAGCCTGGACCAACCAGCCTGGAATAACCAGCTCCACAGCTGTGGAGAGGCAACCCTGCAGCCCCAGATCCAGTTCCAGCAAAATTGTCCTGTCAGTGACTTGGGACCACCTTGGAAACTGCTGGAGAAAGTTATTATGCAATTTAGCAAACCTCTAACAATTGTAATATTATGGATTTATTCCCAATTTACTCCGTGAACAAACATCTTAAAGATGTGTGACGAACAGTATATTATTCAATCTCAGTTTAGGCAGTGGATATGTGACTTCTCCTAGAATTTTTATATGTATCTCTGCCTTGATATCCTGCTTCCCATTATGCCTATTGTGAGAGCGAGGTATAACTGGAGTCTAATCAAAGAGGTTTCTGTAACATTGCTGCTAGAGACAAAATTATTAAAAAGATGTCTCTGGCTATAGAGAACTAGATATATGCTATTTTGGATATTATTAGGATTTAGAATATTAACCTCGAGAATAGAAAGAAAAGTACAAAGATGTGTGATGAAGGATTATCCCTATTTTCTGGGGTTGGAAGGCTTGTTAAAAACCTCAATTCAGGTGAAGGGTTAAGCTAAAATTAAAAAAAAAAATGTTTCATTGATTTTCTCTGCCCCTTTTTCTATTTTACTACAACTCCTAATTTGTTGATTACTCAAGTATTTGTAAAAGATGTTTTATAATTTGCTGTATCATGATAACAGCAACAGTTTGGCTGGTTAGTTTATAAGTTTACCTACAAATAAATAGAACTACTTTACCTTTAAAAAATGAAAAATACAAATTACTAATAAAAATAAGGCATAAATCTTTGAAAGAGCTTTTTGGTAGTGAGGAATCTTAAAGCCTAAGCATCTTTGTCACAGCAAGTTGGTCTCTGAAGGCTAAAACGATAGCCCCTGACTTGCCAGCTACCTCACTGTGACAACTCCCATGACAGAAGAGGATAAACATTTGGTGGGCAGCTATCTCTTCCTGCCATGAAAACCAAATGGCAAAAGCCTGGGAAGGCAAAATATAAAGTTAAATAATCTCTATTATTATCTGCATATTATTTATTAAACAATCTAATAAAGTAAACATTTTAAACAACTATAATCAAGATACTATGATTTCCCTAAGCTAACTGAATTCCAGTGAATCTGATGGGTCACAAATGAAATAAAATACCTGAAGAGCATGGTTGTTAGTTTTCCTTGTTTCATCTTAGCATTACTCTGAGAGACCAGAGTTTTCTCTGACTTATTACAAAAATAAAGATTAGATGCTAAATTTTAGTCATAACTATTATTTCGTGGAACCACACTGCATTGTTACTTAAATGTATGTAAATACATTGCATACTAAACAGTTATTTTAACTTATTGTCATTCAATTTTCTTAAGGTGTTTGTGTGTGTGTGTGTGTGTGTGTGTGTGTGTGTGTGTATGAATTAACAAGATGTTTTAGATAAGAAATTTTACTGAAGTGATACAAGTATCTGAATTCTGAAAATCATGTTGGACTGGGGAATCACAAAACATGAGTTTCTGCTCTCTGCTGTTCCCTGGCTGAGACACCTTACCTGCCCTTCTTCTGTAAAATGGGAATAATAGTACGTAGCCTGTTCAATTTAAAATTTCTTCAAAACAAAAACAAAAACAAAAAAAACCCCAACCAAACACGTCACTAGATGGAAAAGCATTTAGAGATGAAATAGCACTCAATAGATATGTTTCTTATTATGATAGTAATGATAATAGCAATAAAATATTAACTTTATTAGGCAATTGCCTATAGAAAACGCTAAGTATGATATCTATGTCAAAGGGCCTCATTCACTATTTGTGGGATTTTAAACAAGATACATAATTTTTCTATATCTCAGACCTTTTCTCTTAAACAAGATCATGAGGATTAAAGGAATATTTGTAAAGGGGTCACAATATACACAATATAAATATTCATTAGATTAAAAATTATATTAAACTAAAATTTTGTTTTCTTTCAAACATCTCAGTTTTTTAAAGACAACAAAATGCAATTTTAATATACTAATTGTATCACATGCCTACTTTAAACAATCCTTTATTTTTTTTTTAATTCAATACTAGCTAGAATCATCTATATCTATATTTCTTTGGAAGGATAACTACAATTTGAAATCTGTTTAATCATTCTGAAGAGTGTGAGTTCTGTGATTTTGAGCGTGAGAGCAAAATAAATATAACTTCAAAGTCTCTTTATCACTAGTTCCATGTAAGTATATTTATAACTGTTTCGTTTCTTCTGATTTCAGAAGCACTGATTTTCTAAAACAATGTTTTTCCTCTCTGAACTCACCAAGTGTTTTTAGACAGTATTAAAAAAATTCCACAATTTTTCTGAAGTTATGTCAATAATAGCCAAGCAATTGTTTCATCTTTGTTCAAATCCTCTTACTGGAAATGGTTTCCTCTTCACTGATTTATGTCTGCCCTTCATAATTTCATGTTTTAGAATCTGTAATATCCTCATTATTCGCTGAATCTTTTTAGCATATTTTCATTATTTAGACAGCATAAAATGTCTGAGTGTTATTATTTTAGAATTATTAATTCAAAGTCTTCATATTGCACCTGTGACATAGCAGAAGTATGCTATCACTTCATTTCCATACTTATAATACTAAATAGAAATAGCTGAGAAAAAAGAAAAGGCAGTTAAACCAATTTAGGTTATGGTTCTAGGAAAAGTTGCACCTCATTTTGTTTTTATTTTAATATCGATATTGATCTTTTTTATTAAACACAAGAATATACTTTATAGTTAATTTGATTTATATTTTAAAATGCATTGTGAATGTAAAGTTCAAACTACTGATTACTTATTTTATATTCTTCTCTTTCAAATTTCTTTGTAAAAAGTTAATTTTATTATTAGCCATGGTGGTAAATGAATTGAACAATGTTAAGGCATTTTTCCACATATTTAGTCTATAAAAAAATTTAACACTCCACAAATAAAAATGATAAATGGGCAACTTTGTTATGTGAAATGATCAATATGTACTGATCTAAATAATTGCCCATGTGATCAATATTCATTTGATAAAAAAAATATGTCTGTATATAGTCACACAGATTTATACATATATATATATCTTATTTTTTGAATTTTTCAATTTTATATTTTATTACAAACCAATTATTATTACAAAGATATATGTCAATACATTAATTGGGCCACATTAACATAATATTTTATTTAAAATGTTCAAATGAATATATATGCATAATACTCCTTTTATTTTTATGTCTCCTGACTATGTCACTTATTAGGTTTGAAATTCGAGGAAAGCGCATGGATCTATCTGAACATTCTTTTCCTCTGTAAAATTGTTAAGAGAATACCTCATTTTGGGTTTAGTGATAAGGATTACTTGACATACTATTTTTAGCATAGCTAGAAGAGTTGTTCTATAACTGCCTTTTTTTGAATTTTCATGAGTA
This sequence comes from Eonycteris spelaea, assembly GCA_003508835.1. NCBI lineage: Eukaryota > Metazoa > Chordata > Mammalia > Chiroptera > Pteropodidae > Eonycteris > Eonycteris spelaea. The sequence continues at coordinate 137,901 of PUFA01000443.1, forward strand.
TCAATATCATAATTTTAAAATCTTATGTTGTGGCAGGTATAAATAGCAATTATATTACAGGAGAACTTAAGACCTATATTAAAGATGTAGTTGCAAAAGACCTTAAATTCTCTAGGCTGTTTTATGAATTCTTACTACAATATTTACCAGGAGCTTTGGTCAGCACTTCTTACCTTAGTTCATTTAACCCTTTGAGAGCATTTGTGAGGAGGTATCAACCCCATTGTATAGATCTGAAAATTGAGCTCCAGATTACTTTGTAATCATTACTAATAATTCTTAGCAATATAAACAATTAGATAAATTATTTATAATAATTATATATACACTTACTAAATGGTAAATCATGAATTTACAACACTGTGTATCTGATTTTAATGTTCTCCATACTTCCTCCTATTTGACTATACTATAATTATACGTAATTCCTATATTCCCTTCGTGTATAGTTCTATTTTTAGAAATGCCAATTAACAAAGTTTACTTTGTGGGAAATTTTTATATCTACAACATTCATAAATTGGTGTGCAGGTTTATTTCATATATTTTCATATGCTTCAAAGAATTTAACAATGACATAAATGTATTTACAGAAGGGATACACAAATAAATATCAAAAAATGAGAATATCTAAAATTAGTCATGGCAGAAAAGGAAGGGGTAAAATTTTACATCTTTGTCCTTAATGTTTAATTTTTCCTTCAGAATGATGACTTGTAGGGACAGGTCCTTGATAGCCTGATTTTAATAGAAACCACATATACGATTAAGCCTTGCTGAAATAATAAATATTTAAGGAGTAATCTAGATTTCCATTTACCTTCTTCAAGAGCCAGAGAATGATTGTGTGTTCACATAGCCCAAACACCTAGGTATGATGATATCTGGAGTAGGACTTTTGCTCAGGATGCTATCAGATTTCCTGAGTAAGAAACATATATATTCCTACTTAACAGGAAAAGAAACAATTACAGATCCTATAGCATGTATGAAACAGATTTCTGATGTCAACTCTGGTTCCTCCTAAAGATATAAAAATTACACTTGGTTTATTAAGGTCCAATTTGGCTTTTACTTCTTGTTTGGGCAGATTTTTCATCCACTTCCATGCTGTTGAGCCCCTTCTGCTGAAATTGATTGACTTTTTAATCAGGGACCTTCTCAGTCTTTGTAGATTAGTCTCAGATTTGGCTAATCTAGTTGTTCAAGGTTTGCTTCAAGTGTCAAGTCTTCAGCAAAGTTTTCTTTCGAATTTTGCTTCCGTTGGTAAATTACAACCCTGGGGGGGCCCTCTCTCTCTCTAAATTGAACACTCTGAATAAATCTGTGTGCTTTTCTCTCCCTGCTTGTTCACATTCTGCCATGTTATGGAGATAATCTACTTCCTTGGGTAGAAATGTCATTCTAATTCAAACAGAACAGAAAAATTTCTATTCATTGGGCAGAAATGTGGATGTCCATCAACATACTTCTTCCTTTCTAATAAAGAGAAGTTTGCAGTGCATTTTTATTTAATGCCTAAGCTTGTGTTGCTATCCTAGGAACACTTAAATTACACAAAGCTTCCTTGCTTGAGTATCTCAGACCTTATGAGGGTCCAGTATGTGTTCTGCTATTCAGCTTTGTCAGTTGCTCACATTCTGCTAGGAGTATTAACCTTCTGTAGAAGACTTACAGGAACAATGATAATGACCTTCATGGAAAGGTACTAGACTATACCCAATTTGGAACACCCTACTTAAATACTCTTGATTACCAGTTATAAAATAGTCACAGGGTGGTAAAGTACAGTTTAGGAAATATAGTCAATAATATTGTAGTACTGTGTATGGCACCAGAAGAGTACTAGACTTATTGGGGGAATCACTTTGCAAGGTATATAAGTAATCTTTATGTTGTATACTTGAAATTAATATAATATTGTATGTCAACTATAATCAAAAAATAAATTTTAAAAGAATACAAATAAACACTCCTGATTACCCATAACTATGAGCCATTACGTTTCAGCAGAACAAGACTTCAAAGACATAGCAAACTGTATCATTTTGAATTTTGCTTCTAGTCTGTAAATATACTATAAAGAATGTGTAAAAATATTTATAGTTTATTATTTTATAAAAGAAAATTGTCTGTTAATTTGACTTAGTTCATGGATATGTTGAAATTTCTCCTTGCTAAAAAAAAATTATTTTTAATTTAGCTGTGTTGGAAATCTTAATTGAACAGTGATACCTTGTTTTTCATTTTTTTGTACATAGACAAAAGGCTATCAAGCCTTCTAGGATGCCACTGTCCCACAATAATCATACTTTGGATTTGGCATGCTTTTACAAATATTGAAAATGATTACTGTGTAAATTTTTTCTGTTCTTTAAAAGGTAGTAAAAAACAAAGGTGAATGAGTCTTGTTTCCATTATTAGAATCAATCATTATTTTATCCTATCATGTGGTGTAGGATATTTCTAACCATTTTTTCTTTTCATATTATAACTTTATATAAGAGAAACATTATGGTCATCTGTGTGTGAATTATTTTGACTGTGGGAATTATAGCCCTTAACCAAGGTTATGCTCAAAAAAAAAAAAATAAAATTTTGTAAATGCATCTCTGTCTCTAATATAAAGTTCCATCCCATGTTTCAGAACGTTTAGAAAACTTCTCAAATTCTATAGGTAATATGAATGTTTTTCCTTTTTAAAAAACCAGATATTTTTATTGTTCTTACTAAATAATGTTTCCCATAGAAACTTATGGAAACTAAACACCATTCTACAGACTCTAGAGATTATGTAAGGGGACATCTTCATCTGATAAGAGAATTGAAAAAGGTGATTGGTCTTCCTTGCTTCAGGGCCTTGGAGCTTACTATTCTCTCTTCCAGGAACATTTCCCCCCATTACTTCTGTGTACATCTTGGCCTTGTAACTTTTAGATCTTGGCTCAAATGTCATCCTTAGAGAGGTCTGCTATGGCAGTATAAAATAATACCATTCTCTATTCATTTTTAATACTCTATACTGTTTCCCAGCCTTTATGTCTTTGCAAGTAATTCCATTTGATATGTATGTTTCTTTTTATTTATTCATTTTCTTTCTCCTTCTGCTAAAATGTTAACTCCAGGAAAAATAAGAAATTTATTTTTTTCAGTGTTGTATCCCCAGTGCCTAAAACACAAATTGGCCAATAATAGAATTTAACAGATGTTTGTTAAAAGAAAAAAAGTGACTGGATAAATAAAATAATAAGTTTAAAAAATTATAATTGTATATATCATGTTTAATAAGGATGTCAATTGTATTTTATTTACTACCTCTATTGCATGGCCCATTTCCTTTCTATTCTATATATACATGTAGCCATGAATTACTTCTAATTTTTCTAACTTATCAGATATTTATTACCTCAGTGTTCACACCAATTTCTAAATATGGAATATTTTTTTCTACCGTCTCCACCCCAATTCCAACCAAAATTCAAAGATGACATTTGATCATCTTTCAAAGATCAGAATAAAAGACATTTCCTTCACAAAGCTCTATATTTGCCCAGTCATAATTAAATCAGTGTTTGGTCACTCTGTGTCACTCTGTTCCTAGCTGGACACTAGCATTTAAACTCTTGGCTTAAAGATTTGGTTAAAAAAAAAAAAAAAAAGTTCATTTATCTCTCAATACTATGAGGTATACAGCTCAGTGCATTACATACTTAAAATATTTAAAATATTGTGTGGTTGAAAAAATTGATGAATCTAATTTAATGTTTTAAATAAATGTTCATAATAATATTGAGGCTCAGAGAGGTTAATGCTAAAATCATTTCAAATTCTATTTAATTTATTTGATCTACCTTCTAAAAACATGAGGCCAGTTTAAAATGACTTGTGTAAATAAGAAATAAATCTACAAAATTGTATGTTCCCTCTAAAAAATTCTATCCATACATAAATTTGGAGAAGCATGCCTTCTGTAACAGGAAAAAAAACCATCATCTGCAGAAATTGACAGCCTGATGTTTCTGTCCTGTAATAATTCATGTACGTTATGAAATGTTGAAGCTATTATATGTAGCCCTTAGTTTGCCACTGAGTTTTTTCAGTAATATAGACACTCGATATCTAGGCCACTGAGTATATTTTGAGTGTATGTCTAGTCATATATACATATATATCTCCTGGTGATAGTGAGAAAACTTCAAGAAAGAAGCCAAAATGGTATCCTTTTCATCTAAGCCTTCTCAGTTTCTAAAGATGTTTCCTGATGGGTGGGCAGCCAGTGAGTACCAGCACTGCCAACATCCTGACATAGCATCTGATCCTGCTCTTTGTGACCATTTCTTACATTAGTGGGAAGCACCACATATTGACCCTGAAATCTATTTGAAAGTGAGGTTCCTGATGACTAAACTTCAAGAAGGCAGAGCCTTTAAAATGCACATAGGCACATTGTGTTGACAGCAGGCACTATTGACTTTTCTCACTGAAAAATCCATGCCAAGAGCCAAGGCTCGGTAAAGGCACCAGAAGCCTGGGGGAGAAAAGTAGCTGTTTTTACTTAGAAACTACCTGCTGTCAGTCAGTTTGGCATCATTTGGGGCAGCAGGTGTTCCACAAGATAAAAAAGAAAGATCGTTGAGAGAATTGTTTTTCTTTTTCTTTCTGTTTTTTGACAACTCATTGATGATGGGACCAAGTTGTGATAAAAGTTCAGTTTACCTTGACAAGATAGCTTTTTCTCCAGGCTATTAACCCAATCTTTGGCCTGTGACAGATTAGGGAAAGGGAAAACAGAAATTTGACTTTCCCTATCTTCACTCCTTTTTTTTTTTTTTTTTTTCCTGAACACACAAGCTGTAACTGGATAGAAAAAAAAAAAAAAATGCCTGCTTTTCAAATACAACTTTCCCAAACCGATTACTATGCAAGTGTTTTATTTTTGCTGTGTCTTTCAAATCTGTCCCTTTTGACACCCCTGTTCTACAACAAGATTATACTTTTCATGATGTTACAATGCTGTATTGCCTGAGGTAGATGAACTGATTGTAAGGTCAGTAGATCAAGTGCGTGTAACTGTGTTATGGTATTGGTCATGATTTACCAACAGAAAAGGTGACAGTAGGCAATGTCACAATTTCATAACTCAAATTCTCATTATGTGGTGGTAATACAAGCTGTGTTGTGTCTGGATTAAGTAGCAAAAATGTGTGCCTGTCTGCAGAGAGATCACAAAAATATTCATGGAAGATACTAAGGATAATAGAATATCAAATGTTACTATTACAGGAAATAGTAGCAAATCATGGATCCATTTCATAAATGCATGTGAATATTATATATTAAAAAATAAAACAGATGATGGGGCATTTGTTTTAAGCAATGAATTAATTTTAAGTCAAAGCTGTCACTATACAACTAAAAAAAAGAGAGAAAGACTTTAAAATGATCTTGTTAAAAGTGCAATAACAGGGAAAAGAAGGCTTTAGATTTAAAGCCAAACTTATATTCATTTAATTATAATAATATGTATATAAATGTGAATATATAATTAGAATTTTTAAAATCTACCACAATTGCTAAATTTGAAATGCTTATAAATACTACAAAAACACAAAATCAAACATAACATAATATTCTGAATAATTAATTTTTTAATATTTTTTCTATGTTTTTGGACTACATAGTCCTTGGTTACCTCTTCATATGACAATAATTTTGGTAATGTCTGTTTCTATAGAGAAAATAGAAAAATACTTGGGTCTTTCCTCTAGCAGAGTTGATCAAAATTTTTTTTTAGAATTAATAATTTAGAAAAGATTTCTTCATCTTCACAGCCCATTGGTAATAACCAGTCCAGACTTGACTTGGCCCAGTGGGATGCATAATACAAAAAGCTGCCCCCACAGGCGTTCTCCATGTTTGTCATACTGCTGTAAACTGTGCTCTTAAAAGGGATCCTGAATAATTCATTCCCAAAAGAAAACAAATATATGGTGCACTTTCAATAATTTAATGTATTATCAGAAATATTCCTCAAGGGACGTTCCTTTGACCATTGGTATCAAATTCTTCCTGAAATTGTCTAATAATGGGAAAGATATTTAATAGATCAGTTTCCATTTCTGTATCTATGCTGGGAGTGTTGGAGAAGTGATGGGCTGTGCAATTTCCTGGGGCTCTGGACTAAGGAACCAAAAAGGTTAGGTGAGGAGCTGGGCTTATTTTGGTGGTAGTGGACTTGTCAGAATTTGTTTTGTATTTTTAAACAGTTTTATTAAAGCATAATTCAAACACTGTACAGCACACCCTTTTTAAAAAATCATTTATTTTTAGTATACTCAGCATTGTGAATTATCATCACAAGTTAACTTTTAAATATTCCATTATTTCCCCCTAAAAAAAAATCCCATATCATTTAGCATTCACTCCCATCCTCCCCACTTCTAGCCCATAGTAATCATTAATCTACCTTCTGTCTCTGTGAATTTGCTTATCTTGGACATTACATTTTAATGGAATTGTATAATATTGTTTTTTGTGCCTGGCATCTTTCAATTAGCATAATGTTTTTAAGGTTTATTCATGTAGTAGCATTCATGTATAGCAATCCTTCATTCCTTTTTATTGCTGAATAATATTTCATTAGATGGATATACCACATTTCATTTATCCATTCCCAGTTGGACATATGAGTAGTATTTAGGAACAACTCTGTTTTTTTTTTTTTTTTTTTTTTTTATTTACTCAATACTTAGAACACCTCACCTTTGGTCACCAAATTGGTTGCGTGCGGAGAGGTGTGATTCCTACACCAAATAATTCTCTGTGACACCAACTTTGTGTTGTACAATTGAATTTAATTCTGACACTGAAAAGAGTTAGTGCAGATCCCATAGGTCAATGGTTGAGTACAAAAGGCTGCTTGCTTCCTCCATCCCCCATTTCAGATGAGAATTTCAAGTCCAGTTTGTCACCTGTGCTTCTGGTTCGCTAGCTATAAATTAGAAGTTCCCAGAACCCCCCTCTTTGGGATTAATTAATTTGTTAAAGCAGCTCATAAAATTTAGAATAATATTTACCTATGTTTACCTGTTTATAATAAATAAAGAATATAATAAAAGATATAAATGAACAGCCAGATAAAGTGATATATAGGACGAAGTCTGGAAGGGTACTGAGTACAGAAATTTTGTTCCCCATGGAGTTAGGGTGCACGTAGGCCACCCTTCTGGTACCTGGAAGCATTCATTTACACAAAAATTCCAAACCTCACATTGTGAGAAGTTTTATGGAAGGTTCATTATGCTGGCATGATCAGTCACTGACTTAATCTACAACCCCTCTTTCTTTCTTGAAGGATAAAAAAAAGGTGGGGCTGAAAGTTCCAAGCTTCTAATCATGGCTTGGTCCTTCCTCTGATCAATCTCCATTCAGGAGCTATCCAGTAACTCATCAATAGAACAAGATTCTCCCATCACCCAGGAAATTCCAAGGAAATTAGAAACCCTGTGTCAGGAATCGGAGTCAAAGACCAAATATTAGAAACAAAGATGCTCCTAGTGCTCTTATCGCTTAGGAAATTACAAAAGTTTTAAGAGCTCTGTGCTATGAACCAGAGGCAGAGACCAATTTACACACACACACACACACACACACACACACACACACACACACATTTTTTTGTTGTTTCCATTTTCGGCTATTATAAATTTTGTGGATGTGCATTTTCAAGTTTTGTATTATATATAGAAGAGTAGAATTGCTAGTTTATATGGAAACTCTGTATTTAATATTTTGAGGCAATGTAAGATTGTTTTCTAAAGTAGCATCTCCATTTTACATTCTCACGAGCAATGTATAAGTGTTCTGATTTCTCCACGTCCTCACTAACACTTATTATGTCTTTTTATATAGTAGAGATCCTAGTGGGTATTCCAAGAGAAAGTTTTAACTTGTTCTTTACCCATAATTCCCTTCACCCAACCAAGGTAAGAACTCTGTTATCTATTACCATAGTTTAAATGTGCCCATTCTTTGATTTTATATGCATAGACTCATACAATACATACTCTCTCATTTCTTTTTTTTTTCCACTTCACATTATGTTTTTTGTGTGGTTCTAAGTATGAGTGTTGTTGTTGTTGGGTTTTTTTAACAATTTAATTACTAAGCAATATTTATTAAAAACATACCATGTTCTGTATACCCATTCTCCTGTAGTGGACAGTTGGGTTATTTGCTATGAATAAGACCACTGTCAATTATCTTATACAAGTCATTTTGTGACATATATTTTCATTTCTCTAGGAATAAAATACTTGATTATTGTGTGGATATTTCTTTAACTTTATCAAAAGTGGCCACACAATTCTCCAAAATGATTTTAACACTTTACACTTACCTAATCAGCAATAGATAGGGTTCCAGTTGCTTCACATTCTCAACATTTTGTATGTTCATACATAAAATATTTTGTCATACATAAAAGATTTTTACCAATCTCTTACAGCCTTTTTTTTAAATGTTTTGCTGGATTCACTTTTCCTTCTGACATTCACCAGAAATGACAACAGTCATGGTTTTCTTCTCCTATTGGAGAGGTTTATCTATTTTCTCAATAGTGTCTTTTGATGACAGAAATTGCCATTTTAATTAAGGAAAAACTATCACTTTTTTCTTTAATGATTACTTTCAGTGAACTAAGAAATAATTGTAATGTTTTTATGTGTTTACTTCTGCAACTTTTCTAAATTCATTATTAGTCAAAATAATATTTTTATGGATCTCAAAGATTTTCTAAGTAAAAAATTATGCTGACGAAAAAATAGATGATTTTACAGTTTTGTACAACTTTTTGCCTCTCATATATCTTCTTCTATATATGCTGTAGATCCCACAAGACAATATTTTTATTATTGTTTAGATAATAAATTATTTATATGAGATAAATAATACATGTTCACACATATAATATATTGTGCAAATTATACATATTATGCATTAAATATTTTATATATACAAGTGCATTTTATACTTGTTTTTTGGTGTGTTGCATTTCTTTCTAGAGGTGTAGGTATCCTCTTAGCATTTTACCTTTAAGAACTTTACTTATAATTTATTTTAGTAAAGGGCCTGAATAATTGCTACCTAGCCCTTTACGGAAAACGTTTGCCATCTCTGCTAGAGCTTAATCTCCAGCTTTCCAAATTATGATAACTCTATTCTTTCCACTGAGATTCTTATATGGCTGAAGTTCTTTTGGCTTTTCATTTTCACTTCCACCCACCCCAGCCTTCACTACATGTGATGATAGTCCCACATAGCTCCGGATGAAGAATGAATTTCTCTTAATTCTCCAGCCCCATACAAACTTCTGTGCACTAGAGATGGTCCCATGAGCATGTTTATAGCTGAAGGCAGAATTATTTTAAGACTGAAGCCCTGGTATTCTAATCGATCACAGAAGCCTTAAACCACTGTAAATGTTTTTAATGTTTTGCTGGATTCACTTTTCCTTCTGACATTCACCAAAGATGATAACAGTCATAGTTTTCTTCTCCCATGAAGAGGTTTATCTTTTTCAAGAATTTATAATTTTGAAACTCTGGCTTCAAACTTAATCAAAATCCACTCTTGGCTATGGAAAATGTTTTACTTTTCCCTTTAATTCTGATATCACACAATAGCGTGAGGTAATTGGCAATAATTTAATGCTTTGATGTGCTTCACTTGAATCTCTCTAATAAAAGAGTTATATCTAGTCTGGTGATTTTACACACATTCTGTAATTATTTTATTATACCTATTTAATACTATTCAGGACCAAGTTTAATTTTTTTTATTGTCATTGTTATTTAAGAACTGACAAACTTGAAGGTCAAGGCTTTGTAAACTATGGCCTTATGCCAAATTCAGTCATAAGAAGTTTTATTAGAATACAGTTATGCTCATTTTCTTTATGTATTGTCTATGGTTATTTTTGCATTACAGTGATAGAGTTGAGTAGTTTAATAGAGCTATATGACTTCAAAGTCTCTGAAATATTTACTATTTGATGTTTTATAAAAACTGATCCCTGGTTAGGTGCAAAATAAAATAAATGTAAAAGCCCCTTCCCAGTAGACTTTTATCAATTTAAACAAACGAAGAGAGCATGAATAATGAGTGGAAAGTTTTCATTAAGAAGTAATTAAGTAGCTCTATAGGAAATTATACCTTAACTTCAGAAATCATTGGATTATTGACTATTAATAGATTTTGCTGGAATAGCATTTTGAAATACTTAAATTGTATATTTACACAGAAGAACTAAATAGTGTAACATCAATCAAAATGAAGCCACAATGAGAATTCAAATCTGTCAATTAGTTTATTACTTGGAATCATGATGATTATCCTTCTTTATTAATACAATTGTTTTAAAAAGCATGTAAAACTATTTTCTTCCGTAACTAAATAAGTGCATGGTTACCTCACTGCATATTGACTTACTTAAGAAGAAATCAAATTCCTGAGATAGTTGTTTAAGTAAATAGATTATTTTAGTTACTTCTCTTTGGACCATATGCCTCTTTTTGTCACCTAGTGTTAGAATAAGATATGTGTTCAAGTTTAATCTCAAAACTATTAAAACATAACTAACCCATCAAAATTAGTAGGTTCTATTTACTCACATGAAGCATGCGGATATGCCAAAAAAGGGTCCTACTTGCGGGAAATCGTTATAACAGCTCTCATTTGTTTTTACTGTACATTACAAACACTGTTTATGTTGCTTTACATTTGAAAACTTGTGTAAGTTCCTCCACTGAGTAGTTGGCCTTCATTTTATTTTTCAAATAAACTAATGTATATTTGGTTATAAGTAGGATTTTATTTTATTTGCCCCATTCAGTGATTTTCTATCTATATTTGTTTAGGACTTGACTATACTTCTATCTTTCAGCTGAGAAATATCTATCTACTCACTATATTAGTTTCCTCATTTATAAAAATATAAGAAAAATAAGACAACTTTGATCACAACAAAAATATGCTAGATAATTATGCATATATATATGTTATTATAATTCAGCTAAGTTAATTTTTTACCTATTCAGCAGCTTCTGTGAAATAATTTGAAATACCAGTGAAACAGTGTGAACACTGTTAAATCGTATTTTACACCTGACAATTCTTTTAGAATTTTGACTACTTTAAAATAAAATCAGATTAATTTTTATTTTTAATTGTAAGTATAATGCGTTTTACCTTCTCTCGTTTTGAAAGAATATGGATACATATATTTTCTGCTCTGTAATAATTAACATACTAAATGCATTTTTTTCTTTAACCTTTTAGATATTATTCTCTATTTCTACATCTATGATTCTCATCTATAAAATGTATTAAGTAATACTTAACTCAAGTTTGTTGGACATATTAAAACAAATAATGTATATAAAAGGACTTTACAAGTACAAAGCAAGAAGAAGAAATTTGACGTTTTTATGACCATCACATATGTCCTCATTGCATCTAATATTTACAACACAGCAGTTGTTAAATTCTATAGTAGAATTTATTATTATTAAATATATTATTAGTTAGTATAATGGTTTTTAATTGAGGAAGGTTTTTACTCTTAATTATATTAGAAAGATAAAGTATCAACATGAAGGAGGATAAACAAATTTACTAAATATCTGCTATGCCAGGCATTATGTTTGGTTCATTGCAGAAGAAATATAATATTCTCAATGCTCACTAGCTTTTGACCATACAATTAATTCCATAGTAACCATTAAGTCTAATGTCACAAGTTCCTACAGATTTGCAAGACCCAGTGGGGTAGAAAGCCCTGCCATTAGCCCTCCCAGACTCTAATGAAATGCATTTGACCCTCAGAGCTGCAAGATAAAAAAAGAAGTTTCTTAATATGTCTTGGGCCTAGGAAATTTCTAGTTTATACATAGGCCCTGCCAAACCAGATGACATATAGTAGCACCAGGATGGGTCAGATCAGACCCAAATCTGAGCCTTTCACTGCAACTGGAACTTTACATCCTTTTGACCTACTGGCCTCCTTGCTGAGTGAGCTCAATATGAGAGAATTATTTCTTGTGACGGTGAGGGTTGAGAGTATTCCATGTCACTTAAAAACTTATTTTTTTTTTTTACCAAGGTCTTAGCCCACATCAGTCCACCAAACATATGTGTATATCTTAATCAACCCTAAAAATGAACACCGTTTTCATCCTCTGCCAAGCATGAAGATATTTTGATTCACCATTTAAATCATGAGAAAGAAAAGCTTGATCTCTGCTAAGGAGGTTTGGGGAGTGCTTTAGGGAAGAGTGTAAACTAAGCAAACATACCAAATATATCTGTATCTCAAACCTCAATTAAGCATGTATTATCCAATTTCATCATAATAATAGACTCACTAAGCAGGTTTAGTATAATTACAATTTTAAAGATAGTGAAACTGAAGCTCAGAAAACTATGAATGATGTTTCATTGTTATATAAGAGTTAAGATTCTAACTCAGGCCTATCTGAACACAATGCCTTTGTCTATTTTTATTACATTAGAAAATTCTAACATTGTATATACCATGCATGACAGTAACATACACATACATATAACATTAGACACAAATCATAATTATTACTATAGAATTTAGGGAGCACTGGTATTGTCTACTCTCTCTCCCCTGATTTTCCTGAGTGTTTTGGGGAATGTGTGTGTGTGTGTGTGTGTGTGTGTGTGTGTGTGTCTGTCTGTCTGTCTGTCTGTCTGTCTCCTTGGCTGTGTATGTTCATTTGCAGCAAGGAGAGATGAGAGAGGAAAAGAATATCAAGGAATAGATGTTAACTCCAGAGAAGAGGAGAGAGCATGCAGAACAACACAAGTGTGCTCATTGTTAGTTTTTATCTTAGTACCTTTGACCCTCTCCCCTCAGACTTATTATATCATTCAGGAGTTCAAGTTAATAACTAAAAGCTTCTTCTCTGAAATACTTAACCTGAAAACATGTTACCATGCTATAAACATCTAATATTGACAATTTTTTCTAAGGTAACTGGCCTGTTTTTAAAAACACAAATTGTACTATAACACAATTTTTTCTGAAATATAAATTTTACTAAAATAAAATCTTAAAAGAGAAAATAAAAAGCATGAAGTATCTGAGATATCTTTAAATACAGAGGAACTGTCAGATTATCAGCAAGGTTTGCACAAATGTCTTCATTGAATCCTTAGCAGCACAACATAAAATTGCACAGGGCTTACATGATGTCATGATCTGAGGTATATATTACATATGTGCACATGGGTGGCATTTGTCATAATATTATGTCACATATTTTTGAGAAATCAAGTGTTAGACTGACTCGCATAGCTAGGCTTTGACAGGTTCAGAATCCAAGCATTCCAATGGATAATGTGATTCCCATGGACTAATAACATAAACCCTTCTTCCTTTCAATCTCAAAAAGTAGACATCATCACTCAGAGGACCAGTGACCTCTGAGTCAAAATTGGCAAGAGTGCTGTCAAACCTATTAACATATTGCCTCCATTTTTTCCTTTTGAGGAGCTCTGTTGTAAAGAACACTCATTCACCTTTGGACAGATTTTTTCCCACTGTTCTTTAACTTACAATCCTACAATTATATGTAACTGCAGAAATGTGAAAGTAAGTTTAGTAAGTTTATCTGTTGCAGAGATTTTTTTCATGCTTCTTTATTAAAAACAAACTAGAACACAAAACAATAAAAAAAAATCTAAAAAATGACTACCAGTAATAATAAAAGATATTGATTTGTTATACTGATAAGAGAAAAAATTTTAAAAAAGGAAAAATTGAAAAAAAATCATGTCTATAGTCAAAGAAACTATTTATTACAAGATTTCAATTTTATATGCTTTATCTGTTGTTTAAACAGAAATATTCTTCCAAATAAAAATAGATGCCACTTTATTGTGATTTCCTAATCTTGTATTCCTTCATTTCCTTACAAAAGCGGGATATTGATGATATACTTTAAAGTAGTATGTTCAAAACACCTGGAAACCTCTTGGAAAGTAAATTCTAATTCAGTTGTGCTGGGGTGGGTCCTGATAATTTGCATGATGTCAATGTCCAATATGTCTAATATGTCCAAGGATCATATTTTAAGTAACATGGTTCTAGTCGAGAGTATAGAAATTGCACCTGCTCCAGATAAACAGTATATGTCAGATCATAAATATATGTAGTTGAGATATGTAGTTTGCAGAGTAGTTCTTAATTGAGACACACAAAGCATAAAAGTTTACATTGATGAACAGTTTCATCCTATCATGGATTTATTGAGAGTGGTGAAACCTCTGCCCTATTTAATTGATTCATTGTTTTAATAAATTCTTATATAATGCTTGTATAATTATATAATGCTTATATATAATATTGTCCTTATATAAACCTTACATAATGATATAATTCATATGTCATATTCTGCTCCATATATTTTCTGGTTATAGACCTTCTCTCTTCCTTTTAATAACTCTATGAGGTAGGTGCTATTTTTATCCTCACTTTACCAGTGAGGAAACTAAAATATAGAGTGGGTAAATGACTTATTTAATGTCACAGTCTATTAAGTCTAGCATCTCAGAGGCTAACTTAATGGCTAAAATATTGCTAGATTTTCTTTATAGGAGTGAAAATTCCACTATGTTAGTTTTCTCACATCATTTGCTAAATAATAGCCGTATTTAACTACATTTTATTTAGTACCTAATATGTGCTTATAACAACGTTGTTTTTTTCCCCTTATTTAATATTCTTAGTAATCTTGTGAGATACAGACTATTACCATTTTGCAGGCAAGGCCGCAAAGACCAAAATGAGTAAAGTAACTTGACTTGAATTGTAAACTTATTGGCAGCACCACATTTATGTCTCATAGAATCCAACTAGGCTTCTTTTTTAATGTATATTATGTTGTCCCCCAAGTGAAAATCACTCAAGAATTATGGCAATTTATGTAAAAAATAATAGTTTCTTCTAAAAAAAACTGGAAATTTCTTTAAATATGTGTAAGGTATCTTTCATAGTTTAAATAAGCTGATATTTTATTTATACTAGTTAAACAGTACATAATTTAATTCCCAATAATTAACTAATTCTTTTTTAAAAGATAAATATTTCCTGTTAATTTTAAAAGATTTTTAAAAATAATTTAAAGGTAAAGATATTATTTCTAATTATTAATAAAGTAGTTTAAAAATACCTAAATGAGTTTTAAATTTAATGAGTCATGGAAAGTAAAATGGATGTTTTCTTTTTTAGGACACTATTCTAAACACTCTTTATTTTTAGTGAATTAAGTCCAGTAATACATAGTTGCAGTCCTTACTACTGATTTAATTATCAAAAAACTTTCTGAGAATTTTTAGGAGAAAGAGATTCTAGGAAATATCAACTACAGTAAACATGACCAATTGATTCTAAATAGGTAACAGTATAAATAAATTTGTATCCATAAACACGCAAGGTAAGAAGTGACGTTAGTGGCCAGTGACACTAGTGGAACATCCAGTATGGGGAGGTACAGCTGCTGCATATGCCTTTTACTAAGAGATGGTATTAGTGTAGACAAATCAATCTGCAGCTGTCAGTCAAAGGCATAACCTTCACGCTCACCTTTTGCAAATTATCAGGACTATATCGTAATAACAGGCATGCATGCCCATGGATACATATTAGGAGTGACACCTGACTTAACAGGTTAATCCATATTTTAAAATAAATGTCTCATACTCACATTATAAACAATGAATTATACTGGCATTTTCTTTTTCCTTTGTTTACTTTTCCTCAACATAAATATTTTTAATTTCCTTCCTCCCTTCCTTTCTTTCTCTCCCTTCCCTGCCCTGCCTCTTCCTCTTTTTCTTTTCCCTTCTCCTATTCTTTTACCTTCCCCCAGGGTCCCAGAGCAGGGAGCTGGATTAGATCGAGACAAAACGCTAAAGCAAACTCTTAATTGAAGAGCTTCTTCTGAACAGATAAACTTTGTATATTTCTCAACATTTCTGGGTGGGACTTAGAAAATATTGCTTTTTTCTCCATAAAAATTAAAAGTCTCTTTATTTGGTGTACCCCATGCTCAGGCCATCTCTTTATGTTCTAGCTCTTCCCAAACAAAACTTCACTTTGCAAGAACAGTCACAGTTGCTGGAGATCTGTAAGGGATTCGGAAAAGGAGATTTACTAACAAAACACGCCATTTTTCTTTAAAAAAAAATTTCTTCAGTCTCTGTTCTTAGCCTCCAGCCAATAAGCCTCTGCTTTTTCTTTCCCCTCCAGCACTGAGCCTTCTTGGCTCCCCATTACCTCTTTTTGGATTTCACCTGCTCTGAGATTTCTCAACTATTTGTCTTTTTGTTCCCACCTTAATCTTTAAACTTGCATGTACACATTCACTACTTAATATTGTCTTTAAGTAGTGAAAGCCAATAGAGGAAAATAAAAACAATAGGCTATAAACACTGACATAAATTCTATCAAACCATTGAGAGTGCATGCTGAGGAAGGAATGGGGTGCTGTAGACATTCTGGCACCCAAATTTTAGGAAGAATAATGAAGTATTCTAGGTCAGTAGTAGATAATTTTAATGCACATTGGAAAAGATTGTAGTATCCCTTTGGGGATATTAAAATGTAGTTTTGTTTTAATTTAGCTTAGCTTTCTTATATTACTTTTATTATATGAGCCTATTTTTGATTCATATGACCCCTTTTTGTAAAATGCACTGACTGTTTCTACATGGGCTAAGTTGAAAAAAAAATCAATATGTAAAGGATAACCAGATATCCTGAATTTACATGACTATTCTTCCTTCTCTATGAAGAAATATATGTAGTATTTCTCTAAAAATTAAGAATGTTAGCACCATCATTATTCATGGAAGTATGTATGATGAGAGCATGAGAATGTTTGGACTTCTGTTAAAGAATGACCTTAACTATTTCAATAAAAACAAGATTAATTTATGACAAATCAGTTTATGAATACTGTGGAAAATCAATCTTGTTATTCTAAATGCCTACAGATCTTGAAATATCAGGCACTACAAGAATATTTCAAAATGATTTTTAAACCTAATTTACAATTTTATAAAATGTTTGGTCTTATTAACTTATAAATATTCATCAAAGTCTCTCACGGACTTCCCGAAACATCAGTGACTTCTTGTTATTTACAGCAGATAACATGAAGCTAAGTCGAAAGTGCCAAGGTGGTCTCAGAACTATCCTTTGGTGATACAGCAAGTGATGACAGCCACCTTGGAAGGAGGGGTCCTCTTTGTTGCAGGGGATCAGAATGCAAGAGATAACTGGTTCCTGACAACTTTCATACAAAAACCTCTCAGGCCGGCTTTATGAAAACTCTATTTTTTTTTTCTTTCTCCTTAAAAATTGCTCTGGATATTTTTAAAAATAATTTTACGAGTATAATAATAATAATAATGAGAGTTAGGGAGGAATGAGTGTGATTTATAGCTTTTCAGAAATGGCTTTAATTATAGCTATTATTTACAAATAGCAGAAAATCCTCATTTTTGTAAGTGTGGATTGTAGCCCATACTACCAAATCCAAGTGGGTGGGAAAATCTTAAAATATTGAGAGACACATTCATGGAAGTTAATATTTTAAACCAAACTCCCATATTTAAAGTATTTTTCTCTGAGCAGTCCAATGTGTTCAGTATTATTTTGGTTTTTATAATTTTCAATATTCAGGTAGATTTTTTTCCAACTATCTCAAAATTATCATTTTATATATTAAATCTATAAACTAATGATACAAAGAGATTAAACAATCCATAATGCAAAAAAAGCATTATCTTTTGTATGACTTCTGTGCATGTAACAAATGATTGTAAAAGGAGATATTTTTCATAATAAATAGATTCATAAATATTTCTAAAAGTGCAGTGGAAGTGTTTCATTCTTAAAATTTCTGTTTGGCCAAATATTGTATCTTCTGAATAGAAAAATTCAAAAGCATAAAAAAAATGAGTGATATACATACTAAGCAAGTGCCTTTCATAGATATGAAATGTGAAGCTTTGGGAATCTTCCCAAACTAAAACATAGTAACAATTTATATTAAATTACCACAAAATAAATAATAGGAAAGCATAGCATAGAATAAAAACAGTAATATTAAAAAGGATCAGATGAAAATATAATTATCTCCCAGTGAATACACATATACACAAAAGAAATATAAATCCACTTCACCTGCCAGATCATTTTTCCTTTTTATGAAACAGGAAATTGAAAGCACACAATTTATTCTACCTGTTGAAGTAATGTAAATGAAGGTGGATCTAGCCCGATAGCTGCATTCCTCTTTAGATTTACCAAATAGAAACTAAGCAATTGTTGTGCATATATCTTATCAAATAAGGCTGGCATTCAATAAAAATCTTGTAAAATATCATGTGTCATGCAACAACTCTAGTAGCTAAGTAATTAATTATGAGAGTTTCAGTGTTTTAGCTTTCCCGAAACAGGAAGGAAATAGGTGTATAGTTTTAGTATTTGTGACAAACTATGTGATTAATCACTCTAAAAGTCAGTTTTTACATCTGTAAAGTGGATTTAACAATATCACCTATCTCACAGATTATTGCAAAGACACATAACATAAAATTGTAAGAAACTTAGTCCAGTTAATACACTTTTACAAATATTAATTATTATTGTTAGATTAGTTTGCTCAGAAACAAAGCCAGTCTTTCTGTTCACACATCTATGATCTCTCTGTCGCTACTCTTGGTCAGAATTAAATGGATTAAAGATAGCTTGGAATTTTGCATTTTCTAATTCAAATAAAGCTGAGTCTAAGGAGAATATTCCATGTCCTAACTATCTGAAATTGAAATAAATCTCTTCTCCATCAATCTCACACATTTTGCTGTTTTCTTTACTATGTACTCTCTACTTACAGAAATATGTGAAAAAGAAAGTTAATAATCCAAGAGGAGGGATTCCGGTCAAGAAACAGCTTTGTAACTAAAGTTGTCCGAGAAGTTTGGTTTTTTTGTACAAGTAATGCTAAGAAAAAAAGGAACTGAAATTAAGATGGTGCCACTGTGTAGAAAGAATTAGAAATTTAGAGGCTAAAGACAGTGAGAATAATTGAAGATTATTTTTATGATTTATAATTATTGCACCCTGAAAGAGTGGTAGAAATTGCCTTAGAAATGAAAGAATTAGATGAAAGAAACATAAATTTCAAGATATTATAGAATAAGCTGTTTATTTATCTAACTATCCATTTATATATTTGTTTATTGTAGGTGTTAGCCTACTTGTCGTCACAAACTTCAAGAAAAGTAGTGTATGCTTCCACAATTTGAATTTGTCTCATGGATATTGTTTGTTGGTTGAATTGGATTTCTAATACAGTATTTTGATTTCTTTAAATTTGAATGCACTTGGATAGGGAAGTCCCCTTGGGTTCCGAGGGCCTTTCTTTCCTCATTTTCTTATCCTGCTAGTAGTTTGTACATGTCCCCTCCCTCTATAGGCACTGAGTTTCTGACTCCAGTTTATACTCTGCCTTTCCTCAAAGATTGGGACTTCTTAAAAAGATAAATATGTATGTACATATTCCACAATGAAAAAAATGATAAAATTAAGAAAACTAAAATAGAAGAGTAGGAAACTTCTAGTTTTATTTTGAGAATACATTACACGTGGCAGAATAGAAATTTGATTTTGAGCTTGCCAGTTACCAACCCAGGGAGAAAATACATGATTCACAGTTCATGGAGGATAAAAACAAATGAATTGCTAAAGGAATAATAATAGGGAAGAAAGAAAAAAAGAGAAAAAAACACATGATTTTCCTAAACTAAGATATTCAGGTAATTCTCTAATGAGCCTCTGTAAATATTGTCAATAACATCTCTTCACCAATGCAATATAAACATTTAAATAAGTTTAGATCTTAAGATATCTTTCAATGTAGTGCTGCTAAAATTAAATTTCTCAAAATAAATTATGTAAAAGATCAAAATATAGTCTTAAAAGGCAGTTTTAAAAAAAATAAGATTGTGTAGATGAGAAATTCTTTAGACATTTATCAATAGAAACTATTTATTAGAATCATACTTTCATAAAGTTTTGATAAACCAAATCTTTGAAAAGTCCTTGAAATTATTTATTTTTGGATTAAGGCAGATTTAAGTTTTTATTTGTTTGTTTTTGTTTGTTTGTTTAAAGGCAGGCATGATAGACAAAAATTAAGTGTTGGAAATAGGAAGAAAAAAAAACCTTATAAAAGTATCTAAGTTTCCATCACCTCTGTAGGAGATGGCTGGGGAAAATAATCTGGATCTGTTTCAATTTACTGAAAAATCCAATGGTTAACTAAGGTTTCCAAATTTCAACTGCTATAGCTGCATTATTCAGTGTTGGGACAATATGATGTGTTACTATTAATTCTGAGGTACGATTTAAGTAATTTATTAAAATATAAAGTACAAAATACTATGAACTGTTGATGAGAGAGTAAATTTTTTCATAATATACTTATAAATTTAAGCTAACAGTTTAAAAGAGTTATATATTCAAGTTTTCAAATGATATTTGCAGTTCCTCACACTATCAACCAAACTTATTATCTTGCTGCTGCCAAAATCAGTTACCTTTTATCATAATGCATACATTATTGTTTCTCTTAAAATAAGGAAATCTTATCTATACTTAGATATATATTAAAAGACAGAAAACACTTGATGGAAGTAAAAAGTCACAAAATTCAAGACAATGGAAGTAGCATTTTCTTTTTTAGTTTAATATACAGTTAGTGGATCATCTTCACTCATTTATATCGCCTACCTGATTCCCAAAGACATTTCATCTACAAAGCTTTCCAGATAAGAAGTAGCTAAAAGAATGTCATATGGCTAGACATTAGTCGATAAGGGTGAGAGGTGTCAAGAAAGCAAAAGAATATGCAGATTTCTAGCTTTTAAACTATCATCAAGCCAAGATATGTGAATCAAATCATCTGCAACCTAAAATTACACAGAACCTCCAAGGAAGCCATTACAAAAAAGGGTACCCTGGAAGTTCCTTCTTATACATCCTGACACTTTTGAAAAATCCAGAATAAAAATAACCTCCATGTGCTACAAAATTCAAGTGACCAGTTAGCAACTTGTGATATCATGATTCTCCAGAGAAATAGAATTAATAGGATGTATATTTATATTTATTTTAAGAAACTGGCTTACATGACATGCAAGCTGGCAAGTCCAAAATCTGCTGGTGGGCCAACAGCCTGGGGACCAAAGAAGGGCTGAGGTTGTGGTTTAAATCTGAATACTGGCTGCTGGAAGAATCCTCTCTTCTTCAGGGAAGGCCAGGGTTTGTTATATTTAGGCCTTCAGCTGATTAGATGAGAACCACTTGCTTTACTTGAAGTTCACTGAATTAAATTTTAATCTCATCCAAAACACTCTCACAGAAACATTCAGAAAAATGTGTGACCACATATCTGGCCACTATGGCCAAGCCAAGTCAATGCATAAATTTAACCATAACACAGTTCATCTCAGCAAATTATATATCAGCCAACAGGTATGCCTAATAAAAATTCACACATTCTCTTTTATGGAGAATTTTTTTTACAAGACAATGTGAAATAAAACATTTAGCATAGAAAATTGCCAAGTTCCCAGAAACAGTTAATCTGGACACCCCTGAGAAAGTTGAAGAAATATTGGCATTTATTTATTTACTTAGCTGGTTCTGATTTGGAAATTTAAGTTCCAGTGAGCTATATAAAAAAATTAAATGACATAAATTTACAAATTTATTATTACCATCAATATTTACCTTCGTGAGAATGTCAAAAAAACATTAGTTTTAAATTGTATCTACCTATCTAATTATATTAATAGTTATAGCATGTTTTTCTAACCCAGGTCACAACATGAAAGATTTTCCAGGTAGTGTGAAATGAGCATTTGTATAAACCAAATCCACTTTAATGTGTGTTTTGGAGATATTAGCATTTTCATCATAGTTGTGTTTTAAAGTCCGTCATGCTTGCAAATATCTCATAAAGTGATACTGTGTAATAAATAATTAGTTGTGCTAATTTTAGACTATTCCACTTGAATATAATTGTTACTTTTCTATTTAGAGACTCAAATTTGGTGGACTACTCGCTTCTAATTTTCAAAAGTTAGAGATGTGTTGGCACAAGTGAGTTTATCCAGTTATTTTTTAATATAGAATGAACTATATCAAAGCACCAGTATTATTGAGAATGGAAATATTACTGAAAAGTGATGCTGTCATCCTTTTCATTTTTAGTGATGATGGAAGTTCTTAAAGATTATTATGCATGAGATCTTATGGCAGATTTAGTTAGCTTCATAGATAGAAAAAATATTTTTTTAAACTATTCAGTAAGAAAGAATATTAAATGAGTACATTGTACAGCAGGCTAGTACAAAGAACTCCAAAAGAACTTAAAAAGGGTTGTTTAACTTGCCCACCAAGATGTGATATATAATTATTAGTAGTAGTTTCCACAAATAAAAAAATGCAAATGCTAATGCCAATTATTATTTCAGGTGGAATTATTGACCTAAAAAAGAACTTTCATAAAGTAAATCATTAATCTGTTTTCTATTTTTTTATATATTTGCCGCCTCCTCTTAAATTTTCCTTGCTGTGAACAATTTTATTAGATACAATAGATTCATGAGTATCATGTAAATCTTTGAGGAAATGATTATAATAGTTTGAGTCTCCAAAGTATGATACTTTAAAGAAGAGTTGCTCTCTTTTAATGTAACCCATTTTCCCCTCTAGTTTTTACTTTAGAAATTAGATTTCAGGTTAAATTAAAATGGAGTCTAGCTTTGGATCTATTTAGTCTCCCATATTAGAATATTTGTGAAAATATATAATTCGAGTTATAAATTCTGATCTTCAACATTACATAACTATTCTGTGGTCTAAGCAGATACAGAAAATAAGTTAGAACTATATGCTTATCCAATTTAGCTGGCTTAGTATACCCAAAAGGAGGAAAATTTATATTTCACTTAAGAAATTTTATTTCTCTTGCTGGCATCTGACTAACGTTTCTTTTATTCTTCTTTGTCAATAGAAATATCAACCATAATTCAATCAACTAATCGCAAAGGACTGAACATCTAAGAAAAAGGAAGAACTTAAACGGGGGAAATGTCCAAATCTTTTCAAAGCCAAAGAAAATTCACTGATATCTGTAAAAAGAATATTAAAATTCAATGTGTTGCAAAATAACACTACTACTAACCAAAGTGAACTTTCAATAAAAGAAAAGTCATTGTCATCTTTTATTGCTTAAGTCCAATGAGTATTTTAAACTGATTTTCAAAGTACATATCTTTTCCTATTTGCTTCCTGGTATTATAGATTCTTTTTTAAATAAATTTTTCTTATTCAAGTTTTTAGCCTATAATTATATTCTTGCACATAACTATTTAAGGTAGTGATTTTATTAACATATATGGACAGATTTAATACCTGTCATCTTTTTATCAATGAGAAGCCCAAGGATTTTTAAATTAATTAGTGTATATAATTTTTTCCTGAAAATTACGTATATAATAGTTTTGCTTCTTAAGTTTATCAAGAATTAACTAAAAGCTTGCATTAAAAAGACTTTCAAAGAGTCTTTTAAAAAATAATACTCTTGATGTTGAAATGTTCAGTTTCTAATGCCTGAGCTTTATGTAATTAAAGATTCCCTATGTGAGTCATTTATTTTGTGTCTAAGGAAGCCAGTGATAACTAAATAATGACATGGAAATTAACAGTGTAGTGTATTTTGTCATGTGCATATTTTTAATTGAATGGTCAAGGTCATATGAATTGCTAATTTAACTGTTTTACACAATTGTGGGAGAAACTGAATATGCATCAGTTGCAAATAGATAAAAAAAACAATATTTATTAAAATGCATGTTAATATTCTTAAGTCACAACTTTTCCCATGAAAATGCACCTTCAAACATACAAAGAAATATGAGAAAATGAGTCAATATTTAAAACATTTTAAAGCATCTTATATGGAATGCATCTTTTTATGAAGCATGACATATTTTTAGTAAAGTAAAAATGTATTTATAATGAAAAATAAATATACTGAAAATTTTACTTGACTCAAATTACATTTTTGATGTTTCTAAAAAATAAAAAAATATGTTGATTAAAGAAAATAATAAAAGCTGTGTATATGAATGGATGGAAGGATGAACAAGTAGACTGATGAAGAATGAAAAATAGATGTTTTAGGAACATAATAAAAATACTCTAAAAGTTTGAAAGTGGAGACAAAGGTGAATGTATTTTAAATTGATGCAGCTAGAATATTAAAAATTGAAATACACAAGTGACACTTAAAGAAAGTAAAATGGTAAATAACCCATGCCTATATTATACTTACCCTTTAGCAAACAAAATAACAACATAATTTTACTGAAAAGTTTTACTAAACTTTCAAAAAACAAATAATTACTTTATATAATATTTTTTTGCAGAAAATAGAGCTCACTGATGAAAGGTTCAGATAGACTTGATATCAAAGTTTGGTCAAGACATTAAATAAATAAAAAAATAATTTTAGTTATAAACAATCTTCCTTTGACCCACAAATGATTTATACTTCTCCATGTAAAATGCACTTACACCCCTCCAGGGCTCAAAAAATACTCATACTGTTTTAAATTTAAGAAATCATCATTTAAATCAGGTTCAATATGGTTCAGCCTCCTTGAGAATAATTACTTTTGAACTAAAAATCTTAGAATTAAGAGACAAGTTTTTATCCCTACAAACCCAGCATATAATTATAAGAAGAAGAAAAAAAGGAAACATAAGTATATACTTTTATTCAAAGATGAGGTGAAGCAAAGGCACATAGAAGTCACTGCTCCATGTTCATTCTGAAATCTATGTAGGCGCATGTGACCAATACCTTGATAAGAATCCAATCTTACTCCATGAGGGTGGTTCTCTGTCACTCATAGTTATACTCTCTGGGCTATCGGCTTCATGCTATGAGTTATCCCTTATTTTCTACAAAAGAAAATGGCCTATGTAAACAGTTGGGTAGATTAGTTTTTCAGTCTAGTTTTTGCCTGTAGTAATGTTTAGGTCGAAAAGACTCTTGTTTCTGTCCTTTCCAAGCATGCTATTACAATTCCCTTGAAATGTAGATTTCTTGCATATCAGTGAAAATCTACTCCAGTAGACTAATGTCACACATACACATATCTTTTAAAGTAGCCCCCTCTCTACCTTGAACTGAGAATTAAAGTACTATGGAATAATACCCACAAGAATCTTAGAACCCTACAGGTAGCAAAAAGGCATCTAAGAGGCAATATGTTAAATCATTCTGAGGTCTTAACAATCTTATAGCTGAAAGCTTCAAATCTTTATTCCGAAGTCATTTATATACATATAAAAAAAAATCTGGACAATAAAAAATTTTTTTTTCAAAGAGAAAACCTGAGGTTCTATTTAAAACTGTTTTTCATTATTATACTTGGAAAAACAAAATAAATTGTCACTGACATTCTTCTGAAAATCTCTTTATCTGAATCCAGAGATATGTATGTATATATAACTGTCATTATTTGCAGTAGTTATGTTTCATAAAGTCCTTATGAATACTAAATGATTAAAAACTGAATTGTGTCCATAGAGAAAATATAGAGTCAGCTCTGTATTAACACTATACAGAGTCAGTTATGTATTGATTGGATAATTTCATCATCCAATCATTACATAACTTTGTTTTATGTGTGTTTCCATTTAAGAACATTTTAATATATATTGTTGAGTCATTAACATTGGATTCACAACCAACAATCCTAAAACTTGTGCCTGAACTAAGCTTATTGCAGACTTCTTATATTTAGCAATACTAGACATACAGCACATCAGTACTATAATTGGGACCATTTTTAAACAGTGAAATCACCAAGAGAAAACATACCCACACACACAAAAGTGAAACTTGTGGTACTAAATAGGCCACACACACACACCAAAACATTTGTTTACAGTATGAGAGTTGAAACAAGAAGGTAGGTAATGAAATGTGCCTATTTAACCTCAAATGGCACAACACTCATTGGGAGACTCAAATTTTTCACTGCTCTGGGCAGGTTCACAAATGACATACAAAAGTGACAATGCTGTTTATATATTATATATAATAATATACATATAATTTAACATCACCTTAGTTGATCCCAATACCAAACTTTTCAGCACTCATAGCACAGGTTACCTTTTTGCAGTCTCCAATGACAATCATTTCTATCTTTCCAGCCTTTATTAACAGTTTTCTTGAGATCTTATGACTTCTCGGTCAGGACCCGGTCCCAAAGCCAATGCAACAAGTGTTAGTTGTTATAGGAGTGTTTTCTAAATACCAATTCCTTTTCAGTTGCTTTTCACTGAAAAGAGTAGAAGTAGATTGTAACAACCTACTTCAAATAATAGAGGATTAAAAATAGAATTATTTTCTATATTTTTAGAGATCTGTGTGCTGCCTTGGATCAACAGAGCAGTTCATCTGCTGATATGATTTCAGGTCTCTCCTGCAATCTCAGTCAGGTGGCAACAGTGGAGACTGGAAACTGGAATCATTTGGCATCTTGACCAAGATGCTGAAATGATTGCTCCATGTAGTCTCAAGCCCTCCAAGTTTTTTCACTTTATCTCTTTATGTTCTTTCTCCAGCAGGGTACCATATTCCACACATGACTGCACTCTGCAGCTCCAAAAGTGCAAATCAGAAGTTGTCAGGCCTTTATTTAAGGTTATTATATTGAAATGAATAGTGTCACTTTATAGTCTTCTATTGACTTAACTAATTGCAGGGCAAGCCCAGAAAGAATAAGCTTTACCTCATAATGGTGGAGTGGTGAATCAAAATCTGTGACCTTATGCTCTTTAAAATAAAGAGCATAGCTTTGCTTTGATTTCTTGCTTAATAGAAATTTGTGTATTTCAGCACTGAGCATGTTGACTTACTTTTTTGTTTTGGGTTATTTATTTAGTTTCCCTGATTAGTGGAAAGAGTTTGAGATTTGGGGTGAAAAAGCCTTAGATTCAAGCCTTATCTTTCTCATACGTTCCTTTAAAAAGATTAATACTAAGCCATTGTCTTTGCATCTGTAAGTCAGAAATAATCATATCTTCCCTAAAACAATTAAGAAAATATCTTTTAAAAAGGTCTTTAAAGAGGTTTTTTTTTTTCGTTTAATTACGTTATGGAAAACTCCAATTATTAAGAGTTATTAGAAAAGAATATCATGCATATTCAATGATCTTCAGCTTTTACTAAGTTAATAATACTTTTCTCCTTTGATGTATTAATATAGTAAATTCATAAATGGATGCTCTTCTACTGAACCATCTTTGCATTTCTAGATTAAAAATCGTATGATCAATGAAAAAAGTCCCTTGGTGTACTACGGGGTTTGTTTTCTTTTTTTTTTTTTTTAATTGTTTATTTAGATGACTGCATCAGCAATTAAACATGAGGCCACTCTGTAGTTTTTTGGTGATGTGTGTAATCTTTTTAAATTTTTTAGCACTCTTATTCTGGCTTTGTACAAAGTATTTTGAAAGGTTACTCTTTTTCTCTGTGATCTGGAAGAATTTAAATTACGTTCTGATTATTCCCTGGAATTGTGAAAGAGATCATCTGTAAACCCATCTGGTCCTGTCTAGTAATTTTTACATACTTAACTGACTGAAAAAAAATTCTTATTTTATTTTATAGTTATTTCTCTAGTGATTTTTTAAAATAAGCACTGATTATTTGTTCATTTTTATATAATGATAAAAAGTTTTAATAAAAATGTTTACAGAATTGAGCAAATACCTCTGTCTTGATAAATTTACCCATTCTAAAGTGATTTTGTATATTTTGGATTTTTCCCATTTTTTTATTAAATAAGGAAGCAGTTTATCTATAAGAGAATCTCATTGTTTGTAATTTCATGAGGTAAAAATCTAACTAGGAAAATTTACTATGGAAAAATCTTTTGGGATGTTTCATTGCAAGTTTCATTTCTCAATAAATCCAAGAGCCAGTTTTTCTTTAAATATTGGAAGAGATTTCTGTTTCTTTGAGTACCAGATGAAATATTGGCTTAGATTTAGAGACATATTGTATGAAAAATAAGTACATTTAAATACTAGAATCATAATTACATACAGTGGACCAAGATGTTTAACTCTTATTATGAAAGGAAGAAAACAGTTGTAAATAAGTTAACAGAAAATTCTTCTAACCCATCCCATGCTCAAGGAAGGCACATTCATAAAGATGAACAGAGAAAGAGTGAAAACTCTTTAGTGCTATCACACTTACAAAAAAAAAAAAAAAAGATTTAGACAAACAGCTAAAGGGAAATCTGTTCGTTCTGGATATTTTTTCTTATTTTGACCCCAATTCCATGTATTAGGTACATGTTCTTTATAGTTTAAGATCTGAGGTTGTGTATATTTCTTTGTTTCACTCAAGGTCAAATTTGTCTCTCTGTTACTTTTGTTTGTTTCCTGTTGCTTCTAATGAGATTTGAAGACAAAAATCGAATTAAAATGCTTTATTCCTTTTTATTTAAAGTTGTTTGTTATTTAATTTTATTATTTTTATTTTAAACATATTTAACATCTTATTTTATCAGAGAATATAAAAATAATATGAATTAAATGTAACATTTTGAACTATAATCACCTATTATTGTCCTGCTATTAATTTTCTAACTGCTTTTTTACATTTGACTTTTAAAGTTGAATTTATACTAACTTTAGAATACCCGTACATTAATATTTTTGACTTTTGAAATATTACTATGTTAGAATTCTGTCTGAAAGTAAAGAACAAGTAAATATTAAGAGTACTATTTTATTTCAAAAATATTAACAACATTTAAAGTGTTTAATAGAATATTGCCTAAAACAAGCATGATGATTTAACCACATTAATTAGGTAAGAAAAATATGAAAAACCCAGAGTTCAAATGCATGCATCTGTTCTCAAGTCTATAATTATACCAAAATCTATTGCCGACTTTAAATTACTATGGTACAAACTCTTCTTTCTGTCATATGCATTCACTCTAACCTAGTTTCATAATTAATTTCTATATTTATTCATGTTTATAATGAGGACAAAGATTTGATTATAAAAGTGGATTTTTAGAAAATATTTCCTAAAAAGTATGTTTATCTTTTATTTAACATTTTCCATTATTCTCTTATGACACTTCTCTTTCATTTCTTTATTTGTTCAGCTATTTACATGTAAATAAAAAATTTAGCATGTGCCAAAATCTGTGCTCATTTACTGTAAGTATAGTGCTGAGCAAGATGAATGCAGTCTGTCACTGAATGAAAATTAAAATATAGTAAGAAAGTTATTATGAACTTAAAATTATAATATAGTTTGATAAGTGCTACAGTAAAGGAAGTACAGTTCCTAAGATACTATATAGAAAGAGCTTCTTACCCAGAGTTAGAGGGTTAGAGAAAATAAAATTTAAAAATAGTTTATGAATAAATGCCATCTTTGCATAGGATCTATGTTAATTTTCTCTGTAGTTCTAACTTTAGTGTAATTACTGGTCTTTCTGGGAAGAATTTATGCTTTAATTCTTAAGTCTGATGAGTTATGAGTTTAATATGTAAATTTTCTATTTTTTATGTGCTATTTCTACTTTTCTCATCATTTCTGTTCATTAAAACAATGATTTCCTCACAAAATAAGGTTAATGGAAAGAGATAAACTTGAATTAAAAAACCAAAACATTATAGAAATAGTAAAATCACTTAGTTTCCTAAATGGGATCCTGGTTTTAAGGTCCATGGTTTTACTCACGGGAGTCCACCAGCTTTTTCAAATTTTGAAAGGAAAAAATATATTTTTTCAATAATATGAAAAATATTAACTTTACGGTCTTTCCATATTTAAATTTCTGGCTTTCTTTTTCTGTACCTTTTCCAAAGCTGATTTTGATATTTTGATGAATAGAAAAAGATACTGTTAATTAATTCAATTTAAAAATGTTTATAGTGGTGGTTTTTAAATAACCTAAGTATGAGAGAAGATTGTGACCATAATGATATTTTAAAAATACTAGAAGAGATAGAAGAACTAGGACATTGAAAAAAAAAAAATGGAGATGACTCTGGAGGTAAGGAGGTTAAGAACTACATATAAAGATAGATACAACACTTAAATGTTGAAGTAACTCAGAAAAATGGCAGCATTTCTGTTCTTAAAAGTTTTGTTACATATATATATGTCAAAAATCTTTTGAAATATTAGAAAGAACAATCTGGAAGCTATCAAATAATAGCAATAAGGAAGGATTACATAATATACAAAAAAAAAAGAGACTTATCCAGGTTTTTGGCTTTAGTTTTACAAAAGATTGAATGATAATAATCTGGATCAATAGAACAACAAGGGTAGGAATAACATCAATTTTACCTCATGTTTTAATCTTTGAAATATAGCCCTTCACAATAGCTCTTCCACTGTAGTCATGGCTAGTCCTCATAACCAACCAGCTTGAGGCTCAATCCCTCCCATTAACATGCAAACAGCAACCAAGACTCAACTACAACAATAGGGCACACACAACTCACACAAGGACATACCTGGAAAATCTAGCTCAAGTGAACAAGGGAGTGCACCACTGGGCCACACAGGACACCAACTAAAAAAGTTTGCTTTACTAATTGGGAGACATAGCAGCCCTACCTAATACATAGAAACAAACAGAGGGAGGCAACCAAAATGGAGAGGCAAAAAAATGTGTCCCAAATAAAAGAACAGAACAAAGCTCTAGAAAAAGAACTAAACAAAATAGAGGCAAGCAATCTACCAGATGCAGAGTCCAAAATACTGGTTATAAGGGTACTCAATGATGTCAGTGAGAACTTCAACAGAGATAGTAAACATAATTATGGAGATAGGAAATTAAAAAGAACTAGTCAGATTTAAAATATGCAATAGTTGAGATAAAGAATACTTAGAAGAAATTAACAGTAGATTGGATGAAGCAGGAATTAAATCAGCGATTTAGAAGATAAGGTAGCAAAAACCACCCAAACAGAAACAGCAACAACTACAAAAAGCAATCCAAAAAAATAGGGATAGTTTAAGGGGCCTCTGACAACATCAAGCTTATCAGCGTTTCTGTTATAGAGGTACAAGATGGAGAAAAGAGAGAGCAGGGATTGAAAACCTATTTGAAGAAATGACAGAAAATCTTTCTGAACTGGTGAAGGAAATAGTCATACAAAGCTAAGAAGTGCAAAAAGTCTTAAATAAGATAAACCCAAAGAGGCCCATACAAAGACATCACAATTAAAATACCAAAGGTTAAAGACAAAGAGAGAATCTTAAAAGCAACAAGAGAAAAAGTTAGTTACATACAAGGGCGTTCACATAGACTCTCAGCTGATTTCTCAGCAGAAATTTTGCAAACCAGAATGGATTGGCATGAAATATTTAACATGGCAAAAAGAATGACCTAAACCAAGACTACTCTACCCAGCAAGACTATCAACTAAAATTTAAGGTGAGATAAAGAGCTTCTCAGACAAGAAAAAGCTAAAGAGTTCATCTCTACAAACCAGTATTACAAGAAATGTTAAAGAGGCTTCTTTAAGAAAAAAAAAAAAGACAAAAAATATGATAATAAAATTACAATAACTACGTATCTATCAAAAATAACTTTAAATAAAAATGGATTAGGCGCTCTAATCAAAAGACATAGGGTAGCAGGAGATAAGAAAACAAAATCCTTCATATGCTGCCCATAAGAGACTCACTTCAGATTAAAAGACACACACAGACTGAAAGTAATGAAAAAAGATATTTCATGAAACTGGATACCTAAAAAAAGAAAAGAAAGAAAAGAAAAGAAAAACTGAAGTAGCAATACATATACCAGACAATATCGACTGTAAAACAAAGGCTATATCAAGAGACAAAGAAGGACTCAGTAATCCCACTGTTGAATATTTATCCTAAGAAACCCAGAATACTACTTTGAAGGGACGTGTTTGTCCATATGTTCTTTGCAGCATTATTAACAATAGCCAAGATATGGAGCCAACCTACCTGCCCATCAACAGATGAATGGATAAAGAAGTGGTACATATATACAACAGAATATTACTCAGCTATTAAAAAAAAAAAAGGAACAGGATAAATGAACAAACAAAACAGAAACAAGCTCATAGATAAGAGAGCATTTTGATGGTTGCCAGATGGGAGTGGGTTGGGGAATGGATAAGGTGAAGAAAATTAAGAGGTATAAATTGGTAGTTACAAAGTAGTGATGGGGTTGTAGAGTATAGCATGAGGAATATAGTCAGTAGTACTGCAATAACTACGTATGGTGTCATATGGGTACTGAATTTATTGGGGTGTCTGCTTCTAAAGTTATATAAATGTCTAATCACTATGTTATATACCTGAAATCAATATAATATGGTATTTAACTGTAATTTAAAAATTAAAAATATATATATTTTAAAAAATAGTCACTTCTTAAAAGTATTCTGCCCGATCAATTTTCTCATGAGAGAGGGAATGTCATATAAAACAAGGGTTCTTAAGAAATCACTAATAGAAGTGTTTGCAAATTGAGGGAAGTTGGATAGTTATGAAGCTGTGATTCTAGTGGGTACAATTAAAGGATTCGTATAGTAAGGCAATAGATTTGGGTTGGGGACTGGGTGGGAGACACTAAAGAATATAAGTGTTTTAGAGAATCCATGATGCGAACATTACACATTTTTGTGACCTGTGAAAACAGAGATGGAGAATGTGTGAATTCAGTGGAAAAGTTGTTGAAGGAGAGTGGACACTAGTTGGTGGACACAGCTCTTCCAGCTGAAATGATGGGGGAACACGGAAGCCATATATTCTTCCCATTAGCATGTACACTGTTAGACCCAGAATTTAGATTTACAATCTGAGTGGGTCAGATTGTTCATGGTAAATTAAAACACTATCAGCAGCATCAGTATCAATAATATAGCACATATGTTGCCATGGCATTGTTCTAAGTGTATTATAAATATTAATTTACTTAATCCTCTCAACTACTCTAAGGAGGTAGTACCTACTACCATTACCATTTATGGGGCATGGGGTATAGAATATTGGAAATGAGAGATTAAGTCACTTTTCTGAGATCAAGAACTAGCAAGTGGTTGAGTTGGGATTTCAAATCTGGTAGTCTGTCTTTAGTTATTCTGTTTTAAGATAGAAGATTATTTAATATTTAAATGTTGGTCACATGAAGTTAGTACAAAAGGATGTTATAGAGACAAAAGTGAGAGGTTTATATGAACTGGAGCAAGGAAGCAAAGATGGATAGTTGCAACCAATATCTCACTTCCCTTTATTCTTTAAAAGAAGTTAAATTTTATTCCAAATTGTGATGTTCACTGTTAAAATAGGAAGCATCCTATTTTATTTCTCAGGCTTTCTTATCTTAGGCATGACCATATGACTATGTTCTCTCAAGGAGTAGAGTTGGTTTAAAGAAATTGATTCAGTTGGAAGGAAAAACACTTCTTTTTGTAGTCTCTCTCCTGCTTCTGGACTTCAATGTAGAAATAATAACTAGAGCTCTCATAGCCACATTGACCCAGGACATGACCTTGAAGAATGGCAGAGAAAAATAGGATCTTGGATCTTCAATCATACTCTGGAGCTACCAGACTGCCTTGGACTCCTGAAATGTTTTATACAAGACCAAAATGTACTTCTTGTTTTAGTTATTATTTTAGAATTTTTCTGTTACATACTGTCAGTCATTATCAAAAGTCAGAAAATGTGGTGTTCAGAAAAGTCAGTGAAAGAGACTATGTTTAAAATGAGGGAAATAAGCACTCTTTAGAGATGAAGTAAATTGATAACTGAAATGTGCTTACAGATAAGCAAAGGAGGACATTAATTGATAAACTTAAAAAAAGTTTCAGGAGCAATGGAGTTTAAAATGAAGATAATAGTAGATCCAGTAGAAAATGGAAAGAGAAAATGGAGACAATTTATGTATATAATGTATTTTAAGTTTGTATGTTAAAGGCAGTGTAGAAATAGGGGTGGCAAATGGAGAAAGCATAGGATCTGAAAAGGTCAATGTTTTGATTTGTTGGTTTTGTTTTGAATTAAGGCGGAAATAAAATAAAACATGTTTGACTTACTTTCCACATTAAAAATCCATGCATTCTTTTTTGGTATAAGAGAGAGAAAGAAAGAAAGCGAGAGCAAGAGCTAGAATGAAAGAGAGAGGGGAAGAGGGTATTTTTAAATGGTATAAAATTTTCATTTATGTGATACTGTGAGTGAAATTTCTAAATAAAATAAAATCAACTTAAAGCTCTCTCAAATAAAATAAATAAACATAAAAGGTAAAAAGAGACGACCGTCATACCTTATAGTACAAAATATAAAATAAATTTATACCTGCATAGCTTTATTTTATAAACTCTTTCTAGTGATTGCTAATTATATCAAAATATTTTTAATAATAAAATATTTTAACTTTATGATCAGACACACTTTTAAATTTTACTTCACTTCCAACTTGTAAATAAGAGTTTTCCAAAGAGAATACTATTTTGGTAGTGAAATGTCTGAAATTGAAACAGAACATGGTGAATTTGAGAAGGAAGATTTTAGGAAGAGTTCTATGGCAAATTGTTTATGTGCCAATAAATTCTCTAACAGACATTTTCATTTGTCTGCTAAATTTTCATTCATGAAAATAGTTTAAGGAATGAATTTATCTTGTTTTCTGTTTCTTCTAAAAACAGTAATTATATATATTTTAAAATCTTCAATTTATAGCACATGCTTCTCAGAATATATTTATACTCAAGAAAAACAAAACTTTTGCTGAGAAGAGACAAGAAGTCTGCATATTAAGTTCTTTGCAGAATTAAATTTATATATTTGTATTTTCAAATTTTGTGAGAAAAAAATCTAAGCTTTATATATTGAGGCCCTAATGGGTACGTGATGAGGGTGATAATAAACAACAACATGGTTTCTTATGCTTAAGGATTATGACTGAAATGTTTTATGAAATAGTTTTGGGAGGAATGAAAATTACTCTTCTTTATCACTTATTCTAAGGTATGAGGTTTCATTTTTGTTATGGCCTTCTCAGTGTTAATATGTCTATCTCATTAAACTTTATAATTGTTAAAAATGGACAAAGAATATATATCCAGTCATTTCCAAATTTATAATTTTGGTTGTTAAAATATTTTCATATATTTTCACTTCCAAATAAAATTACTCATAAAATGTTTCAGAGTGATACATATTTTATGTGAAATTTTGTGTCAATAGATTTCTCTGAAAGGCATTTTCACCTATAGCATAAAAATATTACTTGAAAGTACAGATATTCTTTACCTTGTTAAAATTAGTAACATCTTTAAATTACACCCAACCATCACCAACATGTAAGAACTGCACTCACATTAGATTTCTAAATAGGTATGTATTTACATATACATTTGAATAAATATCATGTGCAATGTCATTTCCAAAAAATACAAATGTTACAAGTGGAAGTATTTTTAAAAACCTGTTTTCACACATCCCAGTCCTTCATTTTACTGGAGAAAGCCACTGTTACCAGTTCAGTTGATTATTTACCTTTCCAGCGACAATTTCTGAAAATATAAATGAATCAAAGCTGATAGAGATATAGACTCTCTTTTCTAACAAGCACAAGAAGTAGCATGTTTCTCTGCAAATTTCTAAAAATGTATATCTTATAGGCATCTTCCTGTACTTAACAAATTAAAAATGTTATTCCAACACTTTATATAAAAAATCTCTGCCTATTCCACCCCCACCTACACCAAAGCAGCACCCACACCTACTCCTGGACACTTTCTACTGCATGCCCTATTTTATCTTTTCAACAGACATTGTCATTATTTGAGGTTATCTTTTAAAATTAATTGACTTTTTACATTTTTATTGCTTGCCTTCCACTATTAGAATATAAATTACTTGAGGGCAGGAACTTTGTTCTATTCATTAAAATCCCTCATACTTAGAATAGCACCTACCTGATAACAAGGCTTGATGTTTTTGTACCTTTCTCTCCAATAATATCTTGTTGGTATTTTGTATGGATATATTTATATTTATAGATTAATTTAGACACATTTAACATTATTATAATTTTCAAATGTATTATGAAAAAATAAATTATGCCTTTCCATAAAATTACTTTTTGTCCCTCCATATTATTTAACTGTTTTTTCATTTTGCACTTTCCTTAAGTTTATTTTTATTTTTTATTATTTTTTTGGTAATATAAATGAGATAATTTTTCAGTTTTTTAGTTGATTCATATATTTTCCTTTAATCTTGTTTATATTTTAAAAAATAAATGTTTTTAAAATATAATTGATAAGCTGAATTTTATTACATTCATGGTGTATATATAGAAGTTTTAATTTTAGTATGGCCCATTATATAAATCTTTCTTCTCTTTTTGAAAGATTTTCTTATGTCCATTTAACATTATCTAATACCTAAATATTAATTTTCAAATTAATATTTGAAATTCACCACACAGTATGACATAATTAATAAATCATAAATTTATAAAAGTATTTAATGCTATAATGCCAAAGATTTGAACATAGATTGCAAACTTAATTTATTACAGTTCTTATAAGCCTAATATATATATAATTATCTTAAATTAGCTTTGAACACTTTAAAATGCAGATAAAATTATCATGCACAATTAGGATGATTACAAACAAATGATTTAAAAATTGCTAATGCCATAGGATTGAATTGATTTCTTCATTTTCTGTTTCTATTCTTGCTCATTTTTTCTTGCAATTACAGTTTTACTTACCTAACCTAGAGTGTTAGGGTTACCTTCTCAGAGTTACTGAGGTAGTACATAAAAATTATGGATGGTACATTCCCAGGAATACGAGATTTTTTTGTACTTTCTGCAGTGATTCTACCAGGTCTGGCATCCATTTGAACAGCCTTTTCAATAGACTAAATAAGAACTGTCTAAATAATTGAATTTATTAACCAAAATATATTCAAGTTTGTGACCTTAATATTACTTCTGAGTGGGTTTTGACCTGTAGCAATTAGATATAGACTTTTATTAATTTCTTTTACCAAAGCTAGACTTTTTTCTCTATGATTAACCAATAAAAACCACAATATTGACACAATTTTGAATAAATATCATGTGCAATGTAATTTTGTTTTGGTGCTTGTTCAAGAAACACTATATTATTTTGAACTTATAAAAATATTAGTTGGTAATTTCTTCTAAAATTCAATTTGAACATCTTGCTTTTTATAATTCGTCTTTAATGGTACCTAATTATCTTGCATATTTATGATGTTAAGGCAAGAATCTCATTTTATTTTTTCCAGCTGGAGAGTCAACTATCCAATAACATTTATCAAAGTGTTCATTATCTAACAACTAATCTTTGACATCTCTATTGTTTGTTAAGTTTTTATATATATATTAACCTGTTTTTATTCATAGCCCTGCAACAATAGTAAACACTATTACTAAATTAATAAACACTAAATTAAATAAACACTAATATTAAACGCAACTAAAACAGGGTTTTTTAACAATAGTAACTTTTAAACAAATTTGATCTCATATTTGATGTCCCTACAATTTATTTTTCTTCAAATTGTTTTAGTTATTTTTGCACTATTCTATATAAATTTATTAAATTTATCAATCCTATGAAATACTCAAACTGAATTGAATTTATAGACCTATTGATATCTATACAAAGTGCTTCTAATGTTTCATCATTTAGTATAATGTTTTAGATATCTGTATAAAATTAAGAAGGTCCTCTCTGCTAGTTTTTTAGGGTTTATATCATAAATTTTGTTCATGATTTTAATTTTTCCTTTAAACTTATTCTCATTTTATTTCTAGATTTTTTATTTCATCAAATTTGTTCTACTTTATGATTATTTTTTTAGTTACCACTTTGAATTCTAAGCATACTTATTCTAAGACTATTTCAGATTGCTCAATATTTTCACCTCTTCTAGAGTAAATTTGTGTTTGTATAATTGATTTTTATTTGGTTTTGTATAAGAATTATTCATGTTTAGAATTATTTTGGCATACTCACCTTGGGTAGCGTGATGTTAGCTTTTCTCAGACCTATTTAAAATTTCATTTTGCTGTGAGTCAAAAGGAAAACAATAGCTTACACAAATGAAGTGTTTGTTTTTCTGACAAAACAAGGTGTACAGAGGCAAAAAGCTGTGGCTGATATAAAGCTCTAGGATAACGTCAAAGAACCTGGTTCTATCTATTTTTATGTTCTGTCATACATAATGTATGATTTTATCCCTATGTTCTCAATACAACAGCTGCACCTCCGGATATCATGTTACTTTTTCAGACAAAAGAATAAGGATGGCCCAAAGATTTTCTGATAAAAAGATAATGTCTAGCCTGAGATGCTCTTCTCAGAACTAATGCTTTCTTCTCAATTACTAAAAAGGCACCATAATTTAGCTTTACAGGAGGCTGATAATTCAAATATTTTTTTTTATTTATATAACTTGTAGTAAAGAAAGCTAAGGAGAAAAGGTCTGGAATGGCGTTTTTAAGAATCTAGCCAGTAATCTCTCTTTGTCCCTCCTCTCCCTGGTCCTTTGTTTCACTAACACAGGGTTTGTTGCTTTACCTCATATGAAGTATTTTTCTTGCTCATTGCCCTTTT
Source organism: Eonycteris spelaea (assembly GCA_003508835.1). Lineage (NCBI taxonomy): Eukaryota > Metazoa > Chordata > Mammalia > Chiroptera > Pteropodidae > Eonycteris > Eonycteris spelaea. Next base: position 176,788 of record PUFA01000443.1, read on the forward strand.
AGCCAACTAAGCCTATTTCGAGACCTAAAATAAAGTAGCTTTGTGGTTTCGGCCCTCATAACCACTGTTCTTTTTATATTTTTGATCCATGAGATTTTTATATTTTGAGTACTTAGCATTATCATTTATAATATCACTTTTTTTTATCCACTATTTTATTGGCTTAGAATGATGAGAGAAGTTTTTGAAACATGTACTTACAGTACAATCTTGACTAGAAGCATACATCCTTTTTAATTTTGATATTGAGATAATTTTGTCTTACGTAATACTTTAAAAAACAGTCTATATCCTTTATACAGCTTTCCCTCAGGTTATTATACATAATCATAGAATAATTATCATAAATAAGAAATTAAACTTGAAGAAATATCACTAAACTACAGAATTTATTTGAATTTCACCATTTTCCTACTAATGTCTATTTTCTGTTCCAGGATACAGTTCAGGATCCCAGATTACACTGTCGTATCTCTTTAGTCTCCTCCAAACTCTAACAGTTCTTCAGTCTTTCCTTCTCTTTCACAAGGACACTTGTCAGTTATTTTGTAGAATGGCTCTCAAATTGGGCTTGTCTGGTGTCTTCTCATTTTTAGAGTGAAGTCATGCGTTATTGGGAAGACAACCACAGAGGTGACTTGCTTTCTCGGTGCATCATTTCAGGACACACACTGTCCGTGAGTATTACTAGTCATGTTAATCTTAATCACGTGGTCAAAGTGGTGTCTGCCAAGATTTTTCACTAAAGTTGCTATTTTCTCTTTAGTAAATACTGAATATTTGGGGAAAGACATCTTTAGACTGTATAAATGTCATATTTCTGTTAATACTTGCCCCCAAATTTTAACATTTGTCAGTGGATCTTGCTGCAATGATTATTACTATGATGTTCTAGTGGTGTTTTTCTATTTCCCTTATTCTATCTAAATGTATTCATTGAAATTGTTCTGTCAAGAAGAGCTGTCTTATTTCTCAGTTGTTTATTAACTTATTTTTATCTGTATTGATCCTTTTTTTAATTTGAGGTTTAATCTAAGACCATAATTATTCCTTCTGTTGCTTAAGTTGTTTCATTTTGGGCCATTCAGGAGCTCTTCCATAGCAGATCCTGTGCCCCACCATTTATTTATTTATTTATTTGTCTGTTTGTTTGTTTGTTTGTTTGTTTTTGCGCTTTCTTACTTTCTGGAACTATAAAATTAAAATGTTCCAGTTTCATCTTGTACTTTTCCTGCCTTAGTCCTGGAGTACTTCTAGGTCTCCAGGAAGCCTTGTAGACTTTCACTAGAGAAAGATACTTAGAAACTATGTTCTAGATGCTAGGTAGGCTTACTGCTACTTGAATGTCACTGCTTCTACTTCTCTTAGTCCATAGAGCTAGAATATATCTGTTTGTAGATAACCCATGAACATATAAACATATCTGTATTTATCTCTGTCTATATATATATATATATATGAATAGACAGATATATATATAATATATATATATATTATATATATATATAATATTTTTAAATCCACATTAATAGCTCTGACTCCAATCCAGCACTGTAGAGATTATTCTCACCTTCTCCCTTTCCTTATTTGTAACTTCTTTCTCAGACTATAAAAACCTGGCTCTCATTATCTACATGTTGGTTTAATCTTAGTACAGATGATCCAGACTTAAAATGGTTTGACTTATAATTTTTTGACTCTAGGATGGTGCAAAAGTTATATTTGTTAAGTAGAAACCACACTTCAATTTTTGAATTTTGATCATCTCTCAGGCCAGCAATATGTCATACAATGTTCCCCCATGATGTGGGGCACTACAGTGAGCCTCAGCTCTTAACCAGCCACGAAATCACATGGGTAACAACCAATATCCTACAGTGTACTCTGTTGACAGTATTTTTTAAATATCATGTTTTGTGTTTTTGCATATCATCATGTCTACAAATGCCCATCTGTGTTTTCCTGCTTCTGATAGAAGCAGAAGAGAAAGACAATTACTCTTGAGATGAAACTGAAGAAATTTCCCAATTGTAAGTTAATGTAAGTGGTCTGAGCATATTTAAGGGTAGACTAGGCTAAGCTATGATGTTCGGTAGATTGTAGAAAGAATATTCTTTAAAAAAAAAAAAAAGAACGACTGTGCTTCACGATTCAAATGTAAAATTGTAAAGTTGTCAGTTCTCCACAAATCTAAAGAATAGAATTGCTCTTTATTGACATGGAAAAGGCTTCAAAAGGAACATAGTTTGGAATTGAAACATAGATGTAAGAACAGAGATAAGGAATTTATTTTGTTAAATTGATAAGTTTAAAACAACTATTACTATTGAAGATTGAGTAATATTTTGGAGTCATAATGTCTCCTCTGGAAATTCAAGTTCAGGGTTATTAGCTAATAGTTTTAAAAGTACTCTGCGAAAATGAATATAGATAGAAAAAAGTCCTAAAAACTGAATCCGGAAACACATAGTATTCAGACATTACAGGAATGAAGAATAAAGTAACAAATGAGACTGAGAAGGAAAAAGGAAACCAGGAGCAAATGATAATCATACCAAGTAATCCAAGTAAAACTGTGTTTCAGGATGATGGATTAATAAATGTATTAATAAAACTGCCAAAAATTCAACTAAGATGAAGATTGAGAGTAGTACTGAGTAACACAAAGGGCTATAGTCACCTTGAGAGTAATGATTTTGATAGAGTAGTATATGCAAAACTCTGATTAGAATGGGTATATAAGAAAACTAAAAATATATATTTATATATATTTAAAGCAAGCATAACAACTTTTCTAAAGGTAAAATGAGTGAGCAAATTAGGCAATAGCTGGAGCTGGGGGAAATGAATTTCCTTTTTTGGATAATAAAAGATACACTCTTTTTTTGTTTGCTAATAGGAGTAAGTTAGAAAAGAGGAGAATTGGTCATACAGGGGACAACTGGTAGATAATTATCCTTTTTGTTGCTAAAAGAAGATGGATCAAATGTCTGAAGCAAGAGGCCTTAGATTATGGTATGGAATGATCTAACAGAAATAGTGCATTTGTTGAGAGTGAGAATGGTCAGAGAGAGAGAAAAAGGAATGTAATTATTATCTAAGAGAGTAGAAAATATGATGGATTTAGGGCAACACTGAGGTTTAAAATGAGACCTGTCGGTATGGTGGTTTTGCTCTAACCATATTCACCTGCAGGGTTGCAGTTTTGGATAGGTAGAAAATTGAATTTAACTAGGATTGGAGTTTTGCCTGAAAATTACAACAAAATGATGATGTGGCAAGAGATTTTTAGGGTATATTTAGTAGTTTTTATAATGACGGACTATGAAATTTAAGCTAGATTAAGAAGCGATTAAGGAAACAAAAGACATTGAAATGTTTGTAAAATCAGTGGACTTGGACTATCGATAATCCCTGGTAGAATGAAAATGCTAAGTGAGGGAACTAAAAGGAAATGAGTGGGATGCTTAAAGTCAAGATTTTTAAGTATTTTATAATGAAAAGTTCTAGATTACTGCCATGGGTTTAAGAGAGAAAGAGGCAGGTAGGATGAAATAATAAGGAAATGAGACCTTGGATTATTAGAATGATCATAAAAGTTTTCATAAGAGTAGCATTGAAGAGGATGAAAATAGCCAGGATTCAGATGATTTGGAAACATTCATGAGTCAAGGATTGAAATTCTTTTTATTAAAAAAAAAAAAAAAAAGTTGTATAGGACATTTTGGAAAAAAAAACCTGAGGGATACAGTGTCCTCAGAAGAAAACTAAGTTTCAACCAATTAGCTCACTGGGAAGGGAATGATCAAAGAAGAGTTAAGTATGGGGTACAGAAAATTTTGCTGAAGATAGACTCTAACTATAATCCTCAGAGAAAGGGTTTCGGTATTTGGTTAGGGGTAAGAAGGTAAGCTAAAAAGGCAGTGAGTGCCATACAGGATGAGAATGTTGGCCAAGGGTGATGATGACTCTAGTTATGGATTTTTCTCAGTTACTAACTGAAAGAACGAATGATAGTAATTAATCTTTACAGTACCAAGGCAGATAATATTGAAGAGATATACCCATTGTCTGTATAGTATGACATCACTTATTTTAAAGAAATACTATGTTTGAATTTGCATAGTCAAAATATGGAACAACATATTAAAGTTTTCTAAGAACTTTTTTAAATTTTATTTTGTTATTAGTTTCAAATATACAGTACATTGATTAGACATTTACACAGTTTATGAAACAATTTCCCTGATTACTGTTTCTCTTCTCTGGCTCTACATCTAGCTATTACATTGCATTACTACTGACTGTATTCCCTATGATGTGCTCCCCATCCCTGTGACCATCTATCAACTACTAATTTTGACTTCTTTAACTATTATTTTTTTAAGAGGGAAATAATGTTGGACTTCTATAGTATATGTTTAATTATTGTCTGAATTTTTACACTCATGCACTGCACAATCAAAATTTATAAAACTGTAATATGAGCAGTAACATCAAAGTGGATATATATTGATCCCAGATATGTTTTTAAAAAGGAGGGGAAATGGAATTATCGCTGTGATCAATTTGGAATGATATACCAAATTATTAATAGCAGTTACCTCTACAAAGTGGCATGATAAGACAGATATTAAACTTTCTAACATTTGAATTTTTCATGACAATCATATTTAATGAGAAAAAAGTAGAGAGACAGAGACAAAAAGAGAAAAAAATATAGTCCTTCTATATCCCATGAAATTTCTATCTGAGATAAACATACTGTCCATTTTTTTTCACTCAGATATGTTTATTAGCTACAAGCCATATGCCAGTGTATTTCTCTCAGGCCTGGGGAAACAGTAGTTTTCAAGACACACTATTCTTACTTTATTTCTATTCAAAGGTCAACACTATCAAATAGAGATATGTGAGCCACATATGTAATTTTTTTAATTTTTTTTCAGTAGCCATACTAAAGAAAGGAAATAGAAACTGGTAAAATTAGCATTAATAATACATTTTAACATGTAATTAATATAAATAAATAATGAGACATTTTATAGTTTTTAAGCCATTGTTGAAAGTTGGTGTGTACATTACACTTATAACACATCTTAATTTGGATGCTAAATTGTCATCATAGATATTTGATCTGTATTTAGAGTTGATAAATATACAGTTTAAAAGTATACTTACATATGCAAATTTTCTTAAAAGTATTTTAGTTTTCAAATAACTGAACCAATTACTAAAAGTCATTTTGCTTTAACATTTTATTCAAATTAACTAAACTAGTTTATCTCTCATAGAATTTTTTTTTTTTTCATTTTGAATGTTGATTGCAAATCTATGTCTGTCCAAATTAGGTACATTTACTAACTTGTATCAACTCAGTATTAGTGTTCTTCAAATTTTTCTTTTGTGCTTTGAGGACAACTTATAGAATGTCACTAAAAACAATTAAAATCTGCATATATTGGAAAATATGTAATCACTATTATTTATTTGTATTATGTAGAATTTTAATTTCAACACAAATTCCTGTACCTGTTTAGCCTGAAAACAAATGTTTTTTCTTTTCTTCAGTGTTACAAATTCCACTTGTTTATATTCAATGTCATGTCAAAATATGTAAATCACACTACTATTTTTGTCTTAAATTATTGAATATTTGGTAAGCATTCTTTTTGTTTCAAGAAAATTTATATTAACACTACAGTAAAATTTATACTGTTCATCCACAACTCAACCAACAAGAATTGGCAAAGAACATAAGATCATTAAATTCATTCTCTCTTCTTTCTTTCAACAGGTTCCATAAATTGGCAGTGATTCATAGTACTTGCATTCATATGTTGAATATTTTTTAACTATATACATTATATTTTTAATGTAATTGCCTCAAAAAACTGAGCACAGATATTTTTAATATTATAGAGCAGAATAAAACAATAAAGAAAACATCAATTTTAAATCCAATAAATCTGGAAATTCAACCTAACATAGTTAGCTGGACATCAGGATAGAAACTAATTTTCTGTGATCTAACTAAAATTTGTCTTTACCAGATGGAAAAGATTCAAAAATATCTAAGCTACAAAGTTTATTTTTATAGTGCTAAATAGCATTTCTTTTTCAACTTGAATGTCCTCTGAGGAAAAGTACTCCTAAAATATTTATTGAATAGTATCTCTCATATAAAGCATGACTCATCTAAAGCTAAGAAAAGTAATTGAAAATTTCCAAATTTTGAATTAAGTAGATTTTTGATATTGATAGAAAGGTTTTGTATTCTATGAGATATTGCTTAGTGGCTTAATTAAAGATTTGACTTTCACAATATGTCATTTTTGGTCTTTCCTCTTAATTTTGTAACAAAATTTTCATAACTGAAATAATTTTTTACTCTCCATATCAAAATGGTGCTCTAGTGTGCAGGAATCAAAGCCATTTTAGAACCTGTCAAAATTACAAAATCAAATTCTGTTTGAAAACAAACTAAATAAATAAAAAAAGGAAATGTTGATTATTTTACATTAATTTTTAATACCTTTATTTTTTAGGAGATTATTGGGAGTCACCATTTACTTCGATTGTTAAATTCTAATTTGAATATATTTAGATTTGGAAATTTGATTTACCTAAATATACCTTGGTTTTCAATGACTGATATGTCTGCATTTTGATCCACCCTTTTGTTTTCTCATTAATCTTTTTAAAAACTACTTTTAAAAAAATTGCTCATATACTTTTAATTAGATATTTTCTTTATTTTCACTTTTTAAAATTATTTGCAATATTCTCAATTCTGTCCTTATAATAGTTTTTAATATAATTTTAATGTCACACATATTTCAGAGAACCTAGCACAATATATTTGTTTCCTTTTAAAAATTGTTAGAATGCTAAAATTTTTTAGAACTTTAATTCTACTTTATCAGTCGAGATATTATCAATAATAAATAGTTCATATCCACCTTAAGTTTATGCCTGCCAAAGTAATCACTGAGATGTTTTGCTTATCTGTTTTTTAGTAAAGTCAATATTAATTTAGAAAGAAAAATCCAATTAAATTTTTTTAAAAAATTTTTTAGACATTTAATTCTGATTTCAGGCAATTAATAGTGTTGATATATTTTGACCATTGATATAAAATGTATTTGCTCAAAATGTTTTAAAGTATCATCCTCTATATTATATCCAATGCAGCATATTGTGATTGCCATTCATCATAAAACTTTGGCAAACCATCTTCCACTCTTTTTTTATTTTCTATTGTTTTAGTCATAGTACCAGTTTCCATGTCACCATTCCATTCTACACAGGAGTGTTTTAATTTTAAATTTAAAGTATGTCCATACTTATTTGTAAACTAAAAATATTTTAATTATGTTATAATTAAAAATCTGAATATTTTATTTAATTACTAACTGCAAGTTACATGTTACTATAACTTGTTCTATCCACGTAAAATATTCAAATAAACATATTACAATGCTATATCTGTGGGTATAAATAATATTGAACTAAATGAATTTTGATATCAATTAGATTTGCAATGCACTTATGTGCAATACTGAAAATAATGCACATGTTCCAGCATGCACAGTTAAATGAAACAATAATATCTTAAAGTGAAACAATACCAAATCTATAATGGTTTTAATTGGAAAAATATTTACACCCTTTTAGTTTTAAAATTTTCAATGTGTCACTAACCACATTTCAAGTGCTCTTAGCTACATGTGGCTAATGATCACTATATTGGAAAGTACATTGAGACATTTGAAAAAACATTTTCTTGACCATTGTATAAGTCAGAGTATTAGACTAAAGACTTCTCTGGGTCTCCATTTCTTCCTCAGGACAATTGAGATCATAATATGCTTCAAATTTTGTAAGAATATTATGTAGCTTTAGGAAAGATGTCGCATTAGAGGTTAATCGATAATAATGTTATCATCTTTTTAAATCTCTAAACAATCCTTGAAATTCTCTAGATAATTTTTCCTATCCAAGATAGTGCTATGATCCACTCAGAATTATAGATTAACAGTAAATATATCTAGATATTTTAAGTAGGATCAATTTTAAAGATATAAAATACAATCCTCAGAAAGGAAAGTTTATTTTTTTAAGCAAGTGGCTTTGGTAATAATAATAATAATTATTATTATTATTATTATTATTAAAATGAATAAATAGTTTTCTCTAATGAACGTTCAATAAAACTGTAAAGTAAGAGGGTCTAATTTAAAGTTTAGTCATTAATTAGAGTATCAAGTCCCATATACTATGATTTCACTTCATATTACATATTGTTAATAATATAAGTTCTAAAAAATTTTTCCAAATAACTTTGCATCTATTGTAACTTATACTTTTTGGTTGACTGAGAAGGCAGGGGTTATACTTCAGCTAATTTTCATATTCTAAAGTGCTGCAATTAACACTTTTTTAGTGAAAGATCTAACACTTCCATGTTACCTTTCAAACACCTCACTTTGTAGTGTAAGCCTGGCACAAATCCCAGAATGTGATTCTGATACACCATTTTCCTCTCTGTGAAAACAAGGTTTAGGAAAGTCATTTTTTATAAGTAACAAAAATTTCTCTCAGTCTATCCTTCTATACTTCCTTTCTTAAATCAAATATTCATTTAAATATCTATTAGCAATGTATTTACTGAGAGCAAGACACTACAGTGTAAAGAGTGAAGAAAATATGCTGAAAAGATTTAGTCTTTAGAGTACTTACAATCTCACAGGTAAAAAATATATAAATATATAAATCGGAAGAATTAATGTGTAAATATAATCAAAGAAACCCAGGCTAAATGCATAAAAACACAAAGGAAGAACTACTAGGTGTATTGATATATTGTTAACAGCTAAACTCAAGTAAAGGATAGGATATTGACATAGTTAGATGTAGGTGCTGGGTGTTATAAATAGGGAAAGAAGCATGAACAGGTCTCTGAGGCAGAAAAAACATTGGGTATATTTGAGAAATTGCAAGAGGCAAAGATTACATGAAGTTGAAGTGCAATATAAATATAGTACATTGTGAAAATAGAAGACAGTAAAAGAGAGTCTGACATGGACAAAATTGTGAAGGACTTTATGTGCTAGGCTAAGGAGTCTAGACTTTGCTTAGGGAGCAATAAGCCATTTTGATCTAAGTGGTGTTGGTTAAAATGAGATATAAATTTAATAGACAGAAGAGAGACCGCTAAAAAGTATTTTAACTATTGTTTTGAACATGAATCTCTGGCTATTATTATCCTAGTGCATCAAAAACTTGTATGTTACCAAACTGTAAATATTAAAACATAAAATGGAAACACAAATGGTAGAAATGAAATTACAATAAAATAATAAAGATAGGAATGATATTATTTATTTCAAGGTTACTATGTGCCAGATGCTCAATATATCATATATCATCCCTCCTTGTTGAGGAACAGATTTCCACGTGATTAACTTGCCAATATTCTACAGACAGTGACAGACTCTGCCTGAGAGTGTTTAAACACAAAAGTGCAGAAAAGCATGATTACTATCCTGACTATTAAATAGATATTTTTTCCAACCTGGAAGAGAAACAAATATTTAGACCTGAGAGACAATATAATCCAGTGCCTTTTCTTTCTTTCTTTTTTTTTCTTTCTGTAGAGTTTAAGGCACAGAGAGTTTAGATGATGTTCCAGAGATTGCAGAGTTTCCTTGTAAAGTGAATTGTATAAAATGGACCCTTGATGTTATGTAAAAAATGAATGGAGGACTGAACCTCCAGACATCCAAGTTTCCAACTTTTCCCTTGGTGATTTATTTTCTTTAATATACATTAAGCTAAAAATATGCAAAATATCATTTTTAAAAGTTAATAAAATTAATTTCATAACTATTAGTTTAAAAAGTCACACTTAAGAAAATTACCTATTAATCTCCACTGGTTTATCCTTTCAAATATCTTTAAAGCTATTGAAGATAAAATTTAATACTCAAAACTAAACTAAACAACTATTAACAGTATACTTATTGTAAATAAAGGTGAAAATGCTATCAAAGATTTTCTTCATGACACATCCTGTCTTTACTTGAGATAACTGTTACTCATCAGAAAAGCTTACTCAAACTATACATCAAGGATAAGAGTTAGTAAATTATGGACTAGAGGTCAATCTGGTTTCTGTGTGTAAATAAAGTTTTATTAGAACACAGGTAAACCAACTTATTTACATATTATCTATGGCTGCTTTCATGCCACTTTACATAGGAGGACAATAGGGAAAATGATTATATATATTATTAAGGTTCTTATATTATTGTGAAATTATCATCCAGATTTTTTACACCAACTGGTTTGCTGCATCAGGTCTTTTTCCAGCATCAAATCAGAGCTTTGCAGGTAATGGGCATTTGAGCTCACACAAAGGAACAGATTGTCATACAGATTCAACCTACCAGAGATCTTACCCAGTACCAAAGTTTTCCTAACAATTTAAAAATACAGGTAATCAAGAACATAGACAAAGTGGAGAAAGAACCTGGACAATCCAGGAAGCTCCTATTCTTCCTTCATTTAACAAATGCTCACTATTGTGGAAGAAAAATATGCTTTGCAAGAAATGTTTGTGAGGTAACTGCTGCCTATATGTCAGATATACTTCCTGCTTCTTCTGACCACTATCTCTGGTAACAATTCTTACACAGTGAGGTACATTTAAGTTATGAAATAACATTGTTTTATACCTAGAAATTTGTATACTTTATTTGACATTTTTTAGTGAGTCATACATTTTAAAGGCAGAGATTATTTGCTATAAGTAATGATTAAGCTGTGATATTTTGCTGAAAGCTTTCTACAAATTAAAATCTATTCTTCATAGCATATTCCTCACATCTACCTAAAGAAAACTCCATTTAATAAGGACACTGAGTCACCTGATTACTTTTTTCTCCCTGAGGATTGGGGGCAAGATGGAGAACAGTTTTCTTTCCCAAGAGGAATAAAATAAATCATGAATTTCAGATAAGCTACTTTAAATCTTATCCCTAGCATTTAGTCATATGTGGTGAATGATGAATACCTAAAAGATAGATAAGTAGACTCCTTTAAATCCCCAAATGTGTTCCAATTCTGACACCCAAAGGATTTCTCAACTAAAAGAAAACAGATGATCTACCAATAAATTAATATATCTGGTTAGAATTTTATATATTAAAGCATGTCTGCTACCAAATACACACATACACAGGAAGTTACTGTTGGAAAAGGGGAATGATAAAGGAGAAGCAGAGAGAAACAGAAAGAAAAATTTAAAAATGGAGCTGGAAATGTGTAATGCACTGGATCCTGGGGAATCTAGTTTCTCCAACAGTTTTTCTTCTCAGAGAAAAGAAGAGCCGGGCTAGCAAAGCTTGTAATGACTGTGTTTTTATGCATTTCAAGTTTATGTCCTTTTAAATAACTATAAATCTTGATAAATATTCCATGTGCAAAAGTTTATAAGGAGATATTTAGATGTTTCTGTAATATTCTGGAAAATATATGAAAGAAAAGTCCATCTAAAAAGTCGGCCATAGAGAAATATATCTTGGTGATGCTGATTTTTAAAAATATACTCATACAAGAAACAACTTGAGATGATTTCCCAGAATTTGGAAAAAAAGCAATGAGATAAGAGATATGAAAAACAGAGAACAAAAATTTGACACATAATTATCTAATGGCTGTAAAGAAGATACAACAGATTAAAAAAAGCAATTTTTCAAAATTACAGAAGAAAAATAATCACATGAAAAGAACGCTATGTATTCATATTTTAAAAACTTGCTATATTTCAAAAGCACTTGCTGGCAACATTGTTAAGTTAGAATGATGAAGGAAAATATTCATTAAGTCTCCGGGCAGAGAAAATTGATCTATAAAATATCTAATATCAGAGTAATCTAAATTACTAAGGGAAAAAAGTCTATCTAGAGATTTCTAAAAGTTAATAGAAGAGAAGCAAACAAAAATTACCATCTATTAAAATCCAGAATAAAAGGTGTTTAAGAGAGTAAAAGTATGAAAACTATTCAATTCATTAAAACTTTATAACAAAACTGTCAAGGGCAATATAGGAAAAGTAAAAAACATCATACTGTGAAACTGAATATGAAAATAAACAATATATGTAGAATAGACCATGTATAAAAATAGAACTCTGACCTACAACCTGTAACAAGCAGTCCAAGAAACAACCCGTTTTCTGTTTTAACCAGCCCAGAAAGCCAGTCTCCTATTTGCATAGTAGACTAGTAGGAAGTCAGACCACTGACTCTAGTTAAATGATCCAGGAAGCCAAACAATAACCCATGTAACAATTGGCCCCAACTGGCCAGGAAATGATTAGTAACTGATAGCTTCCCTAATTTTGTTCCCACTTCCAATTTAGGACCAATCAGAGAAAGCCAAATATGCACCCCCATCCAATCATATAGGATGTCCCTCTTCTAGTCTGCCTAAAGCTTCCCCATGCCAACAGCTTACAATCAGGGCATATCTAAAGACTTCCTTTTTTTTTTTTCCACTATAAAGTTTTCTCACTCCTGTGCATGCCTTTGAGTTTCTGCAAATGCAAGTAATGGCGGTTCACTTCCTTGCTCTCCCAAGCTCTGATTAAATAGCCTTCCTCGTCATTTGGTTGGTATTCATTTATTTCTACAATACTTTTGAACATATATGTGTAATTATAAGTCAGTTTTAGGAAGCTGAATTCAGCAGGATTAATAATAACATATGATGACAAAGTATCATTTTTTGAGATAGAACAAGGATAATGTCATACCAATTTACATCAATTGGTTTACTATCAAGCCAAGCCAAAGAGTATGTTTGGAAAACACTTTAAAATTTTTCTTCAAATAAATAATAGAGCACACAATTGAACAATGAGAAAGGTTATGAAACGCAATTCAAAGAAAAGGAAACCCAGAAGGTCAAAAAATATGAAAAATGTTTAACTATCAATAAGGGAGGTAAAATTAAAGACACAGTAAAAGGAGATCATTTTATTAGTATGACTCTATTATTAGTATAAGTTAAGAATTACAAAGTCTGAAAATTATCTAGTGCTGGTGAAAGTACAGAGTAGTGGGAACTTTCATACATTGATTTCAGACATGTATATTAGTATAAATTCTTTGAGGGCAATTTGGCAATGTCCAGTAAATTTTCAAATGCTTCCGTGCTATAATCCTATACTGTGTCATGTGCATGTGTGTGAAACTTGACTAGTCTGAACTGTGATGTGCTCTAAGTGTTAAATTCAACAGAATATGAAAATTTAGATTAAAAAAAAACTCACTAATATTTGTTATATTAATTCAAGGTTTTTCAACCTTGAAATTATTAACATTTTAGACCGGATAGATAATTTCTTAGTTGAACTATCCTTTTCATTGTATGATATTTAACACCACCACTGGCCTCCATCTAATCATGATCTAGCACATGTAAGACATCTTCTCAGTCATGACAATCAAAAATGTGTGCAAATCAGGCAACTGAAAGATATAAAAGACATCCAAATAGGAAATGAAGAAGTCAAACTGTCACTATTCGCAGATGACAAGATTCTCTATATAGAACCCTAAAGACTTCACAAGAACACTACTAGAAACAATAAATGAATACAGTAAAGTCTCTGGATACAAAATCAATGTTCAAAAATCCATAGCGGTCCTATACTCTGATAACAAAGTGTCAGAAAAAGAAGTGGACAAAATAATTATTTTTGCAACTGCAATAAAAATAAAAACACCTAGGAATAAATTTAACAAAACATGTGAAGGACCTATAAAATGAAAACTATAAGGCCCTATTAAAAGAAATTGAATAAGATACAAAGGAATGGAAAGATATTTCATGTTCTTAGGTTGGAAGAATCAACAGTTAAAATGACCATATTAGCAAAAGCATTATACAGACTTAATGCAAGCTCCATCAAAATCCCATCGGCTTTTTTAAAGAAATAAACAAAAACATCAGATTTGTATGGGAGCACAAAAGATCCCTAATTGACAGAGTCATCATGAGAGAAAAGCAAGAGGCTGGAGGCATCACTCTGTATGACTTCAAATTATACTACAAAGTGACAGTAATGAAAAAGGCATGATATTGGCAGCAAAACAGATACATGGACCAATGGATCAGAATGAAGAGTCCAGAAGGAAACTTTTATTTATATGGGCAAATAATTTTCAACCAAAAAGCCAAAAACATACAGTGAGAAAGGAAACCTCTGTAATTAATGATGTCATGAAAATTGGAAAGTCACCTGCAAAATAATGAAATTATACTGTTGCCTATCACCACATACCAAAATTAACTCAAAATAGATTAAAAACTGAATGTAAGATCTGAAACAATAAAATGCATAGAAGAAAACATAGGAACTAAACTCAAGGACCTTGGACTTAAAGAGGATTTTATGAATTTGACCTCAAAAGCAAGGGAAGTAAAAGCTAACATAAATGAATGGGACTACATCAAACTAAAAAGCTTCTGCACAGCAAAAGAAACCATCAACAAGATAAAGAGAGAACTATCCGAATTGGAAAATATATTTGTAAGCAACACCTCCAATAATGGCCTAATATCCAAAATATACAAAGAACATACAACTCAACAACAACAACAACAAAATCCAATTAAAAATGGGCAGATGACCTGGACACTCCTCTCAAGAAGACATACAAATGGCCAAAACATATATGAAAAGATGCTCAACATTTCTAGCTCTTAGGGAAATGCAGATCAAAACCACAATGAGGTACCATCTCACATCTGTTAGAATAGCTGTTATTAATAGGACAAGTAATAAGTGTTGGAGAGGATGCAGGGAAAAGGGAACCCTCATACACTGCTGGTGAGACTGCAAATTGGTACAGCCACTATGGAAAACAATATGGAGTTTCCTCAAAAAACTGAGAATTGATCTACCAGATGATCCAGCAATCCCACTGCTGGGTACCCCAAAGACTTGAAAACCCATACCTGAAAAGATATTTGCACACCAATGTTCATAGCAGCATTATTCATGGTTGTCAGGACATGGAAGTATCTGAAATGTCCTATAACAGATGATTGGATAAAGAAGCTGTGATACATATATACAATGGAATATTGCTCAGCCATAAGAAGAGATGAAATACTGCTATTTGCAAAAACATAGATGGACCTTGAGATAATCATACTAAGTGAAATAAGCCAGACAGAAAAAGTTGAAAACCACATGAAATCATTTATATATGGGATAAACCTAAAAGCAACAAATGAACAGGACAAACAGAGACTCATGGACATGGACAATAGACTAGTGGTTACCAGAGGGTAGAGTGTAGGGGAGGAGGAAATAAGTGTCAAATATGTGGTGACAGAAATAAATCTAACTATTGACAGTGAACACACAATGCAGTATATGCCTTACTGTTAAATTGTACACCTGAAATTTACTAGATTTTGTTAACCAGTGTCACCATAATAAAATAATAATAATAATAATAATAATAATAATAATAAATAATAATAATAAGTGTGTCAGACATTGCAAAATATCACCTGGAGACAAATTAACCCTTGTTAAGAACAAATCTTAATTACACGTTGAAATGAAAAACTTTTAGATATATGATGTTAAATAAAATAAATTATTATTAAAATTAATTTTACTTATTTCTCTTTTACTTACTAATGTGGCTACAAGAAATTGAAAAATTATATATTACTGACATATTTTTATTGGATGGCACTTTGCAATCTTCAGCTTCACTCTAAATTATACACTCTAATGCTTCTCTAAATTATACACTCTAGTGTTTCTCAAATGCTTAATTTGCATAGAACTTACCTGAAAATCTTATAAAATTCAGATTATGATTCAATATATTCGAGATAGGGTGAGATTCTGCATTTCTAACATTTTCCTACGTGATACTCATACTGCTAAGCCATGAACCAGGGATTGCACAATATAACTCTTGAGAATTTCCCACACATGTTCAAAATAGGACATGAAAATAATGTGCATGGTGACTATAGTTAATCATACTGTATTACATATTTGAAAGTTGTTAAGAGTAGATCTTAAAAGTCTGTCACAAGAAAAAAATTTGTAACTATGTATGGGGACAGATGTTAACAAAGCTTATTGTGGTGATCATTTTGCAATATATGCAAATATCAAATCATTATGTTGTACACCTGAAGCTAATGTAATGTTATGTGTCAATTATACTCAATAAATTTTAAAAAGAATATCACTGCAACATAGTATATGATAATAAAAATGTAAATTAACTATTCAACCAAAACTAAATACAAAAATCATAATAAATTTATACTACAAAATTATATAATATATATGTATGTACATATATGTACATATTTTCATATATATATGAAAATGAATGACCCATCTATATCTTACAAAGATATATCTCAAAAATATTATATCAAAAACCATACATTTAAAAATATTAAATACAATATAATATAATACACAGAGGTTTTAAACATCCAAAAGACTAGATTGATATGGCCCCATAATAATTTAGTAAATTTTTTTAAAAAAAGGCAAATATGACTTACAGCAAATTTATGACAGTGGTTACTTCTGAGGAATGCAAGATAGGGTTGGTATCCTGGATGGTTATACACATAGGGGATAGCACTTGTATCAATAACATTTTATTTCTTTAACAATGAACTCAATGTGACCAAAGAACAAGATTTGATAAAGTTAGGTGGTGGTAATAACTTCCATCACCACATTGTCTTTCTTTATAGGTTTGAAGTATTTCATAAATTAAAATAAACAAATGCATAATTATATGTAAGCATAGTGTAAGAAGTCTAGCAACAAATATTGAGGTAGAGAATATAAAATTTTTAAATATTTAAACTTGAAAACCTAATAAAATGCATTTGTCCTGAAGAAAGTGTGTATTTTATAAAAATGTGTATTTCCTGGGAACTTGTAAAGCCACAAATAATAACAATAAGTAAAAAAGGAGTAGAACAGCAAAATTGTGTCTCTAGACTTCATCTAAAACAGAAAAGACAAAATAAGTTTAATCTTTCATTCTTATAACATGTTTAAATTGTTGACTATAAAAGGAATTAATACTCACTGAAGATGTGTTTACTTACAGTCATTCCATCTTTCTCATATATATGAAATAGATTTTATACAAATACACACACACACACTATACATATATGCATACTTTCAATGTTTTATAAGCCAAAATTATGTATAAACTGCATGAGATCTATCTTATAACCTGAGTATGTTTTCATTTAAAACAAAATCATAAATGATGTATTCTCTTACCTCTTTTCACTGATTCTAATCAAAAAGTTTCTGTTTGGAACTTAAATGTAGTAGTTTAGCTATCTCCTCTTTGTTTTCGCTTTCTTCTTCCAACAGGTGCTCAGAATCACTATCTATGCCCAAGGGTTTTTAACAAGATATCTTCTTCCTAAAGAAGGTAGTTCTAGTCCTAACATAAATGTGGGTGACATATAAGAAATAACAATTTTTCGCTAGGAAAAAAACATCACATGCATGGCTCGTGGTGTATTTAAACACTTTTCTATAAATGAACATCTGGATTTTTTCCCAATCTCCCACTATTATGAGAAACACAATGCTTAGTTGTTTACATAACTCTACACAGTCATAATATTTTTAAAAAAAATAAATTCTCATAAATATAATCATAAGGAAAAGTTATATATATTACTAATGTTATGATATTATTGTCAAATTATCATCCAGATGTGTCATTCAATATACATCAATTTATTACATCAAAATGTGATAACTTCCTACCTATCAATTGTCATATAGTCTACCCTCATGTCCAGCCCTTTCCATTTAAGAAAAATACATTAATAAGATGTAATTAATATATTTATCTATTATTTTGTAGACAATCTCTTTTTTAAATATAGTAATGAATTTTGAGTTCTTTTGCTCTTTTAAAATCTGATTCTGTCTGTACGAGATCTGGCAGAAATTTCTTGATCTTTCTGGCATAGCACAAGTTATTCCCTATTTTGAATTCTTTTGGTATTGATACAAGCTGGGTAAGAGTGAGTTAGAAATTTGTTGTTTATACATTTTTTTCCATAAATTTCAAGTGATTTTATTTCCAAATTTAAAAGTTAGAAATTATTAGTTAAAAAATTATTTCAAAAAAATCTTTAAAGTAGACTCTTTCATAATAAGAGCAAGATAAATAACTGCCAATACAATAGGAAGTTAAAAATTAAATCATAGTCCAAAAAACAAAGGGAAAAGTAAAAAGAAACTATAATGAGATAAAGTTTAGAAGATGAGCTTAAAAATGGAAAATTAAACATGCAAATTATGTCGATAAATAAAAATCAGTTGAACTCCTCAATTTAATTTAACTTAGTATATGCCAAGTACCACTAGGTCCTGAAGAACTAGTTGTAAACAAGACAGACACAGACAGACACAGAATCTCCACCAACGAAGTTTAGTCTAGTAGAAAATATATTGAACAAGTAATTCTAAAAACGATGTGTCAGTCATCAAGAGATAAGTTCAGGACGAATAAAGGGGTTTCTAAAGAGACTGGAGAAAGGTTTTTCTAAAGAGATTGGAGGAAGCCTGGAACATATCATCACATACATGCCTTCTTCCTCATCATCACTGATAAGCTATATATCAGCCAACATCATATTCAATACTGAAACAAGAAAGAAACAACTTTTAGCATAAGAAATAAAGATGACTGTTGTCATCAGTATCATTTTTATATGTTTCACTAAGACAAAAGTTACAAAAAAAAATCAATATTAACCTCATGGGAAAGAAGCAGACTGATGAAACATTACTTATATTAGAGAATTAAAAAAGATGAAGAACTTCAATAGTATTAACTCAATATCAACACATATTTTAGGACATATACTATATTCCAAAGACTAGGTTAAAAAACAAACAAACAGAAATCATGAACAAGGAGTTTTCAGTTTAATGAATGAAGATGGAGAAGACATGATTGCTTTATAATGTGATTAAGAGCAGTACAAAGAGTGAACACAGAGTTTCATGGTAATAGGAGGACCAGCTAACCTGTTTATAAGTGGATCAGATAAAGGCTTCCCAGAAGATATCAAGACAAAAATCAAGGCCTGTAGAATAAAAGTATAGAGATTGAGAGGTATTTCTAGATAGCAGAATTGTGTTGATTTAAAAGTGTAGAATGTAAAAGAGGGCTTGGCACATTTTGTACACTGTAAAGAAACTAGTGTGGCTGCAAGCATCTGTAGATGAGAAAAATAAGAAATCAGTTTTGAGAGATATTAATAGTTCAATTATAAAAGGCATTTAGACTTTCCTCAGAAAACAATGGGCAATGATGAAAGGATTTAGGCAGTAGAGTGACATTGTCAAATGTGTCTCAGAAAGCATTCAAAAGTGCATGTTTAGGAGTTATTGCAGCAACCCAGGTGACAAATGTGACCACAACTAGGATAGTAGCAATTGGGTTGGAGAAAGAAGCTGAATTCTAGAGATAATAAGGCTTGTGAAATGTTCCAAAAAATATTCACTATGAAGTCTGGTAATCAAAAAAAATGTGGGGTGGAGAGAGAGAATAGTGGTGATCAGTGTATGTGAGAGATGCTAATTTAAGTCTTCGGGCATAGAGATAATCATAAGGTGAGCAGGTAAGACAACTCTTTTTTCTTCCACTACCAGTAGACCCAGTGGAGCAAAAACATTTTTAAAACATTTTATTAACCCACTTTGAAAATTATGAACAGGTGACCTTAAAGCCTATAATTTAAATATGGCACAGTCAGCATGAGATAGGGTTATCTATATTAGCTACTTATTCTCTCCTGAGGTTTGTTAACTAAGCTTGAATAAATTCTTGGATTTTAGAATGTGGGATATTAGCATAGAAGAATTTTCCCTAGGAACACATAACTGAAAAGATTAGTCTCTCTGTATATTCTTCCCCTGTTGAATATTATCTGAATTTTCTTGAGAGATAGGTAAACAGATTAGCACATATTGGCTTATGGATACTGTCATGATCATATCTTGTGAAGAAGGAAATAACAATATGCTGTATACTATTCTGACAAGGCAGATGAGGTATTTCTGCTCTGTGGCCAATTATGATTAATTTATTTAACAAGAATTATATAGTGGCTACTATAAGCCAGACATTTGGTTAAAAACAAGAGATTCAGTTTGGGCTTCTAGGAGATGATAGTCTATTTAACTGAAAAATAGGCAAGAGTAATACTTCCCCTTAACTAGGTGCATCATCAGCTAAAATACAGAGTCCCAGTTAGTTATTACTAAGAATTGTAATAAGCATGAT
Source organism: Eonycteris spelaea (assembly GCA_003508835.1). Lineage (NCBI taxonomy): Eukaryota > Metazoa > Chordata > Mammalia > Chiroptera > Pteropodidae > Eonycteris > Eonycteris spelaea. Next base: position 197,193 of record PUFA01000443.1, read on the forward strand.
AGATCAAATTCTAGTCTCAAAGAACTAAGAGGTCAAATGCTTTGAAAGAAACAAAAAGTTAATTTAATCAAGATTTCACTCATTTTGAAACTTTACCTGAAAAAAATTTGAAAAGTGTCTTTGGCCCCTTTGGCCCTTTCACTATGGCTTTCTTTCTTATGGGATTTGTTTTGGGAGGTGGTGATTGACTTTGATGTGTTTTTCCAGGAAGTGGTTGATGATTTTTCTACATATAAACTCCAGCCAGGAGACTCCTGGAGGCAACCGGTGGTAACTAATTAGCTTAGTGAACACACAATCTGAGAGGGCAGAGGTGGGAGACTCTTTGTAAGAAATGGGCGAGAAGGCTGCAGTGGAGGAGGAAGAGGAAGATGAAGAGGAGCATGAGGAGAAAGAGATGGAGGAGGGAGAAGAGGGCAGTCCTGTCTGTGGCTGAGAATTACTACTTTTCTTAATATAAAGCAGCCAGTCAATAGCCTGGGGCTGTTGGCTTACAACTTTCTTTCAGGAACTACTGTCAGCCATTTTTCCTTCACATTTAGCCCCTGAGTGCTATCAGGTTCAGATGTAGGAAAAAATTGTGATATCTTCTCAATTCCTTCAACGTTATCTTCAAGAGCTTCATTAGGCTGATTTTCTTTCAAAGAGAATGGTAGACAGGATGAGAAAGAAGTCTCTGGTAGGGAAAGAATAAAAACTAATTTCATCTTTATTTGTCCCTCAGCACTGTGTTCAGGTGTTGGTATGACAAATAATGTTGCAGCACGAGGATCTTTTTTCCTGTAAGATGATAACACTGAGATTTAATGCAGGAAGCACAAGCTAAGCAAATCACAATAACTTGGATGAAATGCGGGGACCAGGATAAGGATTTGGCCTTCCCCTCATCCTTCGAAAGAGAATCTGCCTACAGAGATCCTTCTGGATTCTGGTCTTAGAGAGAGAATTGATAATTTATTTACAACATCATCAGGAACGGTTCCACCTTTAACAATGCAGGGATAAACATAATCTAAGTCCACGAAATTTCTTTATTTGTGTCTGTCTTTGAAAAAAGATCGAAGATGCTTTTACTCTGGATTCTAGAGCCTAGTGTTGAAGCAGCCATGCTTCCGATGCAGTATTTGGAGCTTGGTAATGATTGACCTGAGACATTTGGTTTGAGATGAGGTGAAGATAAATCTGTAGCTCTGTGTTTGTCATTTGGTAAAGTGGTGTTCTTCAACTTAGAGTGACAAACTGGTGAGCTCAGGGACCTGAAGGTAGGATCGAGTGTAAGCACCATCTGAGATTTGGACTGGAACAATGGCATACTCTGAGTCTGGTAGATAGAATGTTTTGAGTTAGACAATGGTAAATTCAGAATACAAGGATTAGGGCTCAAAAATAGATGATGTCTGAGGTCTGGAGTTAGGTAGCAATGAACTCAGAGCCATTTGTTTGGGCTGCAACAAGGTGTTGTCTGATGCAAGTTATTTGTTGGAGGTACAGAGTTGAGTGATGGTGAACTAAAAGATCTTTGATTGCGCTCTAATAAAGATGTCCAAAGGCTGTCCAGTGAAGATGATTTCCGAGGCTTGAACTGAGAGAATGTTGAGCAAAGGGCTCTTTGATTAGGTCCCAAAGATGATGATGCCCAGAGGGTGTCTAGGGAAGGTGTTTTTTGATGTTTTAAGGAGAATAATGATGAACTTGAGAATCTTTGATTTGACTTCAGGGAAGGTGATGTCCCGCAAAGGTCTAGGGAAGTTGTATTCCGATGTTTAGGGAGTGATAATTGTGAGCTCAAGACTGTTTGATTGGACTCCAGTGATGATGATGTCTTGTTGAGATCAGGTGAAGACGTCTGAGGTTTGAGGTGGAACACATGTGAGTTCAGGGCTCTCCAATTAGGCTGCGAAAAAGTTCTCGGTGGATGTCTAGTGAAGGTGTAGTCTGATGTTTGGAGTGGATAATGGTGATTTCAGAACCCTGCTATAGAAGTCCGATGAAATTGTGTTCTGAGACTTGGGAGGAGACCTCTGCACCTTCTGGTTAGAACTTGGTGGAGGCGTTGCAAGGTGATTACTATGAGATTGCACTCTGACCACAGAATGGTTATTGGGTTGACTTAGATTTTGACCTGTTTGCTGATGTGTTAATGAGTTAGTTGTGGCCATTGGTGAGAGTGTTCTAATGGTACAAAGTGTTGATCATGACATGCTAGTGGCACCATCTTGTGATAGTGGCAGAAGTCTTTTTGAAAGAAGTTGCTTGTGGGATGTTGTAGTAACTGGTAGATTCTTTTAGCTGCATTCCATGAACAATGGATACTTTAAATAATCTTTTGTGGTTTCTAACTTCTATCATGTAACCTCTCTGTTAATTCCCAAATATTATAGAGTGTCTCAAAACTGAATGGTTGGTGAGGTTAGAAAAAAGCATCACCATTTGAATTATCCTGTCTTCTTTTAGTTTCCTAGAGTTTTTTTTTCCTCTTGAGGAAATAATTCCTGTTTAAGAAAAATATTAAAGAGAGTTGAGAAGAACTCCTAATAGAGATATTAGTTTTCTCAAACAATATTGTTATAGCGACTATAGCACAGGTTTTGTGTTAAATCTCAGCCACTTATTTTATGTGGAACTTTTGAATTAAACTTTCTAAACTTCAGTTTCCCATCTGTAAAATATAAGAATAAAATATTTAATTTATTGAGCTAAAGACTAAATAAGATAATACATATAAAATACGTAACAGTGCCTAGGATATAAGATGCTCAATAAAATATAATAGCTATTTCTAGTACTCTTTTAATGATTGCTTAAGTTAAAAAGTGTGATAATTTTGTTGCATAAAATAGAAGAATCTTAGAGAAAAGTGAAATAGAATTTTTTCTGAAATGTTGATTTTCAATTCAGATTAAATTGCCCATCATTATCACCTTTTAGCTTACTTCCAAAAATTCATAATTCTAGTTGAAGTCTATTGCATACTTTTAGTCTTGTTATTTGTCACCATTACAGCTTTTGAAACTGTTGACTACTATCTTTTAAAACTAGTATATAGTTTTAAGTTCTCAGAGTTATATCACCAGCTCTCTGTTTTCATTTTATTCCTAAGTATCACATTAGTTATGTTTAGGATTTAAAAATGAACTATAGAAACTCTCTCTCTCTCTCTCTCTCTCTCTCTCTCTCTCTCTCTCTCTCTCTCTCTCTCTCTCTCTCTATATATATATATATATATATATATATATATATATATATATATATATATATATATATATATAAACTTGCAGCTGGCTAAAAGAAAGGCAAGCATTTACCACTCAGGAAAGATAGATATGCTTTGAGGCAACACATAATGTGACATTGTTTTAGTGTACCCTTCATGGTTAGAGTTTTTTCCTCAGGTTTTAAGGTCACGCAAAAATGACAAAAAATAGCGAGAGTAATTGCAATAGGCCCTAGGATGAGCCAATTAAATCATTGGATTTTAGGTCTTTGAAGAATCAAAACTGTCAGAATTTACTTTTCTAATTCTTTCTATGCTTCCATGACTTACCGACCAACTTTCTGATGGACAAATTTATTCCTCGTGTATACCTACTTATCCAATTAATTTACTATCAATTCTGTTACAGTTAGAATGTGTGGTTTTTTTATGTCAAGGTATCTTTTCACATATTTCATCTTATTTAAGTTTGTTTTAAAAACCATCTTATTGATATCTTAATTCACTTTGTTTTTAAGTCTTGCACCATACTTTGTGGAATTTTTTAAATACCAACAATATTACTTACACACCAATTGATTTTCTAATCTTTTGTCTCTAGTTCTGTATTTTTCTTTGGCTTTAAAGGTATATTTCCAACTAATCATCAGTCTTTTTTATCCAAAGTTTCAAAGAAAATTCAAATACAAAACATTCAATAAAGTTATTTTTCATTTCAGAGGAATGTTCTTTTTCTATAACTTTTATTTTAGTTTCTAAACCTAGTCATCTAATTCAGAATCTTTGAAATCATGAAGGACAGCTTCACCCTCCAAAACCATTTAGATATCAAGACCTGTTGATTTTACCTCTCCCATTTCTTAATTCACCTTTTTTTCTATCCAATTCCACTATTTCACTTTATACTATAGGCACATCTCATCTAAACTAAGATATATTACATTAACTTCTACATATCTTTCTCCCATAACCTCACTCACTCTTCCTTCTCTGCCAGACTTCCAAGAGCAAACTCTTGCTGGTGAGATACAGCTTTTGCTCACTCAAAGATTTTCTTTGTTTTGCTTATTTCTGCATGAGTAATAAACACTGAAGTTACTTGTGATTGCTGGATTTAGCGTGGTGTGGTTTGGCATCCAATGTTTTAAGGAGGGGAGGAATGGCACAGCCCAACGTACACTGTGTGGTACCCTAACAGGCTTCTCTATGATAACATGGAATAAATCCATGGCATTGAGGTATGCAAAGATTTCAAACAAACAAAAAAAAAAAGCCTGAAAAACAATGATTTAAATTAAAATCAAGAACTCCCAATCATCAAAAGATACTATTATTTAGAAAGAGTAAAGACCAAAGAATGTAAAAGGATATTTATGATACATATATCCAAAAGACTCAAATTTATGATAACCTCTGCATGTTACTAAGAAAAATACAAATGATGCAATTATAATGGTGGGCAAAACACTCTAACAAGCACTTCATAAATGAGAATATCCAAATGCTAACACATATATAAAAAAAAAAAAAAAACCAGCTCTGTCTCAATAGAAATCAGTGAAGTACATATTTAAATTACAGAGACATATTACTAAACACTATCAGAATATTTCTAAAATCAAATGAAAACTTACAAAGCCAAGAATTAGTGATTATAGGCATTAATGTGTGTTGTGTGTATTTGTGTGTGTATACTTACAGGGAGATATGTATTTATTATATTCTACTCCTAGGTACATCCCGACAGGCATGCAATGCATGAATATTTGCACCAGAATGTATGTACTAGGATGTTCAATAAATAGCAGAGTAGATAAATAAGTTGTGATATATTTATTCATAAATACAAGCAACAAGGAAAATAACAGGAAACCCAGCACCACGCAACTTCATGGATGAATTTCATATAAAAGATGTTGCATAAATAAAATCATATACATAAAAAATACTTCACAATTGATATATGAAAGTACAAAATAAATTCATACAACGGTGTTAATAATCAAGATAGTATTACATCTGAGGACACTGAGATTAAAGGGGAATGCTAAGCTACTGAGGTGGTAATAATGTTCTGTTTCTTAATCTGGACGATGATTGTATGACTAAATTCACATTGTGACAATTGAGCTCTAACACTTATGCAATGCTTTTCTATTTCTTAACTTCAATAAAGATTTTTAAAATGCATAATTTGGTGCTAATTTGAAAAGACAGATCTGACACATAAGAGCAGGGGGTGGGGTAGGAGGAAGACACATGAAGAATACAATACAATACAGGAGTAATAAGAGAAAGAAATGTAAAATGACATGTTTTTAAAGTCCAGGAAGTAATTATTTAATGTCACTAAATATAATCTAATCATATAGAGATTTCAAGATTGGTGACTTAGGACAAGTCAATGAGTTCACTGACATATTTGAAAGGACAGTTCCAGAAGAGAAAAGTGGAGCCATTACAGTTAACCTGACTTTAAAAAGCTCACCTGTGAAGAATTAGTGGTTGGAAAGGTTATCATTGAGTCTGGTTGCTGTTGTTTAGAATAGAGAAACATTCAAATATACTGATAAACAAGAGAAAAAAGAACCATGGAGAAAAAGTGATGGCATACATCATAGTCCAGAGACAGGAGGATTAGCTGGGCCATGGAAAACTTTCAATGTTAATTTTTTGAAGGAGAATTGAAAGGGAATAATTCAAGAGATTAAAACAAAAGAAATCCTCAAAATGAAACAAAAATAGTTCCTTTTTTTCTGATCTATTGCATATATTAAAATTGACAAAGAAAGTGAAGAAAAAAGAAGGGTGAGAAGAAGGAAGAAAAGAAGGAAGCCCAAAAGGAAGTTGTTTGTTGGGGGCACTTTTAGAAAAAGTATAGTTTTCAATATCTGAACATTGTCCACCAATCAAAGAAGCAGAGAAGCCACTGTTACAGAAAATGTGTCTTAAGAAAAGCATACATACCTCTGTCAAAATCATAACAAATCATAACAGCCATACATCCAACTCAATCTCCCCTAACCTGTACCTGTACTTTATAGATCAGAAAATATTTCACATCTTTTGGTTTTTCAAGCAAAATCTTATGCCTGCTACAAAGATTCAAATTTACATGTAGACTACAAACAGCCTAGACATAAAACACCTCAAAGTAGCAAAAGCTGGAATGTAATGAATGAGTCTGTGTGTGATGGGAGTCAGGGGAAGGAAGAACTTTAATAATGTCACAAAAACACTAGGCCCAATAAGTGTCACTTTTCAGCTCTGTCCTGCAATTCTCTGCTATAGCAATTTCATATCAAATCTGTGTCATAAACAGAAAGAATTCCCTAATACTTTGGGAAGGACTATGGGCTTTAAAAGTTCCAGGTTTGTCTCTTGATAGGGCAGCCATAGGCCCAACTAGGCTGTAGGGATTACCGCTGATAAATATTAACTGGTTTAGAAACAGATGTAAATAAAGATTTAAAGGTATAAATATAGATACAAATATATATACATATATACAATATATATATATAATTTAGTTGCAAGAATGTCTTCAAAAGAAATCTCTTTGTTCCACTTTGTTTAGGAATCCAGTGTTTCTTGAGGTATATGACTAGGATCTCAGGATTACAAATATGAAAGAATATTCAAATGCTGTGAAGCTCAAAGAGACAGATTCTTCTAGTCTATCCAACTAGCCTTCCTGCCATTCAATTCCAACAATCTCCCAATCTCTTCCATCAAGTACCTTACTGAGAAACTAGTAAATACTGAAAATTCAGAAAAACATGTAAATTGCCCAGACAACATTTTATGTATAGAGAAGATTGTTTCAAACACTGTTCTTCTTCTGTATGTTTAAAATTAAATTCAATTTTTAGAAAGCAATTTAATTATGCACACTACTTAGAGTCATCTATTTAGTCAAGAAAATAACTTCTAATAGAGCTAAGTGGTAATATAACTTATTTAAATAAAACGATTTGTTTTGTCCTAGCAAAGAAAGGAATAACTAAACACCTAGATATTCATTTAAATATTTTGATTTTTGTAATATGCATGTGTTGTAGAAAACTTTTAAAAATCAAGAAAACAATGTGATCAAAAAATCAAAATCACCCATAATACCATCACCCGTTACTGTATATGTGTGTCATTCCGTTGTTTTTTGTAGCTACACTTTTATACAAATATGAAATATTATTCTTTGTTTATTGAAACAACATGAATATTTCAATTAAATACTTTTCTCAAGTATAAATTTTAAATCAACATCCATAGCCCACCATATGATGTTGTTTCAAAAATATCATTATTTAAAAGCAAGGCTTTTGAGATCATTACCCTAATCTTTTTTTATACATCTTTGCTTTTCTTATATATTACTTTCTAGGTTTGGATTTAGGTAAATTTTATACTTTAAGACTTTTAAATTGATAAATTCTCCTCCAGTCAATTTGTAAAATATATATTATTTTTATACATATATTTTACATCAGCGATAGACAAGTGACATTTAGCTACCTTGCAAACTCTGGTTCTAGAATAGTTTAAACATTTATCTTTTGTTGGTCTTTACCCATGACTACTTGTTTAATATTCATATCTTGAATATCAGTTAAATTTTTACTACCTATATTTCTCTACTTATTAAGTCCTTGGTCATTATATTTAGCTATGCTTTAGTAAGTGTGTGTTCATCTTTTTGTTGTTGAGTACAAGGGTTCTTTATACATTAGGTCTACCTTTTGTCACAACTATGACAAATATTTTCCCTAAGGTCATTTCCTTAAAAGTTTTATCATACCTGAGAGATTAGCTCTGGTCCATTTAATATAATTATTTTATTCAAGATTTATATTTTTTGAAATTTTTTACTTGTGATGTTTGTCAGAACATAAATAAGAGTCCCAACAAAATACCACAAATCCACAAGATGCCAGACACCAAAGTAAGTATAAAGTGATATCTGACAATAGCAATTTGATTAATTCTAAGGACAATCAATTTATTCATCATAAAAGCACACTAAAAAAGCTTTTTCCATGCTAGTCTGAAGTAAGAGAAATGTGTGTGTGTGGTTGTCAAATCAAGAATGTTCCACTTTCATATCCTGGTTTTGTGAGGTGTGAACTTCTTTGTCAGATGGAGTCCAGTAAGTCGTCGAAGAAGTGACATATGATTTAAATTTTTGCAAATGATTTTTCCATTGAAAACCAGGGGAAAGTTTTCTCATGAAAAGGCACAGAAGAACAAAAGAAACTAAAACATTGAGGGACAGTGAGAAATCCACTGTGGCAGTACCATGGGACACTGGAAGAGGAGGAGCAGGCAATGCAATGCCCTTGGAATGATGAGTTGGAAAGCAGATTCAGAAGGGCCTTGTCGTTCTTAAAAACATGTATCTTATCCTGGTGGTAACAAGGAGCGGGGGAAACAGTCGACCAGGGAAGTGAGACGTGAAGATGAACATGAAAATTCAGACTGTAATTTTCCTAGGTAAGAACCAAGTGACAAAGTGTCTTGCTAATTGGCTGCTTGTTGCTAATACACAAAGTTTGTTGTTAACCACAGCATGTTTGATTAGAAATGTGTATGCTAGAAAATCAATTATGCAATTTGGTATTACGTTCATATCATTATTGCCCCATATATCAATTTTATTTTGCCACCAATATAACTTTTGAGATTGAGATTTTAGATATCTCTTCAAAGCAAATAAATCAATCTGTAAATCAAATGCCCCATAAGAAAATATTTCTAACAAAAATTGAGTGGAACTACATGTTGGAATGTGCTATGCTATTGTCTTTGCATAAATATTTCTTTTTAATGAAGTTACTGTTTAACAGCATATAGAACAGTCTAACCATCTTGACTATACAAAAGTTGAAACTATCAATGATAATGAAAAAGTGGATCAAGTTTTGTGAGATCAAATATTTGTGCAAGCAACTTTCTTCTTGGAAATGTTCACTAGGTTTAAAACAGCAGTGACAATAACGTAAGGGAAATGTGATATACAGGTCTCTAGAAAGCAGCTGTGCAAATAAAGGGAATAACCTTAAGGGAAACCCATGACACATTATGAGACCTGTTGATTACATTGCATGTCTAATTCACCATATTTTGCTCCTACAAAATCAAGAAGATAGACTCCAATGAATAATAGTAGGTTACACATTGCCTTCATAATGCTTGATTTGGATTTTTCACTTGACAGAACACCTCCTGCAGTCTGAAACTAAAATGATAAATTTCACTAATGCAGATTTTGTTCCAAATACATTAAACTAGTTAATGCACATAAATGATATTTCTATATCTTTGTGTATTTGATAATGGCACAATGCTAATCAATTTAAGATAAGAACAAAATAAGATATTTTAAAATAGCATATTTGGCAAACAGCTAGCAATATTAGTCTTATTTTCCAAATTCAGGAGACTAGTTTCTCATCATGACAACAAACTAAAATATTGTGATGATGACAGGTAACTCTTTATTATTCTGTAATTTACTTAGTATAATAACTGCCTAAGTTTTGCTTATTTGAAAATACGCTTATTGGATTTTTTAAAATAAAACACTATTAATGTCTACACCTAATTTTTTACTAGTTTAGATCATTTAAAAAAAATTATTTAAAAGCTAAATCCAATTCTTCTATGCCTTTGATTTTAATATTAAAAAATTTTTTGTCTGAGCTCCAGTATTGTTCTTTTTTCAATATTTTTAAAATAATTTCTCCAAAAGCAAACTAATTATAAACAAAAATAATTTTATTGACCTAGTTAATGTCTAATTTTAAAATGTACAAATTAAAAAATCTTATAAGAGACAATCCTACAATATTCCCTTCTGAAATATATGTGATACTGTGAAAGAAAATTTTGCTATATATTTTTTCTAAAACTTACATTGAAAGTATATTAAAAAAATTAACTCTATTTAGATCTTTGAGTCACAAATATCTCAAATTAAGATGGTTCCATTACCCTTTTACTATTTTCCTATTCCTCTACTTTCCAAATATTTCTATTCATAAAAAACTGGAGAATGGAAAATGAAGTAATATTAAAATAATTATTATGGTAATAATAATAGGTAGCATTTATTCAGTCCTTGAGATATGCATTAACTTTTTAAATGTTCTACAACAACCTTTTTTTAGCAGATATTAATATTAATTCCACTTTGTGAAGAACAATGACCTGGCCCTGTTGTCCCAGGCACTTGGTTTGATTTCATGATTTTTCTCTTCAAAAGTGAATAAGAAATATCGTTTTGGCCTGTCCCTCTGGATTGAGAAGGCCATTTTATTTCTGTTTCTCTGTCTTTAAAGATACATAACCTTCAGAATTATCATCTCTTCTTTCTGCCTCTCCTTTGACTGCTGCCAGCATCTGTTTTCAGTCATCTTCTACATACCTTCCAAGACTTTTCTCTTCATCTTTTGACCTTTTCTCTCTGACCCAGATATACGCACCCCTTTTCTCAATTTACACTCATTTTTCCTAACTCCTTCTGCTAACCCCTTTATTTCATATTATGTTCATTGTTTTTATATGCTTTCTTACCTACAATGCTATGAAAAATTACTATGTCAACAATTTTAGGTATTTGAGGTAAAATCCAGATGTTTATATTGAACAGCAGTGCCAAATACCAGACATTTAATATAAACAGTATGTTTACAAATCCTCTTGTACTAAATAGAATATTTTTTAACTGATATAACTAGTCAGTGTATTGGATGTGTGTAAGAAAGAAAAGGCATGAAAGTCATTAAATTGAAAAATTATGTTTCTATAAATTATGTAAATACCTCTCCCATAACTCATTACAGTTGATTTGTATTTGTGTGTTCTTGTCTATAGGAACCTATGATGGTTTTTCTTATGTAATTATTTTTTTAAAAAAATGAAATATTGAGATATATGTGTGAATATAAAATTAAAATTTCAGAGGCCAAATAAAAAATTAACAAGACCTGATTAATGTGTATATCCTGTACATGTATATTCTAATCCAGCATGAAAAGATGTACAAGAGATATAGGGATTTTAACCTTCCAATTCTAATAGTGTCTTTACTGCCTAGCTCTTCAATTTTTAAGTTTTCCCAAATACTATATAATTTTTAAAATTTTCCAAATTATTTTGTAAAAGTTTTCCTAAACCTTATTTCTGACTTTATATAAGATAGTCTTTTTCTGACTTTAAATAAGATGGTCTTTTTAAAAAACCTGACATTTCTACTACACTTTACAAATACGATAACAAGAAAGTAAACTCTGATTGTAGAAAACTCCTGCAAAAAACATAGCCACATACTAGTATTTCATTCTGATAGTTATACTTGAAACATGCATTTAGATAAAAATATAAAGTGCATTTATGGACAATCAGTTCACAATAAATGAAAAAGGAAGACCTATGTCAAATCAAAACTACTATATTTAGATGTAGCATGATAATTTCACAAGTATTCTATTTAAAAGGAGAAAAATTATGTTCTCTATATGAAAAAATACCTTCCAATGTATATCAGATTTATTAAATGTACAGGAATTTTCAACAAAATATCAGGCTATTGAAACTAAAGTATCTGATAAGAAAATAATTCTATTTTTTAAGAATTTATCCCAGCATATAATCAACATGGAAATGTACTTTTTTCTTGCTTTTTTTCCTGATGCAACAGCTGAAGAAAGAAATAACCTCAAAATCAATTAATCTATAAAACCAAGAAACACATTCAACTTAATCCCTGTTTCTTTATTTTGCTTCCCAAAGTAATAAAATATCCCTCTCTGCAGAAGCTAAATTACTTGAGTAAAAATACGGAGCAGGCAAGTTTCAGATATATACTTAAGACTTCCAAATTCAGACCATGAGTAACAACACATTTTAATCATTTTCTTGGCAAGAGATAAAAAATTAAGCAGCAATATCTTAAAAAAGAAAAATAGTTTTTACACCTTTCTAATGTTGTATGATTAACTAATAGAAGTTCTTTTTGCTGATATAATGTACTGTTCATCCCTGAAGGGCTCATAAACTTCTCCAGGCAACACCTAGTTAAATTGGGCATTTATTAAATTTTACTATCCTCTTAATTCACCTTTGAACTTTTGGAACAGGTTATTAAGTGAGGCAGCCAAAGTTCCCTTTTGCACCTGCAAATAACAATTGAATCTAAAATTAAGGATCATTTCCTCTTTTTTGAAATTCAAATAATGTCATTAAAACAGAGTGTAATATTTTTATCTGCGTCTGGTCAGGCTATTTCCTGGCATTTGGGATGAGGTAACAGGAGGACTGTATAAAAATACTACATAAGGATGCTGAGATAATCTCTAGGTGACTACAGAAATGCAGGCAACTTCTAGACATTAGACTATACAGCATAAAAACAGACCACACAGCTCTTAAACCACTTTGTAGGTTGGGCATGTTAGTTTCTACATGAAAGCAAAACACAACAAAGAAATAAAAGTATAATCAATACTAATATTAATTTAGATGAAAGTCATTAAAAATATGTATTTCTAGAACCCTTAGAGTTGATTACTCAGAAATCTCTAAAACATTTAATGCAATCTGCCCTTCCTTAAACAGTTATATACCCTTTCTCATATCCACTTCCATACACATAGACCCTGGAGCAGTTTCCATTTCTTTTCTACCACAGTTCTTCTAATTTATATTTTTTTTCTAATATAATATATAGCATATATGCAAAATAAGATGAGATTAAAGGTGTTTAAGAATAGTTTTATCATAATATTATGAGAGAAGAGTCCCTCCTTGGCCCACAATTATGAAGATATTACATGATTTTCCAGTTCCTGCTAAACTCCAGTTGAACTTGAAATATAGTAGCTTCCATTTAACTGAGGGCAGTATGCCATGAATTCTAAAACATCTGCCACTAATTGAGCAAGACCATTAATGGGATTTAAATTTGTTCTCTGTTAATGGCCCTCCAATAAGATAAATTTAGGTCTCCTTGAAGCAGGCTGTGATCTTAGAAAAGACAGACAGATAGCAGGCAAAGATTCTAGACCATTAGCATTATATTATTTAGACACCAAATGGAAAAATGGAAAATTAAATAAGTGTGAAAAAAATAAACTTGGCATTTACTTAAAATTTTGAAAAAGAGTAGTTATGGCCTGATAATAAAAAGGAGCCAATCACTTTTTGCTCTAATTAATATATTTATTGAATGAAGCATAGAATTAAAATAAAGATCAGTTAGATTTTACTTTTAAACATTTTGGACTTCATTCCAAACAAGTACATTTTTCATGATGAAGAACACTAAGAATTTTAACTAGAAGAAGATGTTACACTTTTCTATTAAAAATTCTGTAAACATACATATACACAATTACAAACAGATTTACTCCAAAATTTTATGTACTGATAACTTATGAAGTTAAGATTTTCAGTATAACAATTGTTTTCCATGATTTCTACTTTTTCTTCCCCGTTGTAATGCAATAGGTAACTAACTATCCAACAAACTGACACACCAAAATTTAATTTGCTATCAGGACCACATGAGGATTTTCCTTCTTCCTGAATAATCAGATAGCATTTGCAGGAGATACAGCTCATCAGCTTCAAAAAGCCCAATGTTGTTTTAATTATTTTAATTATGAACTTATGTAGTAGTTCTTTTCTTTTAAAAGTTTATACACTTTTGTATTTTATAATTAAATTTAGAATTTGTTTAAATTTCACAAAAGGATTATGTTTAATGAAAAAGCCATCCTGTTAGCATGATATAACTCAACCATCAGTTTGAGTAGAAATGTGGCCAGAAGTGACTTTCAGGATCAAAGATGTTTTTTATGAAAGAAAAATAAAAAGCTCAGATACACTCTTTTTCAATTCATATAGGCTTCTCTGAATCCTAAAATTATCTCAGTAGTATGTTATTTGACTTCTCTATTTTGGAGTCTCCCTTAATGATCTTGACTTTTTAAATTTTATTTAATTCAGCATTTCGGTGCAGAATAACTGATTATCCTTTCATTCTTGCAAATGTTACACACTTAAAATTCATAAGATATTTGGCATCTAGTAATACATATTATATAAAGTGTTTACAAGGTTTAAATATAATGCATTCCACTTGCCTAATTTGGATAAAGTAATTCAGGTTTCAAGGAGTATTGTGCAGTAAATATGACTATCTTCTCTTGCATTTTGTTCCTTTCTCTTCTATTCTCTCTCTCTCTCTCTCTCTCTCTCTCTCTCTCTCTCTCTCTCTCTCTCTCTCTCCCCCTTCTCTCCCCTCCCTTTCCCATCACCCTTTCTTTATATATATGTCTCACCAGGGGCTGAAGAGAGGGCATCATGGGGAGTTATTGTTTAATGGACACAGAGTTGCCATTTTGCAAGATGAAGAGAGTTCTGGAGATGGATGATGGTGATTGTTGTATAACTTTATGCATGTACTTAATACCACTGAACTGTACATTTAAAAATGATAAAGATAGTAAATTTTATGTTATGCAGATTTTACCACAAAAAAAATTGAGTAAAAAAGAGGAAAAAATTTAAAAGTAACAAATTTAAAAAATGTTTAATAGTATGTTTCAAGATGATCTGCTGATTCAGAGCTACCATTTATAAAAAAATGTATTTTCTCAGTTAGCTAGTTAGTTAAGAGAATATTACATTAAGCCACTACACATTCTTACCATGTGATGAAATAGTTTGGGCTAGGTCTATATGTGCCTTGAGAATATTCATCTAGGATGAACAAAGGCTGCAAGTAATCCAACCAAACTGTTTAACAAATGAGGAAATATTTTATATACCATATTAAACTTAAAGGGGTTTCTGAGTGGATTAAACCTAGGGGATTCTGAGTAAAGGTAACTTCTAATCCACTTCTCTGTAAACCTATGATTTGGCTCTGCCTTCCTCCCACTATTGGTTTATCCTCACTTTGGCAGCCAGATGATTTTATATTACTTATTCTTAGCATCTCATCTGAACACACATGGAAACATTCAGGGACAGTCAAGGGACCATTTCCTCATGTCTCTTTATTAAGAACCAGTAAACTTTGTCTCACATCTTACTTGCCAGAATCAGATCATGTGCCCATTCCAAAAAGAGTTTTTTGTCCAGAGACCTGGAATAACCAAACAGGCTTATGTTTCAAACTCTAGCTCATAGAGTTGAAGGCAAAATGGGTTGTGGTACTTGCCTGGGCAGAGGACGGATAGATACTTCAGCAATATTGGTATTATTCAATAATATTCTTTTAGGAAATGGGAAGTGGGGAAAATGGATGCTGTACGCAAACAATAGAACTTACTTAGAATTTTCCTTTCTGAAGTGAACTTTCCTTCCATCAGCCTTCATGGAATCTGATCTCTAAATTCCCATCTGAGATGGGACTCCAAAGCTATATCAGTCCTTTTCCTTTTAAGTGCAGCTTGGTGGCATAGAATATGCCTTGGGGATTGCATATTTGAGGCTATTATCAATCGGCCTTGGGGTCTCTTTGGCAAATATAGAAATCCACAAATACCTTAGGAGGCTTTTGGTTTTCCCCTAATTCTGTAAACTAGTAGCTATGGTCAAAGGGACTGCCATAGTTTTGAATCTTTAAATTTCTGTGTCTTGTCAGACTGAAGCTTGTGAGAGCAGCTTCTCTCCCTGAATCTCTGCCTTGAAGGAACTGTAAAGTAGCTTTCAGTACAGATCCATCACCTACCTATAACCAGCTTTTGGCTTTATAACTGTTTTTTGACAGCAACACTGTTCTCTTCTCAGGAAGAAAGTAATTAAGAGAAAATGGTTGATGGAGATTTAGGAATTTGAGATTGATTTCTCTCCAACAGAAGCTCCCATTTCTGTTTTATCTTCTCCAACTTTAGCTTAGACAATTCAGTTTTCCTTTCTAACAGATTAAGCTGTAGTACAAAGGAAATTCATGAAAAATTAAATAGTGATTACTTCTTAGTGGTAAGATTTCAAAACAATTTATTACTTTATTTTTCCCCAAATGAATTTGTATGTATTTTTGAAAAAAAAAAATTTCAATTCTTTATGCACTAAATATTTAGATAGGTTTCATTTATTCTATTTCTGCCTTTATAAATTATACATATAATTTAATTTAAACAGAAATCAACTAAAATATAAAATTAAATAAATTACTAAGCCTTAGATAAATATTTTCTTGGTATTAAAAATCTTTTTCTAAAGATTTCTTTGAAATTTAAAAATTATGAAAATATTAAATGGCTGGGGTCACTAGGGTATAATTTTTTAGGTATATATTTTGTAAGGAGTATAGTTTAATTTTCCTGCAAAATAAAATAAAGTATCTCATAAAAAATTAGAAGGCCTACCATATATTCAAAAACAAAAATTAACTACTTTTAATAAAAATACAAAAATTTTAGAGAAGCCAAAAAATAAATGTTGTAATATAATTAAAATATCTATAAAATAGCATAATTTTAGAGGAAAATTAAATTCCATGTTAGAAACTTTATCTAGTATAAATCTAAACACATTGTTTATAAATTACAGTGGATGCTCTCTTCTGAATCATCTATTCACTACATAATTGCTTTATG
Organism: Eonycteris spelaea; assembly: GCA_003508835.1. Lineage (NCBI taxonomy): Eukaryota > Metazoa > Chordata > Mammalia > Chiroptera > Pteropodidae > Eonycteris > Eonycteris spelaea. The sequence continues at coordinate 214,017 of PUFA01000443.1, forward strand.
TAGTGACACATATTTGTTTTATTTTTGGAACTTTTTTTAGAGCTTTATCTTTCCCAAAATTTTCAATTGATTTTTAGTTGTTTTATTAACAGAAGACACCTGTCTACAACTAATCAAGAATGTCTAGGATTTATTTGTATAACTTGTGTAAAGATTCCTAACATTACTCAAAACCTTAAACTTAATATACTAAGTTGGACCAATTCCTTACAAGTTTGTTTCATTTCCTGTTATCTTGAAAGTTTATGTATTATATTCCTGAATAACTTCCATTAATTCTTTTTTAAATCATTTTGTTAGAGTGAATCTTCAAATAATTTTTCCAAAATTTTGAAGTCTACCTTTAATATTGCTGATATGAAGTCTAAATAGACTTCTAAAAGTTGAAAATTATCTCTTCTCTATTGTCTTTATTTTCTTCTGAAATCTTACTAGCCTCATATTGAATCCTCTATTGAATATAACTTCCATTTTTTTTACCTGTTCTCCTTTTCTATATCTTTGTCTTTTCTCATTGTGATGGCAAATTTTCTTAACTTTATCCATTTATCTTCTAGACGAGTAATAGATTTTTCAGCCTTTCTATTGAATGTGACACCTTAGCGATTGCTTTTAATTTGTGAAAGCATTATCTTGTTATATAATATATATGTTTATATATGTATGCATATCTATGGCAGCTTTTTCTTGTTCTATAGATACAATGTCCTTTCAAGCCTCTCTTATGGGACTAGTTAACACTAGTTAGAAGGTGAAGTGCTAAGCATTGATGAGCTCCTCTATCTTTCATTGAAAAATTAGTCATGTCTGTTAAATGTAGCAAATTAAGATGTCAAACTGCCACCTGTTTTAGAAAAGATCATAGAAAACACACCTATAAAAGCAAGAGTTTAGAGGTTTATTTAGAATAACATTGAGCTCTAAAGAGTTCCCCAAGTTTCTTAAAAGTTTCAATAAAGACTTACTAGAAAATGACAAGCTTTGGCAAAGCTGTCACATTTGAAACCAAAAATTATAGAGAACATATACTTGTTCAGAGAGCCAGCTATTTAGCTAGACTGAATATCAGATTATTTCAGAGTTCGAAATGATGAATTCTCTGTCCTAAATTAAAGTTCATGTAAACCAAGTCACAGTGATAAAAAGCACATGTGGCAGAAAGTAAGATTGAGAAAAAGAAGAGCCAATGGAGTGGGAAAGGGGATGCTCACCTGGATACTTCCAAGTTATTTCCTAATGGAATCCTCAAACATGCCCAGCTGGACACTGCCTGCCTAAGAAAGTAAATAACATTAATGTAAAGACTCAGGTCTTGGGACAAAGCCGAGAGACAAATTGCTTGTCTCATGCCCAGCTCTTTGTAGAATAGGCAGAAGCTAAGGGGACATGTAGATGATCAAAGTGAGAAGGCTCATACTAGAAACTTTCTAGATAATGACTAGAGTTGCGAACCATATTTGGATAGAAGGTCTGGATTGGTTATTAGCTATTAACCCACGAAATCAAAGAAAGCAAATAATGAGCTTACTGAGGTTGTTAAAAGATGTGTGTTACCAATGAAACTCCAAATCTAAAACCCAGAGTTAATATTTACTAAACCCTTAGTAGATGCTCTGACCCAAGGGGAAGTAAGCTGTACCATAAATATGAGACTTCTCTGGAGATGTCATTATTCAATTATGTACCAATTAACTGAGAAAAATAAATGCAGATAAAGAAAGCGGAAATAGGTTAGAAACATTTTATCTAATCTATGTCTTACAGGCTGCTAAGTTCTCATTTGATTGTTTCTTGCCAGATGTTTTATAGTTGCAAAGTAGTTACATATTATGACCTTGAAACCTGCTTTTTTTTTTTTCAATTTCCAATATAGTTATGTGCCATGCTATTTCCAATAAATCCTTGATTCATTCCCTCCTTACTTTTAGGAACTAGTGAACAATAAGCATAAGAATGACACTTGTTCCAACACAGATTCTGATTCAATGTCTGGAGTAGAGCCTGAGAATCTGCATTTATCTAACTCTCAGTTGCTATTGTTGCTCTGGACCACATGTTAAGTAAGTAGCAAAGCTATGGTGTATTCAATCTCCTTTAGTACTTAGACAGACACTTGACACAGGCACTTAGAAAGTCATTTTAATTCTGGCTACTATGATAATTTTCTAAGATTTGTAATGTTTAACAAATATACAGTGATCTTAATTCAAAAAAGCATAAGCAATTTTTTAAATATTCATGGTTTTCATAGTTTTGCATAAATATCAAGAAATAACATGTTAGGAAACCTTTTGTTGTTTTTTTTCCTTTGGAAAAAGACTATTTTCACTTAAAAGTAGGTGTCTATTATGTGAAAATATTTGGAATGTTTATTGTGAAACTTTAGCTCATATATTCTTGTTTCTTTTTGAGCAATTAGCAAATCGCCCACACAGTATGTGTGTAGAATAAATGAAGTTTCAGTCAACACGTCACTTAACAGCTCAAGAGTTCAGCTTCTTCATTGAGTAAAATCAAGACTATTAAATCTTGCCTACCACCCACAACAACATATAGCATAATAAAGAAATGCAAGTCTGGAGGTCAGAAACCTAGGTTAGAGTTATAACCAAGTAATCTTGGTGGAAAAGCACACTCTTTATTTCTCCAAATAGGCATCTGTAAAATATAGATAATAATAATGTTTTGAATATCAAAAACATTTTGTATTGTTTTGATTTATTTTATAAAACAAAATGTTATACAAATGCTTATTACATTACTGCTACTACTATTCTCACTACCAGTACTACTAACTGTACTAGCATTACTACCATTTTATAGCAATTAAGCCACTTTAATTATGTCTGGCCATTTACACTAGTTAACAAAAAAGCTAAGGTACATTGTAGAGAGAAGATATATTCTACAGTCAAATTTTGATATTATTATAAAATGAGAAGAGAACCAAGTTCACTGAATAAAATTAATCTTAATTTATATTCAGAATATGATACTGGTGATATATCTAAAATTAGAATTTAAAGAATCAAAGTTAATTATAACTTTTTATTTTTATTTCTTATTTAGGTTTGGAAAACTCTTAACATTAGGAAAGAAAGAACATATCTTATTTTGCTTTTACTCCATCTAAATGCAAAACAGAGAGCAAAGCATGGATTATTCAAAATATTAATTCTCACAGAGAGAAAATTACATCTAATTTAAACAGGATTTATAAAGTATTTTCAAATATAAATCAGTTTCATCAGATATGTTATAATACAATTGTTGCTAATCTCCAGAAAATTTGATTTTTCTCTGATTATTATTCTATAATACATAATTTTACTTAATTAAATATATAATATTTAAAACTATAGAGGAGAATTACTTTAGAGATGACTAGAATAACATCTCTGAAATGAAACATTAATGATATTTTCTATGTACACAAATTTTCATTAAGAAGTTTCTGTTTTCATCTCTAAATTTAGTCTAAAAAAAATTAAAGATTCTGGGAAACATAGTGGAGGAGACATCCTCAGATCTCTCCCTTTGAAACAACAATATGCTGAACATCTAAAAACACAATATAAAGCACCCAAACTGCATGCCAGAATGTCTGAGCATGGAATCTGCACATGAGACCTACCACAGGTCAGAACCCTGGACAGTGGACTGGGAGAAATAAACTGCCTCGTACAGGTGCCAGAGCTCTTGCAGGAGAAGGAGGGTGGGGGGTTGTGAAGGTGAGGCGTCTTCTCTGATCAACCTGTCTGGAAGGACCAGAATTTCTAGCAGCTGGTAGCAGGGCCCAATCATCAGGGCAGAAAGCAGAGAAGTAGGACAGGACAGCAGACAAACAACAGTTGATTTTAGCAGGCCCAGTTGCAAAACTAAGACTGAGCAGCAACCTCTAACTTTCAATCCAGAGGGCCCCTCACCCCATACCACCGAGACCAAATACCGCAGAGCCCAGAGTAATCTGAGCAAATGCCACTGAAATTGTTGCTAACACTGACAGAGACTGAAACTGAGAATAGCAAGTGTGATTAAATATATACAAGAAAATAAAAAAGACCTTAGGCTTTATATAAAGCAGGATTCAAGAGGCTTAGGTGCCACCTACTGGAAATCTTATTCTGGAAAAAACAAATCTTCATTCTGGAAAAACAACAGAATACATTTCCATTAATGCCCAGGCATAGAAATAGTCCATTAAACTCCATGAACAACCAAGTAAACAAAGCAGCTCATAAAGAAAGAGAAAAATCTCCAGAAAATAAGCTTACAGACATAGAAATATGCGACTTAAATGACAGAGAATTCAGCATGGTACTTCTGAAAAACTTGATGAGATCCAAAAAATCTCAAATCAACAATTTCAGGAATTGAAAAAACAACTAGAATAGCAGAGCAAGGAGATCGAAGCCCTCCAATGGAACCAAATATAATGTCTGGAAATAAGGAACATACTGCAAGAGTTGAAAATGAAATAGCAAACTTGGGAAATAGAGTCGACCAAATGGAGGAAATGGTCAGTATTGTCAAAGGTAGAAATCTAGAAATAAATCAGAAGAAAGAAGAGAGAAACCGAAAAATGAAAAATAATGAAAAGAGATACAAGAACTAGCTGATACCATCAAGAGAGGAAATATTAGAATAATGAGTTTTACTGAAGGCAAGGAAAAGGAGCAGGGACAAGAAAGCATTTTCAGACAAATAGTGGATGAGAATTTTCCAAATCTAAGGAATGAGCTGCAACTTGGAATTCAAGAAATCAACAGAACACCCAATTATCTCAACCCAGAAAGGCCTTCACCAAGACACATTGTATTAAAGTTATCAAAAATCAATGACAAAGACAGAATTCTCAGGGCAGCCAGGGAAAAGAAGACGCGAATTTATAATCAAAACCCAATAGATTATCATCAGACTTCTCAGTGCAAATCTGACATGCCAGAAAGGAATAGAATAACATATTTAAACTATGAAGTGAAAGGAATGACCAGCCTAGAACAATGTATCCAGCTAAGGTTCCATTAGATATGAAGGAGAAATTAAGACCTTTCCACACATATAAAAATTGAGAGAATTCTCCACTATGAGGCCTGCACTACAGGAAATACTGAAAGGGGTCAGCTTATCTAAAACAAAATAAGAAAACAAAAAAATACATAATTATGAGAAAGTGTCTATCAGGCAAATAGAAGCAGAGGAGTGCAATTCTTACTAAGAATAGGGCATTATAAGCTTAAATAATAAGAAGAGAATTGCTATAGCAAGATAGTAATGAACATTCAGCATACATAGGAACTAATTGAGATAACAATGACTAAAAAGGGGAGGATTCAAAGATCCAAATTTATAAAAGGGGAAAGGAGATAAGGCACACGCAGAAGAAAATGGAACAACTATATATATATGTATAGTTGTGTATAGATGTGTATATATCTTCATATATATATATAGCTACTATATATATAGTTATATAACTACACACACACACAACACACACACACACACACACACACACACTATGCTTTTTCATATTCGTAATGGTAACCACACACCAAAGAATCAGAACTGAAGTATATAATGCAACAAAAAAGAACCAGAGACAAAACCCACAAAAGCCAATCAAAATAAAGAAAATCGAAACACAAGGACAAAGACGCAATGGAAACACTGAGCTACCAGAAAGCAAAAGATAAAATGGCTATAATAAGACCTCATATTTCAATACCATCCTAAATATAAATGGAGTGAACTCACCAATAAAAAGGCACAGATTGCAGATTGGGTCAAATAACAAAACCCAACCATATGCTGCCTCCAGGAGACACATCTCAGTTCCAAACACAAATAAATATAGACTCAAAGTGAAAGGGTGGAAAATATGTTTCAAGAAAATGGCATTCAGAGAAAAAACAGAAATAGCAGTACTAATATTGGATGAAATAGACTTCAAAATAAAAAAGGTAAAGAAAGATACCGAGGGGCATTTCATAGTAATAAAGGGAATCATGCACCAAGAAGACATAACACTTATTAATATCTATGCTCCCAATCAGGAACTCAGAAATATATAAGCAATTATTAACAGAACTAAAGGGAGAAACAGACCAAAACACTATAATAGTAGGGGACCTACAGACATCCAAACAGAAATCAATAAGGAAATCACATCCTTAAATGATACATTAGACCAACTGGACATAATTGACATTTACAGAGCCATCCATCCCCAAACAGCTGCTCATACATTCTTCTCTAGTGCACATGGAACATTCTCAAGAATCGACCACATACTGGGACACAGAGATAGCCTCAACAAATATAAGAGGGATGAAATCATACCAACTATATTCTCTGATCATAATGTTTTGAAACTGGAAATCACCTGCTAAAAGAAATCAGGAAGAACCACAAATACATGGAGATTAAACAACATGCTACTGGAGAATAACTGGGTCAGGGAAGAAAATAAAAAGAAAGATCAAGAGATACATAGAAATGAATGATAATGATAGTACAACATATCAAAACTTTTGGACACTAAAAGCTGGCATAAAAGGAAAGTTCATATCATTACAGGCTTATCTCCAAAAACAAGAACAAGCCCAAATAAAGAACCTAATGCTTCATCTTAAAAAACTAGTAAAGGAAGAACAAATAAGGCATAAAGTCAGCAGAAGGAAAGAAATAAAAATAAAGCAGAAATAAATGTAATTGAAAAAAAGGAAAAAAATGCAACAAGGAGCTGGTTATTTGAAAGGTTAATAAAATAGACAAACCCCTGGCTAAAGCTCACTAAAGAAAAATAAGAAAGGGCACAAATAAACAAAATTAGGGATGAAAGAGGGGAAATTATACTGAGATCGCTGAAATACATGCAAAAATACTATGAAAAAAATATATAATAACAAACTTAATAACCTAGAAGAAATGAACCAGTACTTGGAAAAATACTGAATCAAGAAGATCTGGAAAATCTAAATAGACCAATCAGCAGTATGGAAATTGAAAAGAACCAATAAAAAAAGAACCTACCAAAAAGTACAAGTCCAGGACTAGGTGGCTTCACCAGTGAATATTACCAAACATTCAAAGAAGGTTTAATACTTATTCTTCTCAAACTCTTCAAAAAAATCGAAGAGTAGGCAATACTTCCCAACTCATTTTATGAGGCTAATATCACCCTGATACCAAAACCTGGTAAGGACATCCAAAACCAAAAAAATACAGACCAATATCTCTCATGAACACAAATGCAAAAATCCTAAATAAGATACTAGCAAACCGAATACAGCAATATATTAAAAAGATTATACACCACGGTCAAGTAGGCTTCATCCCAGTGGCACAGGATGGTTCAACATACACAAATTGATACACCACATACACAAATTAAAAAATAAGAATTAAATGATCATATCAATAGATGCAGAAACAGCCTTTGACAAGATACAGTAGCCATTTATGATCAAAACACTTAACAAAATCGGTATAGAAGGAAACACCTTAACATAATAAAGTCTATGTATGACAAACATTCAGCCAACATTATACTTAATGGTGAAAAATTAAAAACCTTCCCTCTAATCAGGAACAAGGCAAGCCTGTCCACTGTTGTCAGTGTTACTCAATATAGCATTGGAGGTTCTAGCGAGTATAATCAGGCAGGAGAAATATAAAAAGCATCCAAATAGGAAAGAAGTCGAATTATCACTATTTGAGAATGACATGATTCTCTATATAGAAAACCCTAAAGACTCCACAAGAACACCTAGAAACAATAAGCAAATACAGTAAAGTCTCTGGATACAAAATCAACATTCAAAAATCCATAGCTTCCTATATCTAATAATGAAGTGTCAGAAAAGAAGTGGAAAAAATAATTCCTCTTGCAATTGCAACAAAAAGAATAAATACCTAGAATAAATTTAACACAATGTGAAGACCTATATAATGAAAACTATAAGACCTATTAAAAAATTGAATAAGATACAAAGAAATGGAAAGATATTCCATGTTCTTGGATTGGAAGAATCAACATAGTTAAAATGACCATATTACCTAAAGCATTATACAGATTTAATAGTTTAAAAACCCAATGGCATTTTTAAAAAAATAGAACAAAAAATCATCAGATTTGTATGGAAGCACAAAAGATCCCAAACCAAAACCATCTTGAGAGACAAGCAAGAGGCTGGAGGCATCACTCTGCACAACTTCAAATTATACTACAGAGCAACAGTAATGAAAATGGCACGGTATTGGCAGAAAAACACACACACGAACCTGTGAAACAGAATCAAGAGTCCAGAAGTAAACCCATATTTATATGGGCAAATAATTTTAGACAAAGAAGCTTGAAAACATACAGTGGAGAAAGGAAAACCTCTCGAATAAGTGGTGCTGGAAAATTGGAAGGCCACCTGCAAAAAGAATGAAACTAGATGGTTGTCTATCACCACTCACACGAAATTAACTGAAAACAGGTTAAGAATCTGAATATAAGACCTGAAACAATAAAATGCATAGAAGAAATTATAGGCTCTAAACTCAAGGACCTTGGCCTTAAGAGGATTTATGAATCTGATCTCAAAAGCAAAGGACGTAAAAGCAAAATAAATGAATGGATTATTCAACTAAAGGCTTCTGCTCAGCAAAAGAAATTTGTCAACAAGGTAAAGAGACAACCATCCAAATGTCAAAATATATTTGTAAGCAATGCCTCGTAAGGGCCTAATATCCAAAACATACAAAGAACTCATACTACTCAGTAGCAACAACAACAAAAAAATCGATTTAATCAAAGACTGGGCAGAGGACTGAACAGGTACTTCTCCCTAGAAGACAACAAATAGCAAGCAAATATACGAAAAGATGCTCAACATTGCTAGCTATTAGAGAAATGCAAATCAAAACCACAATAAGATACCATCTCACATCTGTTAAAATAGTATAATCAACAGAACAAGTAATAACAAATATTGGAAAGGAGTGGAGAAAAAGAAACTCTCATACACTGCTGGTGGACTGCAAATTGGTACAGCCACTGTGGAAAACAGTATAGAGGTTCCTCAAAAAACTAAGAATTGATCTACCATATGATCCAGCAATGCCACTACTGAGTATCACCCCAAAGACTTGAAAACACCCATATCCAAAAAAATATTTGCACACCAATGTTCATAGGAGCACTATTCACAGTGGTCAGGACATAAAAGCAACCGGTGTCCTATGATAGATGACGGGCTAAAGAAGCTGTGGTACAATATATATACAATGAAATATTACTCAGCTATAAGAAGTGATGAAATACTGCCATTTGTGACAACATGGATAGACCTTGAGATAATCATGCTAAGTGAAATAAGCCAAACTAAAAAGCTAAAAATCACTTGATATCACTTATATGTGGGATATAAACCTAAAAGCACCAAATGAACAGGACAAACAAAGACTCAGGAACATAGGACAATGGACTAGTGGGTTACCAGAGGGTAGGGGGTTGGGAGAGGAGGAAATAGGTAGACAGGGGTAACGGGGGTAAATATAGGGGGATTGGGTTGAGGGTGAAGTGCATAAAGGGGATCGAATATATGGTAGCTGAAGGAAACGTGGACTCTGGGTGGTAATCACACAATGGAATATCTAGATTGTCAAATTATAATGTACAACCTGAAAATTATATAATGTGCATTAACAATGTTACCTTAATAAACTTAAAAAAAAAGAAAATTAAAAGTATAACATTCATTTAAAATCCCCAAATCCGCATTGTCTTCCTCTTTAAGATCATTCCTTTAAATTGGAAATATTTTCAATTCTCTTCTTATATTACCTTTTCTTTAAAACTTTACATCACTACACTTCTTTAAGTTTGTTACAGGATTTCACATACAGAAAAAAAGTTTTGTTAAAGATTGTTGGCTAAAAATAAGTAACTCATAAAGGCTAAACTTGTAAGCTGTTAAACATTATTTTTTATGCATATATCAAATACAGAAAGCTATGTTCCAATGATAGATATCCCTCAATTTATCTTCCTTCATTGATAAAAGTTAACTTATATACCTAAATATAGATATCAACACTTGATTAGTGACTTTTAAAGATGCAGGCATTCATTCATGTAAAAGATATGTAGAAACATTGCCACATTTAGGAAAAAAATAACATTAAATGATGGAAAGAACTGTCTCCCTCAAGAACAACGTTTCTTTTGAGTAGCCTTCAGACACCTTTAGGAGAAATAAATATTAAGTCTGTCTGGTCGTAGCTACATTAGCTAGTGAAGTCACCTATAGCAAAATCTTGACTCTATGCAAAAAAGCTCACCGAAGTTATTCTATGGAATGTGCCAATAACATGTAATTTAACTAATGTAATTTTAACAGAAGAAAAACAGAGCACAACTTTTTTGCAAAAGTTATGAAACTCAGCAAACATTTATTCAATGAAATAACACAAAGTCATTAAATAGGAAAAGTTAGTCCTGGAAACTAAGTTTGGAAATTGGAACAAATAAGGGCTGAGATTTTCTGATAACAGGTGAGTAAAAATTTAAAGAGTGAGTTAGGTGAATATATCAGAGATGAAATGGGTGGTGAGGAGCCACTAACATAGTGACAGTAGCTTGGCCTGTGTATATTAATTAAAGCCAACAAGAAGTTTCCTATATTAAGTAGCCAAAGGGATGTTAATAACAAGGATTCGAGTGTTGTAATTTTAAGTTGGCTTGTATTTTTATTTATTTATTTTTTTGCTGGAGATTATGTGTAAAATACCTTTCTCTGAGAGAAACAGTTCTATACAATAAATAAAATTTCTAATGTATGCGAAGATTCATTTTTATAGTTATTTGGTCAAGCAACAGTGGATGGGCAGAATATAAGCCATAAACTAAAAAATTCCAAGACAGTAACAAAAACAATAATTTAATGGAAGTGAAAAAATAAAAATCAAAGATACCTGGCAAAGAGAATCCTTAAAAAGTTAATAGGGAAATAAATAGGAAAATTAAAAATTCATGGTAAGTTTATATGGAACTTAAGTGGTATGAATTCTAACTGAATTTTAAGTCCAAACCCAACTTCAAATTTTGAGAAATGAATCCACAAAAAAAATTTCTCCAACATTGTTGGAGGCTCAAGCCAGTGCTGTAAATAAACAAAGAATAAATGACATCCAGATTTGCAAGGGGAAGAGAAACTGTCTTTATTCACCAAAGACATAATCCTGTTCCAGAAAGCCCAAGAATTCAACAATAAACTACTAGAACTAATAAACAAGTTTAGCAAGGACACAGGATATAAGATCAATATAAAAATCAATTTTACTTCTATATTCCAGCAATGAACAGTCAGGAAATGAAATTAAGAAACTTTTCATTACTAATAACATCAAGAAGAATAAAACGTGTAGAAATCAATTGAAATGGGTAAGACTTGTACACTGAAAGTACGAAACATTGACAGGAAAATTAAGTATCAAAATAAACTGAGACATACATGTTCACAGATTGTAAAACTGAATATTTATTATCAAGATGGCAATTTCTTCCGATTGATCTATAAGTCCAATTGCAGTTCCTGTAACCTCTTCCTTATTTCCCACTGAAAAATTAAAGTCAAAATCTGTAGAGCTTTTGCTCTCCCATTCTTTGGCAGCTAAAGCTGATTTGCTCTCTTACTACCTCAAAGATGAATTATTCTAAACAAAATTCTCTCATTTGACATGCCCAGGAGTACAAGGGTGAAATAAACATATAAAATTATTTAGTACTAGCTTCAAGTATGCAAAACTGAGAAATGAATCTACACTAGAACAGGGTGTATTCACTTCACCAGTTTATGCATCCCTTATATAATATGATTCCCAAGACAAGACAGTATTTCCAGTACCTGGCTATCCATTAAACGTCACAAGTACATCACCATAACTGTTCAGACAATGGTAAGAGCAGTTTAACGTTATGCAGGAGAAAGAATGAGGGGCAGAAATAGAGAGCAGAGGAAAAAGAAAAAAATAGGAGTAAAAACTGAAAATAATCTTGATTTCAGCTTAAGCAATAGACTGGTAAGGTTAAAACTAACTCACTGGAGAGAGAAAGATCCCAGTTAAGAGTTTTAATCATGATACTACCCTTCTACTTTCCGGGGGGGGGTGGAGAATGTAATTGCCTCCTTTTTCAAAGAGTCGCATGTAAAATATGCTGTCTTTAGAAGAGAGGAACAGAGTGCAAGATACAAGAAGTGAATGGAAATTTGGCTAGAATTTCTGCATATCTTCAGGTACCTCAGGTTCTTATCTATAAAAGGGGGCAATCCTATGCTATAAAGAATGGTTTGGTTGCGGGGGTCCATTTTGTCTGCTTATTTGATGCCAAACGTAGTCTTTTGATCTGCCGTATTGCCTCCCAAGTCTGTGCAATGAGGCAAAGAAAAACTTCTGAACTCTTGTAACCTTAATTATCAACAACAGGGAGGAGACAAAAGGTACATATCAGTCTCTGCTTCTCCTGATCATTAATGTAGAGAACTACCTTCTATATTTTCCCCATACAGACATCAATTATATTTTTATGTTCACATTACCTGTGAACATTACACTATTATTACATAGGGACAATGAATTAAAAAATGAATGAAGGTGTTATCATCTATCATTGTATCAATTTTTTTTTTAGAATTACTCAACTTAGGGAAAGAAACCAGAAATATAGATATAATATATAACAAGAAACCCTAAATATGGGACACTGTGAGTTGCACATCTGTATGTATTCAGTGCTAGAGAGCATCAAATGATGGGAGGATTAGAAATTAAATGGATAATCTCAAAATAAATATTTGTTTTAATATTATTTTTTTTAGAAAAGTAAAACAATAAATATTAGTGTGAAATCACTACTATTTCTAGTGCAAAAGAAGTCAAGAGAAAAATATGATTATAAAAAATATTTCATTTTAAAAAGTAAATGTTTTTAAAAGCAATATAATTCATCTCTGTAAAAGAGAAACAGAAGGTCAGACAAAGAACCATTCACCAGGGCTTCTCATAATTTATAAAAGCACTTTGCTTTCCTACTAGGAGATGAAAGTAAACATATTTATTTGAGAAGTTTCCAAATTAATGATGAGACTATTCTGTCAAAAAAGTTGAGGGCATAAATAGTTTTATGTGCCTTCTCTTATTCAGTATCATTTTTGCAATAAAACATATAAGATACCAAAGCAGAAAACAAAATATTACCCAACAACTATTTTGAAAACACAAATATTAGACTTGAATTAATTACCCAATTTCTGAGATTTTTCTGTTGTTGATATCTTGAAGATCAAAGAGAAAATTTATTTTTAAGGTGTTTGAATCTAAATTGAAATCATTATTGAGACAATAAGTGCTACACACCAGATAATAAGCAGTGAGACAGACATGATCCCCTGTCCTCATGGAGTTTATTGTCTAAATTGATCATCCAGTTATAATATTTAAAACTAAATTCAGTAATTTGCATTTCTGTTCTAGAGTTTTAAAGATAGATGAAACTTCAATTAATTATTTTTTTTGTTTTTGTTTTTTGTTTTCAATTTTACATTTAACAGGTAAAAGTCATTATAAATGTTACTTATAGAAAAATGCCTAATGAAATTTGTTAGTTAAAAGTGCACTTGAAAGGAATGCTAGCCCTTCAAATGTGTGACCTACAAAAACTCTCCAGGGACTGTTAGTCTGCTAGGATTGCCCTTCTTTTCTCCATTTATTCAGTAACAGAAGAAAATAAGGGAACAATAGTGGACTAAATATTTGCTGTTTCGTAGACATGTGAAAAAAATTTAATCTAAAATTTATTTACATCAGATTAACAATTGCTTTTTCTGGAAAGATATTTACTTTGTTCTTTCTGATGCAGCAGTTTTAGCTAATATTTTTGAATGTTTAAGGCTGTATGTGTGTTTTTGTTTTAGTTTGGGTTTTGGTTTTGTTTGGTTTGGTAAGACTGCTTTTAGGTCATGGGTGTGGAAAATATTTTGTCTCTCAGTGAGAAAAATCTCAGTAAGCCACAAAATAAAAGGATAACAAAATTGACATTCTCCAAGAGGAGAAGATAACTGGCTGAGTGTTTGTTACTTTGTTTTTCAGAGAAAGATACCGACCAAACATCAATGTTTAGGTTTAAGAACAGAAATTAAAAGATTTTTTAATCAGACAAATAAAGATACACAAGAAGTGAAAAAAGGAAAGGAAAATGAGAGAAGAGAAACTTAAAAAAAGTCAAATAGATGAATATAAAGGGATCAAGGAAGAAATGGTGTTCTGTCTATTGCAAGATCCAGAAAGTGAAAGATACAGATACAAAGATATGGCCATAAAGAAAAATCCATTACACATATTTCAAAAATTCACTCTTAGAAAGCCATATAGAAAAAAAAATAAACATACATACAAAGACACATATTCAAACACACAAAGAAATATTAAAGAAAGTTCTTTATTAAAAAGAGATGCATAAACGGTAAGATGCAGAGACATAATGTTTTGCTAATTGAGGAATTAAATAGCATATGGATTCTTAGTACTGCTATGCTATTACATACATTCTCAAAGACATAGTCCTTAGTCTGGGCACTGAATGTTAACATAAATATGGACAGTAAAATATGTCTCGAATGAAAGTGCCTAATTTAAGTGAACCTTTTATGTGTTTAATATTTTAAGGTAGACATCTTGTTCTAATCCCTGGCTTGCATATTAGCATCACCTGAGAGAGATTAAAATACCAAAGCCCAAGTCTCATTTCAAACTAATAAAATCAGGATTTTTCTGGAAGGGGTCTGGGCATGATCAGTATTTTTTAAATATCTTCCAGGTGATTCTAGCACCATAGGCATATAGTGTTTTTTTCTTCTGCCTTGATTTGCATAAACCCAGTACAGCCTTCTGGATCACAGAATATCCCTTCAACTGCTCTGAAAAAAATATCAACTAATACTTTAAAAGGACTGACTTGACAATTAAGGCAAAAGGTTTTTTGGTTTTGTTAGTTTTATTATTTGGAATTTATAAAAATTATCTTTTCCATTAAATTTTCTTCATATTCCAGAGAAAAAATTAATGCACAAACAATAATAATAAAACAATGCTTAATTTCAAATAGCATTAATATTAGAATTTTACCTGCTCTCTGACTAAGGCTGATTTTCACTGTAAATATGATTTATGCCAGATTAAATGCCACTGAATAGTAGAGGAGAAAGGTATGCAAATGGGCACATGAGTGTTCATATGTATGCATGTGCATGAGTGCGTGCACGTGCACATGTGCGCGTGCACACACACACACACACACACACACACACACACATGCCACACTGACCTTCAGTTCCCTGTAGAATTTGGAAGTTGTCAGCAGTACATAATGACAGTCCTAATTATTAAAATTACTCTTGTGTGGAAAGTGTTTTAGAATTAGATGCCGAAAGGCATGCAATATATTAACTGCCCATGGTCTTTTCTTTCTTTAAAAAGAAAACCTTAGGAATATTCCACTGACTTTAATCAAAACACCTCTCACCACACCAGTGACATGTACACTCTCACACATTCCAAAGGAGTTTACCAATAAATTCTGATTTCATGAGAATTCTAATGCCCTAAAGATATATTTTATTATTCAATTGGCCAAGAGATTTCTTACAACTATAAAGTCTACAACAGTCCACAATTTCTCACATTTTTAAAAATACACATCACATTTTTACCAATTCTCAAATTTTTTATGGTTTCACAAAGTTGCTGCAATTAAATATTGTAAAACTTCAAAATACTGCACAAATTTTCTTTAGATCTCAACTAGAGTTAGTCCTTGAGCTTAAGAAAAAATTTTATATTCTCTTTTGTAATATGGATATGCAAATACTTAATTGTTTTTCAGGCAATACAAGTTGAAATATATGGTCTAACATGGGCCTCTATAGATCATATAAAAATGTCAGATACACAAAGTGCTATAATGTAGAAAAGAAAAAGGACTCTTTCATGTTGCTTCAGGAAGAGAAACCAGACCATGTGTGGCAGTTATGTGGAAACAAATCTGAGATCATTCTATAAATGAAGAATAATAAGATCTGACTGAAAAAAAATGGTCATTACTTAACAATAAGACTAAAAGCAATCACTTGTAGTTGGTTCTCAGTATGTCCAATCTGGTAAATTCACCATTTTTGAAAATAGTAGAGCTACAAATAGGAAATGATATAAAGCTGATAAATTCTCCACTGGCTCCCTATCCCACAGAGAGAATGTTAAACATTTATCTCAAACACAACCAAGCACCAAAGCCAAGCAAAAGCACTCTTTTCTCTAAATGACAGACTGCCTCTGAACCAGTGAGGTGGTAATTAAATATTTGAGTTTTTAAAGCTTACCCTTTCAGTTCCCAGGCAACTTCTGCTGGTGCCAGATAATCAAGAATAAAGTTAAGTATATGCTCAAATCTTTATCTCAGGGCACAGGGCAGTGAAAAAAAAAACAAAAAACAAAAAACAAAAACAAATGTTAATACCAACAAACAAGCTATTTATTGTGTAAGTAAACTAACTTGTCTCCCTATTTTTCTGTCATCCATTTTCCCCATGCCTCAATTAGTAAGTATATAAATTAAGGGCAGGCTTTTTTTTAGTTAAAAAAAGAGAGAGAGAGAAAGAAGACTACATAATCTCATACAATAATAATCCTAAATAATGCCATTAATTTTAATCCTGTTTGCAAGGAAAAATATCTTGTTTGACATAAAGGATATTGAATAATATATGTACTATTTAATATGTCATAAACTGGGAAGAATTGAGAAGAAACTCTAAATAATCTAAATTAGTTTTATGCTGTAAGTATTCCATATAAACCCATACCCTAAAAACTGTTAGTATGAGCAATTAAAAAGGAGAAGTACTACCTAATTTGGAATTAAGCAAAGAAGAAAAAGCTACTTTATTTAAATAAAATAACAGCTTTTAATGAAGCAATTTAATTGCAAGAACTTTTCTTTTAAAAAAAAAGTAAATTATTAGGGTTTATATTTACACTGTCTTAAACTGAGCAACATTATTTCCTCTGTCAAAGAGACACAATAGACCCAATTGTGGGAAACCCCACAAGACTTAATACCTAACCTAACTGCAGTTTCAGCCTCTCCATGAGGAGAATTTTTTAAATCAATCAGTTGGAATATCCACGTCAGCAATAAGTGAGTAATCTGCCTGATAAGACCTCTTGCTTCCCTAAGGAGAAGTGAATTTGCTTTGTTGAAATAACCCACTGCTTGGTTTCCTTGCCCCATCTTCTTTCTCCTATAAAAACTCTCAGTTTGGTAAAACCCCTCAGAGCTCCTTTTTTACTTGCTAGATGGTATGCCACTCATTCATGAATCATTTTAATAAAGTCAATTAGATCTTTAGATTTACTCAGTTGAATTTTTGTTCTTTAATACCTCTATGCCCAGAAGTACCTGACAAGGAGGAGCTATATTAAGAGTAAATAAATACCTGTAAAATTAAGTGATGAGGTAGAAAGTGTCTCATGAGCAAAGACTTTGTAGAAGTGTAACAACCTTCACCCAACCTCAAAGCTATAACAATGTATTGCTGATCTCTCTCTGTCTCTTAATTTAGGGCTGTCTTGATCTGTATAACTGAGCTTTGAAATGCTATTGGGTCCTCCTTTTCTCAATTATGTGCTGAATTAAGGCTTGTGAATATAAAGGGAACAATTTGATTCACTAGAAGATGTGAAAGCTATAAACAATGAACAAATCCAATTGGCATTTTCTTGAATTCCTCTGATTTCCATTCTTCTGTGACTTGCTGAAGTCTCTAGCCCCTATTTCATACAAACCTTCTAGAGAGCAACAGTGCTAATTCTCGGCTTCTGTGTTTCTGAATTTTGGCATCGATTCACACACATTAGGACATCTCAATGGAACGTAAGGTCTAACGGGAAAACATTACACTCTCAGGTCATCACACCTGCCAAAGCAATTCACTTCAAGTTGTAAAGGACAAAGGAAATATTATATCTCCAGAATCTGGCTTTAAGGCTTATAAAGCTAACCATTTGTAATCAACTTTGCAGATGAATTTTGCAAAGAATTACACCCAGAGTGCCTTACTGGTTTGGGAGGATTAAATGAGATTCTGTATGTAAATTTAATAGCTTAAAGTTTGGCACAGTGAGTATTGAACAATGTTGGTTTCTCACTACCTTTCCCTGTTTCCCCCACCCACTTTTATTATTTTATTGAAGATCACAGTACTTTTATGTAGGTAATATTCTCAGTTTACAAATGGGAACATGGAAATTCAGAGAAGTTAAAGAAAATCTCCCTAGATCATACATACAGTGATGAATATCAGAATCTGTCTTTACCCAAGCCCATCTGATTCTACCATATCATTATTTCTAATAAAATATGACCCATCTTCATTGTATTCACCTGCAGAGTCCTTCACAAAAATAGAGAGATACCCTCACATGATGCTGAACTTCTGCTATATCAGCACCATGAATTCATCTTTCTGGTCAATTTTCTTTTTATAATTTAAACTGGGAAATAGAAATCATATTCCATTTTTAAAGAATGCTATAATGTTGTTGGATTTCTTGCATCAGTAAATGAAAAAAAATTGTGAGAAATTTAGGGAAAGAAGAAAAATAATTAACATTATCCATGATTTGATCATCTAAAAACGACTGTCACTATTTTTGTTATATGAACTTTCTAATCTTTTACATAAGTGTAAATTTAAATATCTATGTATTTTTTTTACAAAATTAAGATCAGAGTAAACACTTGTTTATGAACAACTTTTCTTTTTAAAAAATCAGCTAGAAATCTTGGAACATGTAATATTTAATGAAGTCATTATTTCTTGTTATATAGAAGCTATGTAATTTACTACAGAACCCCTTAACTGGGTCTGTCTTCACATTTCTATTTGAATATGGTAATAAGTACCATTACTATTCATTCATCATCTCATTTAGTCCTCTTAATTTTACAGTCATTATTTTACTGAATACTTTGCAACTCCACCAAGAGACAGGTATTTTAAAATATTATTTTTCTAAAAAAAATTTTTTTTATTGGTACATTTATACTGATATAATCATGCAACCCTTAAATGACAGGTATACATACATTATCAGAAATACATAATTAGATGATTTTATTATTATGTGAACATCACAGAGTGTACTTACACAAATCTAGATAGCACAGCCTACTACACACTTAGGCTATATGGTATAGCTTATTGCTCCTAAGCTACAAGCCTATACAGCATTTTACTCTACCAAATACTGTAGGCAATTATATGTATTCGTGTAACTAAATAGTAAGTATTTGTATATATGAATATATCTAAACATAAAAAAGGTATAGTAAAACTATGGTATATAGATAGTACTTTATATATCTGGTAAAACAATAGGTTTGTTTACAACAGGATCACCACAAACATGAGTAAATATGCTCTGCTACATTACGATGGCTATAGTGTCATTAGGCAATAGAAAATTTTCATCTCCATTATAACTCATGGGACATTTTCATTTGCTGTTGACTAAAATGTCATTATACATATGACTGTACTTTTTGATTTTCTTAGGGTATGTTAATACGAATTTACAAAATAGTTTTCCCAAAATATTGTGTTTTACTAGCAGTTTGAGAGGATCTATTTCCTTGGACTGTCATATTATTTATAATTTCAAATGTTTTATTAAATGAAAAACAAATTTTCTACCTCAGTATTTGTGAGATAACAGAAAATATATATTGGTCCTCTGCCCTGGTTTCTTGGCATAGAACTTCTAAAACCATTGTAATTTCCAAGTGATAGGAACACTAGGTATTTCTTTGTTATATTTGTCTTCGACTCTGTTCCTAAAAACCGTGGTAAAATTCCTAAGAGATAAGGAAGAAGAGCACCTTTTTGTCTATTCAGACAATTCTGAGTGGGCTCCTGGATGGAGACTGGTCTCCGGAAAGACCCAAGCCAAGAATAAAATCCTGAAATTTTCGTCTCGCTCCCTCATCCTCCAGAGACACAAGAGGAGCTGGAAATGGAGTAATATCATCATGCCTACATGATGAAACCTCCATAAAATCTCAATAACAGGGTGTTCAGTGAATTCCAAATGGGGTGAATACATTCACCTACTTAGATACACACCTCGACTCCATGAGAACGGAAGCTCTTTGGACTCAGGACCCCCCCAAACTTTGCCCATGGTATCTCTTCTTCTGGCTGTTCATCTGTATCCTCTATACATCCTTTAATACAAGAGTCCCCACCCCAGGATGGGGACTAATACCGGTCTGGGGCATGTTAGGTAGGTACTGGGCTGCACAGCAGGAGATGAGCAGACAAACAGGTGAAGCTACATCTGTATTTACAGTCATTCCCCAGTGCTGGTTCACCACCTCATCCACCTCAGATATCAGGCATTAAATTATCATAGAAGCACCGGTCCTTGGCAGCTGCTTTAATAACGCCTTTAATAAACTGGTAGTGTAAGTGTTTCCCTGAGTTCTGTAACCCTCTTTAGCAACTTAATAGAACCTGAGGTGATGGTCAGGGGAACTTCTGTTTTGTAGCCAAATCAGATACAAGTTGTAAGGTAACTTAGGAACCTTTTGTTGTGATTGCATCTGAGTAGGGTTGGGAGTAGTCTTTGTGAGTCCTTAACCTGAAGGATCTGACACTGTCTCTTGGTCAAATAGTGTTAGAATTAAATTAACTTTTAGAACACCCAGCTGGTTTGCAAAGAATAGCTTGATAAGCAGCAGGAGAGGTTCAGAAACAAGCAAAAACAAAAACAAAGAACATTTGGCTGACCAGAAGTAAAGTGTTCTGTTTGTGAGAGTAAAAAACCACAGGTGAGAAACTGAGTTTTCCAACTTAGTCGTGACTGATTATCATGAAAAACATTTTGGTAAGTCTATTGGCCCTTTTATCTTTATCCCTCTATTGATAAAGTATCATGTTATCTGACAGATTTTCTTTTTGAGGTGGTTATCTTTTTCTCAACAATCTTAAATTTTCTTACATGTTTAGTTTATTAATCATGTGTCAAACATGTTGCAAATATGTATTACTTCTATATGGAGATTTGGGATTATTAATCACTTTTTTTATCTCCCATGCTACATATTCATAAAATACCTCTGTATAAATGTTTTATTTTAAAAAAGTTAAATCCACTGCTAACATTCACCCTACCTGCTATCTACACACTCTCTCTTTCTTTCTCTCTCCCTTGCCATCTTTCTTACACTCATGCACACACGCACGTACACGCACTTGCCTTTTGTCAAATCTTACAAAGTCTGTTAAGGATATCATTACACTTCACCCCTAAGTACTTCAGCACATATCTCCTAAAGAAGTGGAAAATTATTTCATGAAACCACAATATAGTTATCACACCTAAGAAAATCGACAATAATGCACTAGCCAACACCTATACACATGTTTTCTCAATTATCTCAAAAATACCTTTTCAGGATCCAGTGGTTCATAGTATTTGACTATCTTGTCTCTTCAGTTTCCTAAGATCTGTGTGAGACATCTTCCCTTTCTCATATAGTATTGACTCCTTAAAGGACCAGATCAGTCGCTTGTAGAACATTCCACTTTCTAGATATATCTGATAGTTTTTTTTTTTTTTTTTTTAATCATTAGATTTAGGTCAAATATATCTGACAAGAGCACACATAAACGATTAGGCAACACTTCTCAATGCATTAAATCATGAATCAGTGCCGCTAAAGTTAAGTAAATTAAATCAATTCACAAAAGGAAGATTGGGATTAATATACTATCAGTTTTCTTAACCAAAAGATTCTCTAGGAAACTAGATTAAGAATGTACGCTTGAAAGTTGCTAAGAGATTATATCTTAAATATTTTCATCAACAAAAAGAAATGATAATATGTGATGTGATGGAGTTGTTAGCTAACACAACAATGGTAAAACATATTGCAACACATAAGTATCAAATCAATACACTGTTACCTAACTTAGACTATATATCAATTCATCTCAATTAAATAAAATAATTTTAAATTAAATATATGTATTATATATTAACATTATATAATATATATAAAGCAAAAGCTAAAATGGGAATACCTGTTTCTACCTATTAAAACATACCATTTTAATTCTATCCATCTTACCATGGTGACTAAAATATTGAACAAACCATTTATCTGTATCCCTACTAACAACCATATGAATTTCATAAATATACAATAGAAAAAGCAGATTTGTATATCCAAGTTATTCCAAGCATACTTAAATATTTCTAATGATTGAAATGTATCAAAAAACGAAATGAAGGAAGACAATGTGTTCTTTCTAAGAAGAGAAGTTATATAAAGGCCAGGATGTAAGGTAAGCAGTGATCTTTTATCCAGTCATAAAAATGAGGTCAGCCACTCCTTCTTTAGGGGTGATCTCAATGCTATCCACCTCTTGGGGAATGAGCCGATTAACCTTTTCCTCCCTACAGAAAATAAGAAGTATTCCCTCCACAACATAATGACTGCGGCTTTTTAATTTTTATTCATGATGAACTTTAAACTAACAACACAACAGAAACCCATAGGTCATAATTTTATATAGAAAAGCAATCAATATGTTATTTTTTCATTTTTTTTCCTTTTTCTAATTCTGATAAAACATGACCCAACCGAAAATAAAATAACATTTATCAACTAGTTGTTATGGCTTATTTTTTATGCCGCACTTTTATTTAATTTTTATTTATTTTTATATATGGGGCATATTATATTCCCTTTTCTTGGGGTATTCTTCTAACAGTGTTAAATAAAAAATAATGCAAGCCATGGTCTAAGTTCAAACTTTTTAGTCACCACATTGAAAAATTTTTTAAAAAAACATGTAAAATTGATTTTAAATAATATATTTATTTAAACCCAATCTTTCTAAAATACATTGTCAGTTTAACATTTAACCAATATTAAATAAATATTTAATAAAATATTTTACACTCATTTTTATTACAGTGTCTAAACTAAGCATAAGGTAAAAATACTCACGCTAAGCCCACATCAGTAAACAGACACTTAACTAAGTCTCTACGCCCAGCTCTCCTCCAAAATGGAAGGCTTGGGTCAGTCAATCAGCATATGCCTGCTCAGCACCGTTACCTAACCTGGCTTCAAGACTTCCCTTTACTCCATCTACGGAATGTAACCCTGCTTTTAACCAAATTAGCAAATGCCCAGTATAAGTTCCTTATTCCTGTTCACTTTGGTATATAAAACACTCTCACTTTGCATAACTCTTTATGTCTATTTCTATTTCTACACTGGATGTTTCCCAGTTTCATAAATCACTAAATAAAAGCTAACTAGAGCTGAAATTTTCTTTTAACTATACTGACTTTGAAGTCTGGGATGTATTTTACACTTACAAACATCTCATTTCAGACACTAAATAGTCATCAAGCAATATTTAGCATACATTTAGATTTAATAAATCTACACTTTAAAAAGTAGATTCGTATCCTCAAGTATTACCCCACAAAAATTTCCATTAAGTGAATCAAGTATCAGTTTTAATATTAAAATAAAATTAATTAAAATTATTAAAATTAAAGCTTTAGTTTTTAGTCACACAATCTACATTTCAAGTTCTCAATAGTCATATGGTGCTAGTTGCTAAAGCATCAGATAGGACAGTCTAGAAATCCATATCTGCTTAGTGACTGAGAAGAGATTAAGTTTAGTGGATCTCTTTAGTATAAGGTATTTACTTAGCTTAATGAAATTCATAGTCCAAACATATAAGAACTGACTTATTTGGGGAAGAAAAGCAGAGGTGATAGATGATAGATAAACAGACAGACAGATAGACAGAGACAAACAGATAGATGGACAGATAGGTGTGCTAAATTGTGTGGTAGATTTAATCTCACTTGCAGACCTTGTAGGATATCTGGAATTGGAAAAAGCAAGACAGCTTAAGTTTGCTTCGAAACTAGGAGATGGTTGAGATTTAGTTTGGGACTTACAAAAAACTATACCTTTAAAATGCATTTTAATTTAACCTCATTCTTTGATGTTTTCCTTTAGTGTTAATAAAAAGTTTTATCCTAATTATGATGTTATATTTCTCATTCATTGCAAAATGATTAATAAATATAAAATCCAATTGTATGTATAAAGAAATTTAAAGTGAATAATTTAAGGTAACAAAAACTTATTTTCCAATACTATACCACAAATATTTGTAGTTTTAAACCCTAAATGTGTCTTTCCCTATTAGCAGTTAAAATTAGAAGTAGCTTTGTTTTAAGAAAAACATAAAGTTTATTCCACTTTATTTATTTTGTTCCATCTCTCTGAGTGTTTACAAAGGTATTTTATAGATGAGAAATTTTGAGCATAAAGTCAAGTGTTTATAAAAAATTCATACAATAAGCCACCACTATGATAAGAACTCATTGTGAAGATGATTTCTTGTCCTTAGAGCCAGGAAATAATCAGATGTCAGCATTTGACAATAATTAAATTCATATTTAGATTCACTTGTTACAATAATGGGGACGGGGGGACAAAAATAAAAAATAAATGTCTAAGCTTGTAGGAAATAATTTTATTTAACACAAAAGAACAAGTTTTAAAGTTAATAACTAATGTTTATAATCTCATGAACAATCGTTTTGAAGATTAATTGAACAGCTTCAATCAGCCACAAAAGACAAGTTCCTTCAAAGCACTTTAGTGGCAGGAGAGCTTCCTGCATGGACCGGTGGTTGACGTTGCAACAGACCATGGAAGGAAGGTATGAGCTTCTGTAATTAGACATGTTTTTAAATGTCAGACTCTCAGTGATCTCAAGTATGGGTTTGATTTTCATGTGCCTTCATTGATTTCCACTGTGCTACAAAAGAAGAGACCCTTTCCATTGATAGCTATAGGATAAACTGCTATAGAAAAGGAAACTCTCTCAATTTTTGAAATATACGGGAGTGATCATCTTTAAGATAGTCTAAACTTTGGAATTTGATTAAAGTTACTGCCTCAGTACAGTTTTCATGATTTTATTCACAGAGCCTTCTTTTAAAAATCAGTGAACCACATTTTCTGTGAAATAAAATAAATGCTCATGTGTCTTTAGTCATTTTGTGACAAAATTTGAGTTCTTTCTATGGAAAACGTTGGAGTTGGATTTATTGACAGTTCAGATATGATTTTTCAATTGTTTTTGAGTGAAAGTCCTCTTGTGACATACAACGATCCCAATTCAGTCTCAGACAGTAGGCCCAGGTCAGCTAAAAATACATCATCCCAGTGCATTGTTATGGAAATTGGATATTATCATTGTTTTTATAATTGTTCCTGTAGGAAATTATGGTCTGAGTTTTAATTTTTAATTTTGTGGCCAATAAAATGAATGTTATACATCCTAATATACAATTAAAGATAAAACCATTGACTTTACTAGGGTGGAACAAAATAGAAATATAAAAAAAAGAACCTGAGGAAAACAGAATTATCTTGTGACTTAATAGCTTGCTTCTTAAATTATATCCAACTATTGCATAGTACTGTGTATGTGCACTACAATTTGTTCTAAGAATATTTTTTATCACTAATGACAAAGTTTTGTTTGAACCTGGCCACCTAGACATGGTCTTCCAATCTTTGAAGTGATAGAAATCATTTTCATGAGTAATAGAGGCAGCTGATTCGGTAGAAAACACCATCGTGCCTTAGCCAACCTTGATTCTGAGCAGCTAATTTAAATAGCTAGTTAATTTTTGCAAGCATCCCTCTTATTTTCTCAGAAAATAGGGGGAAGCCTGGATTGGAAGAGGAGTAACTGAAGAAGGAAAGACAGGAAAATAAGGAAATAGAGTGGATAACTACTGAGCATGACTAATCAGGAAGGACACTCTGTGTATATTATGGACCCATTGCGATAATAAAATTGGAATAAAATTGCCTACCCAACACTAGAGACACTCTGCATCTTTAATTTTTAAAGTTATGAAGACACTTGACATAGAAGGGGATCAATTATCATGAGTTTGCGTGCAAATACTTAGCAAGGCAGTGGGTCAGAGTAAAGAGGAATATTGCAGGCTTCCAAACACATAATGGCAACTAATTATACTATTTCAGGTCCCTTTCCAGTGGTCTCAGTTAGCAGTATTGGTCATGGCCGATTTATTCTGAATCATTTTCAGGGGTCTGAAGTTATTTACATATTTGCTACAGAAAACTGGATCTGATGATGAATCCAACCAAACATTAAAACAAAAGGGAATCTTCCAGTTATTTTGTTAGGTATGCTAATCCTTGAGATGAATAGTTTGGCTCCATTTAATAACAGAATAGAGGTGTCTCGTATAGGATAGAAACAGCTCCCAGATCACAGTGGCCCTCTTACAATGGGCAACCTGGAACATATGCATTTTGGGAGATGAGACTTTCTCCCCTATAGGACAATTAATAGAATGCTTTATTTCATGTAAAATAAAGTATATAAGGTACTTTTATTTGTTAATAATAGATTTGAGGGAATGCTTAAGTTCTGGTGTGGTTCTGGATTATCAAGGCAAATTTAACTTTT
This sequence comes from Eonycteris spelaea, assembly GCA_003508835.1. NCBI lineage: Eukaryota > Metazoa > Chordata > Mammalia > Chiroptera > Pteropodidae > Eonycteris > Eonycteris spelaea. The sequence continues at coordinate 240,683 of PUFA01000443.1, forward strand.
CTTGTTGTTGTTATACTATCTAACTAAAATTAATCAGGTGATTTACTGGAAAAGTCTTTGCTCTTCTTTTTATCCTCACGAAGTATTGAGACATTATTTCCAAAAGGTTAAGTTTGAAGAAAAAACAAACAGTTGGATAGACAAGGAAAATGAACTTCATTACTGAGATCAGGAACACAACCATTGGAAGCTAAATGAACATTTAAGACTTGGAGTAAACAAAACAACAAAATAAAGAAACTCCCATTTATTGCCTGTATTTCCTTAGGAGAAACCTACATCTCTCTTACCTTATTGCCTATATGAAAACTACCTAAGTAGACATGACTTGTGAAGATGGAATGTTCCTTTTTTTTCTAGTTCTTATTTCTTAACAATTTGCCCATTAAAAATGTAAAATTAGTCCTGCTGAGTGGGTTGCTTTCTCTTTCTGTTCTACTGAATATACTGTTTTAATGTATATTTTAAAACGAATCCTTACAAATAAAAATAAATTCAAACTATGGTATTTCTCTGCATCTCTTCCAAAGAATATTATCTTTACAGTAAATAGAACTTAGCCTATTGAAACAAGCTCTGAGCCATTATAAAAAAAAAAAAAAAATCATGTGTTCTCAGCCTTCATGGCCACCTGTGTCACCACCTGCATGACATGCTGACCTCCATCAGAGCAGTGACTGTCAAAAATGGAAAGAGATTACTGTCAACACTACTAATGCTACCAAGCAACTGATCAGTGTCAGCTCCTCATTTTGCTGGCTTGAATCTAGTAGCAGGAATCTTGTTTTGTATCAATTCTTAAAAGCGTAAAATATACATAGTCACATACATTTAGTATAATGAATGTTTCAACAAATGGGTAAATATGCATTCAGAATCCACCTTCCTATTCTTTTTCTGAAGTTCTCACATTATTTCTTTCTGAAATTTAAAATTGATTTGATTAGAAAAAGAATGGTTGACACCAAGCCAGGTAAAACCTGGCTCAACTGAGTAAATGATTCCGTACTGGCGTCCTCGAATCCACACAGAGTCTGATGAGGCAGGATTGAAAAGCTACTACTCTCTCGATACATTGACCAATATTCTTAGTAGAAGTAGGTTTTCCTTTCCTCCATCCGCTTTGTGGTCTACTTGGAGATGGGAGGCTGTTAGCAATAGATGGGAACTAACAGCATTACATGCTCAAAGAGCAATTGCCTGAACAATTTTCCTAAGCCAGAACCAAAGCAAAGCGAATGCAATACTCCCCCTTGCCTCTCTGTCAGCCACATGAAGAGTGAGCTGCACAGCGATCTCCACAGGGCAAATTCCGTGGCAGAAACTGAAATCTGTGGCCAATTGCATGGCGGCATGGGTCTGCCTCAAGTATAATATTTAAATATTGAATACAACATTTTTTTTTCTTTTGGGGAGCTATCAAAATAAAGAATTTATTAACACAGGTGTATTTGCTTGACCTCCTTGAAAGAAAACACCTTTTGGCTAAAGAAAGATGCCCAATGTTATTTGGAAACATGAGGAACATATTATGGTTTGGTATTTTAATATCAAGTCAAAAGGAACAATGACAAAAAAAAAAAATCCCCTTTTAAAATTATTCAATTTTATGTTCTTTGGCTAAAATACTAACAGAATATTTCCTGAGATCTGATCATTCAATGTAGAGTGTCTCTTTCCTCCTTTTAGAATGTTATATATATTTTAAAATTGCCTCTTCCTTTTTAAGAGATAAGAGAAAAATGAAATCGAAAAGTTGAACTGTCAGTTAAACCTTTCATAGATAACATTTACAGCAACTGCTCTTCCCATAGCGCATGCCTGAAAATACAAGTAAATTATATACATTGAATCTAAAGTTTCAAAGTACATGCAATCAATGTGCATAAATAAGTATTTACCTGAATTTAACTTTCTTCTTTTGCTTCTAGTTTTGGATAGAATTTTGTTGTTTAAATTTCAAATTCAAAGCTATGCAATCATGTTACCCATTTATTTTATTTTTTGTCTTTATGTTGGCATTTTTATATCTTGAACTCATTTGTGTTTATTTTCTTTCATTTAAAATTTTTACATATAATATAAAAAGCAATAATTTTTTCTCATGCAGAATAGTCCTCACACAAAGTCACAATAAAGCATGGACTAGAGTTGAGCAGTCTATGAGGTTAAGAAGTTATATATTTTTTATTTCATGAAATTATAGAATCTGAAAGATAGGAGATAATTTTATAGATCATCTAACATAACTCTCCTCATTTTGTGGATAAAAAAGTAGAGGTTTGAGGAAATAAAGTGATCTGTTTGTTATCACGTGGCAGTAAATGGCAAAGTTTACACTAGAATGTTTAGCTCTTCAATCTCGAAATATTTTTGCTCTACAGGCTCTTTATTCTTCAGACTCCCTAATGGAGTAAAGATTAAAACAGGGTGATAATTAATAATAAATAAACGAGTGCTTAGGACCAAATAAATCAAGAAAGCATGAAATAGAGAAAAAGTAACAAAACATTTGATTCAGTCAGAGTCCTAACAGAAAATAGATGACACACTCAAATTGGGATAATTGGAAGAAGATTTAAAAATGAGCAATTTAGTAAGATGTGAGCATAGTACAAGAAATCACAGGAGATATCACCAAAATCCAGGACTAGAAATAACTGAGCTATACCTTTCCCAGACCTACCCTGAGGAAGGGACTATGGTTCTGGAAGCCAAAGACATGGTTCTGTATGGAGGCTACTTGACAGAAGCTCTGACTTTTTGGTCAAGAGGAGCAGAGCCAACATGAGGGGATCCTGCCGTGAGGAAACAGGACTGAAATCACTCACCTTTCTCTCCTCCCTCTGATCTCTTACAGCAGACTTCTCACAGTAAGCAAACTAGAGTGTAAGAGTACATCTTGATATATTGCCTTTGTAGGTCAGACTACTGACAGGGAAAAGAGTGGGAAAGGCAAAGTATGGATATAAAAAAGTAAATGAAAGGTGAAATGAAGTGTGAACAAAGGAAGAAATAATAAGCAAAAAGCTAAAGGAGAAAAAGATCAGTTTTAGAATTAGGAGCAAAAGCAGTACTCAGTACAAAGAACAAAACAGTATAGAATGAGAAAGTTGTATTGGATGATTAAATGTAAAGTCAGGTTCCTGGACAAAGAGGATAAAAAGGTCAATGGGGTGAAAGAGGAAAAGTTGAGACAAGAGAAAGTTGAGGTTGTGATGGGTAACAAACATTGAAATTTAAAGAAAACTTTTTTTTTTTTTATGTAAACCTGTTCCAGTCAGTTCTGGACTAAAGAGAAAGTTCTATTAGATTAGCACAGTTATGAAATATTAAACATGTAAGCTCCATAGGAATATCAAGAATTTCCAAATTATTTCAAGTCTAAAAAATATGCTCACTTCTTTTTCTTCTTTCCTCATTTTGGCATAGGAAAAATTTTACAGCATTTCCCTTGTTATTTAGTTGCCTAACTGTCCTGATGTTCCACTGTATGCCTGTGCTTCCTGTATCCACTACTAGTCTCATACCCTCCTGAACAAAATCACTCATGTGCATCTTCCCTATGACTATTCCCACAAGATGCCATACACATCTAAAACAAGGGGATCCATCATTTTCCTTCTGATATTAATCTGTCTTGTTTCTGGTTATTTAGAATTTGATTTCTTCCACAGGAACTCTTAAGCTATATAGAGAACAAAGAAGACAAATACCCCAAGTATGTGAGGCTCATCTCCTAATATTATCAAGAAGACTAGAACCTGCTTCTCTTTTCTTTTAGTCTCCATGTTTTTTTCTGCTTCTACCACATATGCATAGCTCTCCTTCCTCCACCAGTAAGCAGAATTTTCATCTTCTTTCCAGATTTCATTGCCAATCAAAACATAGGCTCTTTTTGCTAGGACATTTACCAAACTCAGAATAAAATATTTCTGACTTATAATTTAATTTAGGATAATTCTGTTATTGCCTGGAGTTTTCATTTTCTTTTGCTATTTTATTGACCTCTTTAAGCTTCAGTTCCTGCATCAATAAAAAGTAAAATAATAATAACTTCTTCCTCATAGGTTGTTAAAATCATATAAGACAATTTTTGTAAAATGCTGATCACAACACTGCAAATAATAAAAGCTCTTTAAATGTTAACTATTATTATTATTGCTCTCTAAATAGCTGTCCATAATGGTCTGATTAATTTATTATGAAATATGGTAATGAAGCAAGCTAAGAGGGTCAAGATGCGCTCTCCAAGGATATAAGATAAAAGAATATGTTACCGTCATTATAATCCCTTAATATCAATGAGTAAATTCATCTCTAATAACAAGGTTTTTTTCTCTCTCTCAGAAATGGCACATATTAACTTCCATTGGTCAGATTAGCCAGTCTAGAATAAAGTTACATTTTTAATTGGGCGTTTGTTTTCCAGAGCTTGTGCTTAATGAATCATATTTGGGCATTTGAATATAATCTTTAAAAACTAATACAAATATTGCAGATTATGGTTTTATAGGCATTCTGAAATTTTTGAGAAATAACTTTGTAAATGTATTATTAAATGCCTAACAGTCTTGGCAAAACCTCTCTGCTGTAAGCACATAATCTAAAATGAAAATATGCCAGTCGACTAAAAATGCAAAGCATAGTCTTAAACTGAAACAGGATTAACAAAACCACACAAAATAACCCAAATTAACACCACTACCAGATTATGCATGATGAAATTCTTACATGTGGTTAAAATGATAAATAAGCCCTTTTATTTTAATTGGTTTATATTGAAAATACCAAAACAGCACAGAGAAGTAATCTAACGTTGTATCCATATCTCATATTTAAGAAACATGTTATCACTTTTTCCTTAGATAATTATGGAAAGACATAAAACAGCAAAGTTTTGATCAAGATCTTTTTGTGCAGCCTAATTGATTCTATTTCATGTTATCCCTTTTGCATACTGGTTATAAATGCTATTTGAAATTGAAACATAGCCTTCCTATTCACATATTCATACTTTACATACAAATATATATTTGGTTTTATATACAAATGTATAATAAGTATCATTTTTATTTGTTGGAAAATTTTAAACAAGTATCATATCATATGAATTCTTTAAATTTGCCTTTTTTCTCTCAACTTTATTTTACTGTGACTGCTGTGTATGAAAACTATCCACTTCTAATAATGAATATGTAGGTTGTTTCTAGGGGTTTTCTCAATAAATGACGATGTTGCATTTAATACCTCTATGCATATTTTCTTGCACATATATACAAGAGTTCTCCTGAAGTAAACACAGCACTTAGAAGTGGAATGTTGGACCTTGACCTACTTAACCAGATATTGCTAAATTGTTCTCAAAACTTGTATCAATTTTATAACCACTACCCACATGGAAGGGTTCCCTTTATTTCATATTCTTAGCAGCACATGATATTGTCAGAATTTTTTAAATGTTTATTGTCCTGGTAAAAGTGAAATCAAATAACATTTTTTTAGATTTTATTTCAAAGCCAAAGTCAAAACAAATTTGTAAGTAAAGGTCTATTTTACTGTAATTTACTGTAAGCAGTGAATTATTGGGTTGTGGATTTGAAATAGCTTATTAAATTTTTATTTAACCCATTTTGTACCTATTTGGAATGTTACTCTGTATGATATTATGAGTTATTCAAAGAATGACCAGTGAAACAAAGCATAGAAAGAAGTATGTTCTGTCCCATTTTCCTCATGTCCCAAATTCCCAAACCCTTAATGAGAGTTCACTTAACTAATAAATCAGACTTTTTTTCATTAATATATACTTTAGTAAATAGCAGCATCTTAGAAATCCTGTTTTCTTTTCCTTCCTTCCTCATTCCCTACTTCTTGTTCCTTTTCCTTTGTTCATCTTTCTTTTTTGTTAATAAAAGCTCATTTAAATACTTAGTTGTAAAATGAGGTGATGGGTTAGTCACTTCTCAAATATGGCAAAGATTACAACTTCCCATAGACTTTACATCTGAGTCTTTTCACTAATACAGCAGCAGGATTTGAAGATTTAATTAACTCTTCATTTGGAGTTCAACAATCCTAATAAACCTATATTTCTTCTAAAACGCTGATTCTATACAGTAATTTGTATTTTCATTCTAGTAATGTTATAACATGTTTTGATTAAAATTTTCTTCAAGAAGCCCTTGTTTCTATAGTTAGACCTCAGAATATATTTTTTAATTAAATGAAATTTCTATAAAATGCCACATACCAGCAAGAATTACATGAACTAAGGACTACTACCTAATAGCTTTTTGTGTCATTGTTGTTGATATTCAAGTAACCGTGTAGGTTATACATACATATTTGATCATAATTTTATTTAAATAATGACACCGTTTACTGAGTTAATCTTATTTAAAAAGAGAATTTAAGCTCGTGTGAAAAATTCAAAACATCGTTCTTTAAATATGCACTCTATATTATTATTATAAGGTTTTATATTTGACTTTCATGATTTATCAAAATACAAACAATAGTATTAGTTTGCTTTTCCTTCTTTAATTCATGTACTGCTTAACAAGCTCTGATAAATTTTCATTATTTTTCATCATATTAAGTAAGTAAGTAAGTAAGTAAGTAAGTAAATAAATAAATAAATAAATAAATAATAAATAAGTAGAGCTTTTTGGCCTTATTTTCAAGGCTCTCAATAACATAGCCTAACATAATCGTAGTGATTTAACTTCTATTAATCCTCTGCACACATTCTACACCCATTTCTTATTTTTGTTCATCTAAAGCAAAGTCTAACACAGATCTCACTGGGCTAAAATCTAGGTGTTATCAGGGCCGTGCTCCTTTTCCAGTTCGTAGAGAACATCTATATTCTTTGACTCGAGGCCTCCTTCTGCTGTTTTCAAAACCGGCAGCGTTGCGTTTTTCTGACCATTTGTCCATAGTCATAGCTCCCTCCCTCTTACCACGCTGTGGTAGCTTCTCTAATTTTAAGGACCCATGTAATCAGATTGAATTCACCAGAATAATCCAGGATGCTCTACTCATTTCAAAGTGTCTAACTTCATCACAACTGAAAAGTCTCTTTTGCCAAATACAATAACATAAATTTCAGAGATCTTAGGGGACCATTATTCTGCCTAACATGATTTTCTTCTATTCTTGCCACCGAACAAAATTCACCTCCACCCGTAAAATTAGAGCATGCAATGGGTGATTAAGACTAAAGATTATTTATTAAGCCTTTCATTTTACAAGTGAGGCCACTAGTCTCATTGATGCCAGGTAGTAGATTTTTAATAAATATTTTTTAAATGCTGAATGAAGTAATTTGTCTTTCTAGGCCCCACTCAAATAACATTTCTTTGAAGAATCAAATATGTTAGCTTAAATGGATTTCTCACCCAAAGCTAGTCTATTATTTACCATCTGACCACTAATTATAATCTATATTTTATACTAGAACAAATATTAGTTTCTACTCTCTGATATTACATTTATGGTTTCATTTTACAATGTTTATAGTATATAATAATGTTTTATACTTTTCCCTTTAGTTCATTTTTCATTCGTTTATTCTACTGTGAATTTCCTGTGTCATATTTTACTAATCTGGGTTGTTCTGTGTCTAAAGACCTGCTCCTAGTTCACTTTCTTTTCTGAGTTTGCCTTTGTAATCCCATCACAGAAGACATACAAGAGCAGGAAACAGTGCAAGGGGTAGGTTTTCCATTTTTTTTTTTCTTTTCCATCATTTCTTATTGTAATCAAGGTGGCAACTCAGGTTGGATTAGTATTCTGGGCCTAGCACATCTGTAATTTATGAAGTTAGGCCTATGTGCCTATCATATTATTTTTTTTCTACCAGGAAGAATCAGTTTTATTCATAACTGTCAGGTCAATGTCCAGCACATTACCAGCCTATAGTCATCATTTTAATAAACATTTATTAAATGAATAAATAAAATGATGAATGAAAGTTTAACATTAAAATTAGACTGTGTTAGTGTGTCAGAGATCTGGATACAGGAGCAACATGTGTAGGTAGATTTGGCTACTCCACTTTCTCAGCTCACCATAGATACTCCTGAAAACTCCTTACATTGGTGATAATATGTATACCTATATTTTAAGGATGTGAATATGATTTTTTCAAATGTTAACAGGTAATAAATTGTCCTCCAGAAAATGTTAATGAAAAAGTCAAGACAACTATTTGGCTTAAAAATGAAGTAGTAAAATCTTCCATAACAGAATTTATAGCAACCACAAAATAATCACAAAATATTTTTTAAAATACCACCTATTAACACTGATGTCTTATCAAGGTATTTTTTATTATACTTTTTGTATGTCTTTATTCTCTGACAGATTTTTAACTCCTTGGGGTGTCCGATACATTTTGTATCCTTAGAATAGAAAGTTTCTATTTCTTGAAAAAAGAATTAAATTAATGAATGAGTGCATGCCATCCTCAGATGTCTATTGAGCATTACTGTGTGTAAGGGACTGTGAGAACTGCATGATCCTTGCCATCATGGAGTAAGAATGAAAAACAACTCCAAGAATCATCTACCTCCATATAAAAGGCTCCTAGTTATAGATGAATCAAGGTGTCTTTCTAATACCGCAAAATTTCAGGACCAGATTAGCTTTCAATTATAATCATTAAATAAAGTTTTCTGACTTTTCTATCTGATGTTTATAGTTTTTCTTAACATTCAAATGATGACTTCCTCTTTTCTAATAGAAAGCCTACTTGGGAGGAAAGAGTTACACTAGTAAAGATGGAACATATTTTTTGGTATATACAAAATTTTGAATTTTTTAAGTCCTGTATGCACCTAATGTATTTTAGGATTAACTTATATAACTAGTCCTTGAAGTTAAATAAATTTTAAATTATGAAGTTTTTGCATTTATATTAGTAGGATACTCTAGTGTATTCTTTATAACTTTAAGAGTTCAAGACAAAAAAAAGTATATTTTTCTTCTTAGTTCACTGATAATGAAACAGGAGCATAGAATTTTTAAGTATCTTATTCTAAGCCATATAATGAGTCCTGATTAAAATCACAGTTGAAAATCAAAGCTTTTTGTTCAATGAGTTCAACAATGGGCTTTTCATCTTTCTTAGACATTTTACATAAGTAATAGCAACTCAAATTTAAGAACAATTCCAGTGGTCATAATATCTATATTCATTCTATTACAGGATTTAATTTTCTGTTTATGAATTCAGGATATTTCTTTGAATTGGATGTAGTGCAGTGTTTTATTATAGGAAATCATATTTTTTCTGTAGGTATCAGGAAACAGTTACCCAATTTTGCTAAGTTATAACAACAGTTCTTATCAAAAAGCTGTTATAAGTCATAATAATTAAATCAATATACTGGTGTGGCTCTTAGATTAAGAATTGCTTTATGATAAATAAAATATTAGATGGCATCTCAAAGGGAAATGTACAGTTTATACATTATCAGGCTACTTGTTGCTCTTTACATTTAGTAATAAAATAATTACTATTTGGAATTGAGATGTCTCAAACTATGGTGATACTTTGAAAAAAAAGATAAGAAACAATAACTGATAGTCTAATAATAATAAATAGAAATCCAAATTTCCATAATACCTATAATATTCTCTGATAATTTTAAGATTTTTGTGAATATGGATACTATAACACATCTTTTCTATCTCATTCTCAACTTTTCTTTCCCAGTCTATTAAATTAAGGTAAACTCTTTCACATTTTATATTTTCCTAGTGATGACCTACAAAGAATGAAGCACTATTATTGTACTTTTGTGTGATTATTTTATCAATGTCTGTCTTTTCCACTAGACTGTAAATTCTAAAAGGATATAAAAGACCTATGAGTTTATTTATTATGATAAATCTAAGATAAATCAAGTGAATGCATAGAGTATATGCTCAAAAAATATTAGTTTAATATGGCCACCAATTATAAGTAATTAACTGCACTAAATAAAATTTTAAATTACATAAAACATATGAAACACTTAGAGCTATATATAGAAAAATAATTAAAGAACCTGTATACTAAAAACTAGGGAAAATTTTGGGGACAAGTAAAACAGAAAAAAAGGAAACATACCGCTTTTGGATTAGAAGACTCACTGTTGTTAATATGTCAGTTCTCAAATTTTTTTGCAGACTCACTTCAATTCCAATCAAAATTTTAATGATTTTTTTTTTGAAAGTTGGTATGATGATTTTAACATCAATAAAGAAATGCATGGGACTTAGAAAAGCTAAAACATTTTTGATGAAGAAAAAGTTGAAAGACTTATGTTACCTGTAAGTGTATCCAGAACAATGGGAGAGAGGAGAGCATCCTTAAGTAAACAAACATATAAGTTCTATTGATTTCTACAAAAGTGCCAAGATAATTAAAAGAAGAAAAAATAAATTTTCAATAAATGATGATAAACTATAAACCTATGTGTAAAAATTGAATTTTGATCCTTATACTAAATACTTTTCAAAAATTAATTTGAGAAGTTATCATAGACTGAATGCATTATAGACTTAAATGTAAATGTCAACATACAAGCTTTTAGAAGAAAAGTAAAAGAATTTTTATGATTTTAGAATAAGCAGATGTATTAGATAAAAATTTAAAAAATAAACTCTAAAAAATTGATAAATTGAAATTCAATTTAAAACTTCTACTCTTCAAAAGATACCATTAAGAAAATAAAAGACAATTAAGAGAAAAAATTGTGTATATATGTGTGCATGCATGAAAGAAAAAGAGAGAGCATTTATGCATGTATAACAAAGACTTTAAAGAATACTTACAATTCATAAAAGAAAGTCAAAAAATGGATAAAAGACTCGAACAGAGTTTTTTACAAAAAGAAGGTGTATGAATAGCCAGTAAGTGCATCAACAGATATCCAATATCATTAACCAACTTAGAAATACAAATTAAAACCACAAGACACTACTAGCCACTAGTATGGCTAAAATTTAAAAACACCAAATATTGGTTAGGATGTAGATAAAATTAAATGTTTATAAATTTCTGGTTGTACTGTAAAATAGAACATCCATTTTGGAAAGTAGTTGGGCACTTTCTTACAAAGGTAAACATATAATACCCAAGAGAAATAAAACACATATCCACATGAGAACTTATACACAAATGTTTATAGCACCTTTTCTTATAAAAGTTTCAATTAAACACAGTCCAAATTTGCACCAGTGCCTGATTAGATAAACAAATTTTATATAACATACAATTGAATACAATTTATCCATTTAAAGAATGAACTACTAAGACATGAAAGGACACAAATCTCAAAGTGTTATATTGAACAAAAGAATCTAAATACGAACAGAATATATTCTAGAATTTCATTTATATGAGATTCTAGAAAAGGCAAAAGTAATCTATAGTAACAAAACCATATCAGTAGTTGATTAGGACTAGGGGATTGAGTGGGTTTATTAATGGCAAAAGAGACACAGGAAACTTATTGATGAGTGTTCAATAACTTGAATGTAGCGGTGATTACATGGAGGGATACATTTGGGAAATTTGTCAAATTGTACTTAAAGTAGTGAATGATGTCTGTTGTATGTAAATTATACTTTAACAAAATTAAATAAATGAAAAACTAATTTTTCATTTCAATATTATGAGTTAAAAAAATAAGTAAAGGACTACAAGAAAAGGAAATGCCTTAGTCAAGACAACTGATATCGTGTCTCATGCCAAAGTGAGGTAGTGAGATGCCCTACATCCTCAAAGAACTGAGAGAGTTTACAGTAACCATCTATGTCCCTATTTTCTTTGGTAAACACCAAAAATTAAGCTTTGACAGCATCTACTCACTCTTCCTCTCCTAAAAATATTCTGATCACTACCCCACTAAAAAGCTCATGAGTAGTTTAGCTTACATAGCCCTTGATTAACAATCTCCTTACATTACATTACATATCATGACATTTTTCACTGGGCCTCCTCTACATCTCTTGATCTGAAATGTAAACTTGTAATTCTCTGAGAACACCACATCACTGGTAGTTTTCTCAAGTAAAGGTCACATATTGCCCGACACACCATTAATAGAGAGTTGTGTCAGTGTCCTCTTTGTTCCCTGTACTACTTTCAGACTATCACCGCTGCTTACTTGTGGTTTATGTCATTTATTTCTTCAACCCTCCTGATCCTCTGTACTAGTTCCTACCAATCTCTTGTCATTTTTCCTTTTAATGTTGGCATCCAGCTCACATTGCTCCTCTACGGCCTGACTATAATATTATTTTTAAATTTTATGTCTTAAATTCTATATCTTCAAAGGTATTTTCCTACACTTCATTTCAACTGCACTTTTCTATAACCTCAGAACAAACCAGACAATAATGTTAAATTACTTTAGAAATCTCACTGTCTTACCACAATTTGCTCTAGGAATGGAAAGAATATAATGGAGTCACTCTGCTACTGTAATTATACTTTTTAAAAGTATTTATATCCATCAAACCACTGCCCTACTTATCATCTTATCTTATCTATATTTGCCTATCAATATTTCTATTTACATTTGCCCCACCTATTTTGATTATGATCCATATTCTTCACTACTCTTTCCATTTCTACAATTCCTCTGTTCATAGAGAAATGCTAAATTCCTAATCCCATGCAAATACACTATGTACATTCTCTGTGCTTATAATCTAAGTGGGGGAATATCTAGTACATGGTTGACATAAAAAATTAATGTTCTTCAGTTGGGCTTTCAAAATTTTTCATGACTCTTAGTAAATTTACCTAAGCTGCTTTCTTCCCCATTCCCTGTAATGACTGCTTACAACTAAAACTCTCCATCTGCCCTCAAATCCTCCACAGATATGTAAAAGATTTTTCCAACTTTTATTGCTAAAAAGGTAATACATATATTACATATGTACACCTATACTCACTCTTTCTTTCTTTCTCCCTTTCTCCTGATACAAAGGAAAAAATGATATTCATCCTTCTCAAGGCCAATCTTCTTGTTTATTCTCCAGATTGTAGTTCTTTCTTCCTTCTCTGAATATTGTACTGTTAATAATTACCTCTCAACTGTATCACAAGTGTTTTTAACTTCCATCCCATTAGCTTTTAAAACTGATTATATTGTCACACCTAATATATATATATATATATATATATATATATATGCATATATGCGTGTGTGTGTACACACACACACACACACACACACACACACACACACAGAGACAGCATCTTTCCTTGATCCAATGCTGACTTTAGTTTTCTCTATTTCTTCATCCTGTTTTCAGTTTTCAACCCATACAATTTATTTATTCTATTATCTCCTTCCACTAGAACATAAGTTAATGAGGGCAGGTTTTTGTGGTTTATTTTTCCTTTATTTGGTTTTCATATATGCGCTAGCTCAGAGAACAAGGGAAGCTTTAAATAATTAAAGAATGTTGGTTAAAGGATTGAATCATTCAATACTATTAGTTGGTATTAAATTGGGCAAAAAGAAGAGATGATCTTATGTAAAGAGTAAATATATCCTCCATAGAAGACTCCTTTCATGGCTAAACAAGACAACCTTAATTCAGCAGTTATTCAACCAATCAAATATTAATGATGATGACAACATGACTAACTATAAAATGTTTGTCTATATGGGGGCATGAAGTTTTTCCAGAACAACAAAGGATGATAAATAAAATGGAACCAAACTAGACAGCAAATCTTATATCTGATTGCTATTAACAAACCAACTTTTTTCACTTTCTGATTTGGATGCATTCATATTCTCTATCCTAATACTGAATTACAGACTTGCATTTAATTAGATAATAAATTCTGCACATTTACACTTCCTGTAAAAAAAAGGACCATTATTTTAACCTTTTTAATTGACTTAATCTGCCAAGTTTCTGACCAGACTGTAACATTTTGACACTACATTTTGCAAAAAGCTTTTATATGTTGAAGCTTGATCAAATTGAATAATATATGTGCAGAGACTGGAAATATGTACTTTGCTCAACATACTCTAATTAACATAATTGGCCTAATACCAAAAATGATGAGAGACTTATATTTAAACAATATATAGATATTAAACAGACTACTCTTTCACATTAGACACTAATAGTATGAGTATATTTGTGCATGTGTGATTTAGTCAGGAATCTATATGGGAAAAAAAGAAATCAGTAAAGAAGTAATGGGAATTGGTAGAGGAAGCCTAAAATAGAAATAGCAAAAGAGGAAGTCTAACGATACAACTGCCTTCATGGGGGAAAAAATGGATAAGTACCATACTGAAATAAGTAGGAAAGAGTTAAGTAAGAAGCCAAACTTGGAGGCACAGTATGAGAAAAGAAGCTTATATAAGGCTTATAGATTATCTCAAGGCAGTGCTACAGGTGGGAGAAAATGAAAAGTAGTAACATTCACATATTAATAATATCCTATTAGATTAAGTGTAGCATCAATGGACTGCACACTAAATTGCAATGCACTCCCATGGGGGGAAAAATCAGTTTAAAACATAATAGGAATTATGAGGTTACAGCTAGTCTCTACATTGGAATGCAAATATATAAGACCATAAATGTAAGGAGGATAATTTAGTAAAAGCATGTGTTTGCATCCAATTATATTTAAAGAATAGTGGTTGTTGCAATGCTGAAAGCGAAAGCAGAACTATAAAATGACTAGATTGAGAACAGAGTTTCCAGTTTTCTTGCTCACTTTCATCTCCATGTGACTTCCCACCCACTATTTATTGGTTGAAGATTTTAGCTTCTGTTTCACTGCATTTCCATCCAGATCTTCCATTCATCTTAATACTTGGCGTTATTTTTGGTGACATCATCCTCCATGTAGATGGCCCATCTAATGTGACTGATCTCTCACCTCCTTAACTTCCCCATCTTTGATCACCTTATTTTCTCTCATCTCAGCCACCTACTCATATGGTAAAATCCTGGACTTCATCACCACCAACAATTTTACCACATTAAAAATCACCATTTTAGCATTCCATTTGGTGAACGCCACATCTTTTTCTTCCATTTCACTTAACAATTGCATCCTAACTATAACATCTAACCTCTATATGATTAACACCACCAAGTTTTATTTTGTTATCTCTTTCTTCTCCACTTCCCATCTTCATACCTTCTTAATTCAGTTTAGAATACACGATTGGTCATTATAACATTTCCTGAAAATGGCCTCCATTCTTTTGCCCTCCCTCTGTCATACTTGCATGGCCAAACCTCAAACCTAGCTTAACCAAATTATCTGATTTCTTTGCATTTTTTATATAAGAAATTGAATATTGCAGCAAAAAAATTCACAAATGAACTGTTACATTTTATTTTTTTATTCATAAATTTCAACCTAAATTTAATTCTTTACATTATTCTGTATTACTACATTTCCTAAGTAAATCTATTTATCTAGACAGTAAATCTACTGTCTAGCTTATATTTATCTCCACTTCCATTTTTGGTAAATGATCTCATACTTTATTGAGAAAACAGAAACCATGAAAGATAACTCCATCATTCTCCTACCTCCAAATGTAAAAAAAAAAAAAAAACAACAACAACAAAAAAACCCAAAATCCTTCTTATACACTTGTTTCTATATATTTTATTCTTCCTGTTAGAATGGAATTGGTGATATGGCTCTGTTAGTCATAGCTGTGACTAACTATGGACAAGTTGGCTTGAGCTACAGAGTCTTACTCCTCTCATTTTCTCAAGGATGCTACTCCATTAAGTCTCATTCTCCTTGCCAGATGTACCAATTTCTCTCTCTTTCTAAGTATTCCTTAGCCTACAGATACGTTCTAGTAGAATCCATATTTAAAAAACAAACTTTATTGACCTTACATCTTCTTCTGAGGATTATATCATTTTCAACTTAGTTAAATAATAATAATAATAATTAATAATAATAATAAATTTAAAAACTTGTTTAATGAGTAGTTTACTGCTACCTCTAATTCCTCGTATTCCAATTACTCTTCAACTTTTTTCAGTGTGGTTTCTAGCTACGCAACTTGATTGATAATCTTTCTTTCAAGGTCAACAAAAACCTATACATTTCCAAGATTGAATTAAACTTTTCTATTCTATTCTTAAATGATAGCTCTCAGTGACATTAAAGATGGTTTTTTGCCTCTCCTTCTTGAATACCTTTTTTTCTCTTGGTTTCTACATCACTACACATTTTGAGTTTTCCTCCTGCCCCAATCTTTTTCTATTTATTTTGCTAACTATTTCTCCTGTGACCAATGTGGAATTTTTGTATTGCATCAAAATGCTATATTAAATCACCTTTTCTCTTTGTCTTATACTGTCTCCCAAGAGCATCACATAGCATGAAATATCTTTATTCTGACTATTTTTGAATCTGCATTTTCATCTAACACCTTTTCCAAGTTCCAGATTCTTATTTCTTTATTTCTAACTGCTTAAATTCTAAATTTCTATATTTAACTGAACAGTTTATATCTCTAACTTAGATGGCTTAATCTGGGCTCCTCCAATGTATCTCAAAAAGAAATTTATTCTTCTTTTCCTTCAATACACTTCTATTTCAATATTTTGGATCACAGAAATTAACACATCATCTTCTAATTTCCTTACAAGCCTGGTTTCTTATTCCCTTCATCAATCTATCATCATTGAAATATATCATTTTAACCCAACTTCCAAAATATATCTCAGTGTGTCCATTTCTATTTCTATTACTTTCATCCTAGTTAAGCCACCAGCATCTCCAACTTGAACATTTGCAAGTCTCACTCTGGGGTACCTGATTCCATTTTTATCTCATTATAGGCCATTTTCCATAGCTACAGAAATTATTCCCTTTTAGAACATAAGTTGAATCTTTTTTAGAACATAAGTTTAATCATGTCCTCCTCTTTTTGTATGAAGTGGTTTCAAGAGTTCCAATTGCACTTTAGGGAGAAAATTACTTCTGTCAAATTATTCTTTTTCTCATAATAAATCACTCTACGTTTCTATCACATTTCACTATGCAACAGCAACACTATCCTCATTTGTTTCTGCCAAGGTATTTCCAGCCTCAGAACCTCCACTTGCTACTCCTATGGCTTGCAATTCTCTTCTCCTGGCTCTTGACATGGCTATAATTTTTTAACTTCAAGTTTCAGTGAAGAAAAGAAAAGAAAAAAAAAAAGAGAAATAGAAGAAGAAAGAAATTTTTTAAAGAGTTAAAAAGAAAGAGAAAGAAAGAAAGAAAGAAAGAAAGAAACAAACAAACAAACAAACAAACAAAGAAAAAAGAAACAAAGAAAGACAGAAAAAAGAATAAGAAGAATTCCCTGACCATTCAATGAACAATGGGCCCTTTCTGCTCCCAGTTACTTTAACTGAATATACTATACTATTTCCTTCTTATCCTTTTTAACAATCTGTAATTGCTTGTTTTACATATTTGTTACCTGGTTTGCTGTCCATCTCAGGCTAAAATAGTGAAGACTTTTTTGGGCACCAGACATTGTCCTGGGCATTTACCTATATTTTCTTCATTAGCACAACACTCTGACGTATGCACTGTCATCACCGTTTTACATGACCTCAGAAAGATAAGAACTTGATTAAGATTTCATAAATAGTGAATGGTGGATCTTAGATATTGTTTGCCCAACTCCAAAGCTTATATTCTTTCTACAATTCTACATATCTTCACAACTATTTTTTTATTTGAATACATTTAAATTTGTGCCCTTTGAATCTGAGAATTAAAGTGTAGTCCCAGAAGAAACCTATTAGAAGCCATACTTTTCATCTCCTAAGGGACTTCCAAATAATAAGGAGTAGAAAGAGGGAAGGAAAAAGAGAAAACCTTTAAGACTAATTTTTGATCTACAGAGGTTAGCCGTTACACAATGCCACAGAGTTAGTTAATAAATGTCAGAGTAGAAACTGGCTTTTAGCCCTAATCTAGAGCTCTCATTCAAATAGCATACTAATATAAACTAAAAACATAGCAAATAATAATATAAAAATGAAAAGGTAAGTTTGCATTAGGCACAAGTAAACCAAATCAGCAATAGAATCCATTAGCTTAAAAAAAAAAAAAAAAAAAAAAAAAAAAGGATTGATATCAGACCTTTTGGATATGAACCCTTAAGGCTTTAATCACATGGACAAAGTTGCTCACATCATTGATGAGTTTATTATTTATTTCTTCTGAATATTTAATCTTCAGATATTTGTAGCTGGGCCCAATGTCCTCATCCCACCCAACTACAACTTCATATTTGTTCAGAAGTATTTCGTCAGTGAATAAACTAACAAGCTGCCAAGGGTTCCTTTAAGATAGTAGTCACAACAAAAAAAAATAACAACAATTCAGAAAAAAAAAAAAAAAACATGTTTAATAGGAAAAAAAAAAAAAAAAATTGGACTTTGTATATGGATTTTACATATTAAAATATTAAAATGTACATATTTTTATTACACATTAAGAAGAAACATAATATTCTCATTGCCCATGGTCTCTAGAAGTTTTATTAAAGCCATATCTAATAGCAGCTTCTGCCCAGCCATCTCAATCTGTAATTGTATTACCCTTCTGAATCTATCACAAATTCAGAGTCAATTGGATTAAACATAGAAGAATGAGAGACACTCTCGTCTCTCCCCTTGAAACAACAAAAGCTGAACATCTAAAACTCAACAAAAAACACACAAACTGCACACCACCAGCACATCTGTGCATGAGATCTGTGCATAACAGTTACCGCAGGTCAGAACCCTGAGTATTGGGTGGTGGACTGTAAGAAACAAAGAAGCTGTCTCTCACAGCTGGAGCTCCCTATAGGAGGAGGAGGAGGGGAGAAGGTGTGGTGAGTTCCCTGAACAGCACTGCCTGGGACTGCTGTGAGCCCCATGTGGCCAGCAGCAGTACGTCAGCAAGGAAGAAGGCAGAGAAACAGGGATGGCAGAAAAGTGGGGACAACGGAGAAATAATAGTTGAGTTTTGGAAGCCACTGTTGCAAAACCGAGGCTGAGCAGCAGCCCCCACCCTTCAACACAAAGGTCCCATCCCCCCATACCCTCCGAGATGGAGCGTTGCGGAACCCCAGGGGAATCTGAACAAACACTACAGAAACTGTCAGTAATACTGATGGAAAATGAGACTGAAGGTAGTGAGCGTAATTAAACATCTATAAGGGGGAAAAAAAGACATTATTAAGACTTTATATATGAGGCAGAGATCCAAGAGGCTTGGATGCCACCTACTGGAAAAACAAAAGAAAAACAACTTGTTTGCAACAGGCTAGGAATTATTATATAAAAATCTTTCGGGGGGGGGGGGGTGAAGATTGGGGGGAGAGCAGAACACATTTCCATTTATGCCCAGGTGGAAAAATAGTCCATTAAACACCATGAACCAAAGTGACAAGGCAGCTCAGAAAGAAAGAAAATCTCCAGAAAATAAGCTTACAGACATAGAAATATGCAATTTAAATAACAGAGAATTCAGGATAGTACTTCTGAAAAAAAATCAATGAGATCCAAAACAACTCAAATCAACAAATTCAGGAATTGAGAAAAAACAACTAGAAGAGCAGAGCAAGGAGATTGAAGCCCTCCAAAGGAACCACATTTCATGTCTGGAAATAAAGAACACACTGCAAAAGTTGAAAAATGAAATAGCAACTTGGGACATAGAGTCAACCAAATGGAAGAAAGGATCAATGATATTGAAGACAGAAACCAGAAGAATGAAAAATAATGAAAGAGAAATGCAAGAACTAGCTGATACCATCAAGAGAGGAGCATAAGAATAATGGGAATTCTTGAAAGGAAGGAAAAGGAGCAGGAATTAGAAATCATTTTCAGACAAATAGTTGTTGAGAATTTCTCAAATCTAAGGAATGAACTGGAGCTTGGAATTGAAGAAGTCAACAGAACACTCAATTATCTCAGCCCAAAAAGGCCTTCATCAAGACACATTGTATTAAAATTATCAAAAATCAACAACAAAGACAGAATTTTCAGGGCAGCCAGGAAAAGAAGATAGTAACCTATAAAGGAAAACCTATTAGATTATTGTCAGACTTCTCAGCACAAACTTTACAAGCCAGAAAGGCGTGGAGTCAAATACTCAAACTATTAAATGAAAGGAACTACCAGCCAAGAATAATGTACCAAGCTAAGCTTTCTTTTAGATATGAAGGAGAAATAAAGACCTATTCAGACATACAAAAATTGAGGGAATTCTCCACAACAAAGCTTGCACTATACGAAATACTGAGAGAGGTAAGCTCACCTAAAACAAAATGCCCCTCCCCCAAAAAATGCATAATTAGAAGTAAGGTGACTAACAGGCTAACAAAAGCAGAGGAGTGCAACCCTCATTATGAACAAGGCATTATAAGCTTAAAATAAGAAGAGATTTGCTGTAGCAAGATAACAATGAATATTCAGCATACATAGGAACAAAATAAGACGACAACGACTGAAAAGTGGAGGATTCAAAGATTCGAATTCACAAAAGGGAATGAAGATAAGGCACATGCAGAAGAAAAGAGACAACTGTATATATATACAACTATCCTTTTCATATTTGTACTGGTAACCACAGGCCAAGATTTAGAACTGAAGTATATAACATAAAACAAGAAGGACCAGAGGAAAAACCACAAAGCAAACTAAAATACAAAACAAAAAACAAAACAAAACAAACAAACAAACAAACCCAGAAACACAAGGACAAGGAAGCAATGGAAACATCGAGCTACCAGAAAGCAAAAGATAAAATGGCTATGAGAAGACCTCATATTCCAATAATCACCCTAAATATAAATTGATTGAATTCATCAATAAAAAAGCACAAAGTTGGAGAATGGATCAAAAAACAAAACCCAACCATATGCTGCCTCCAGGAGACACATCTCAGCTCCAAAGACAAATATGGACTCAAAGTGAAAGGGTGGAAAATGATATTTCAAGCAAATGGCATTCAGAGAAAAGTGGGAATAGCAGTACTAATATCGGATGAAATAGACTTCAAAATAAAAAAGGTAAAGAAAGATAGTGAAGGACACTTCATAATGATAAAGGGAATCATGCACCAAGAATACATAACACTTATTAATATCTAGCTCTCAATTAGGGAATCTCAAATATATAAATCAATTACTAACAGAACTAAAGGGAGAAACAGACCAAAATGCTATCATGGTAGGGAACCTGAATACTCGACTGCCAGATGTGAACTAATCATCTGAACAAAAAATCAATAAGAAAATAACATCTTTAAATGATACATTAGACCAACTGGACATAACTGACATTTACAGAGCCTTCCTCCCTGAAATCTGCTTATACATTCTTCTCTAGTGCACATGGAACGTTCTCAAGATCAACCACATACTGGGACACAGAGATAGCCTGAACAAATATAAGAGGGTTGAAATCATACCAACCATATTCTCTGATCATAATGCTTTGAAACTAGAATCAACTGCAAAAAATAATTAAACACAACAAATACATAGAGATTAGACAACATGCTACTGAAGAATGACTGGGTCAGAGAAGAAATAAAAGGAGAGATCAAGAATACATAGAATGAATGATAATGATAGTACAACATATCAAAACTTTTGGGGTGCAGCAAAAGCAGTCACAAGAGAAAAGTTCATATAATTACAGGCTTATCTCCAAAGCAAGAAAGAGCCCAAATAAACAATCTAATGCTTCATCTTAAAAAACTAGTAAAGGAAGAACCAATGAGGCCTAAAGTCAACAGAAGGAAAGAAAGAGCCATAATTAGAGCATAAATAAATAAAATTGAAAACAAACAAAAACAATAGAATAAATAAACACCACAAAGAGAAGGTTAATAAAATTGACAAACCCCTGGCTAGACTCACTAAAGAAAAAAGACAAAGGATGCAAATAACCAAAAGCAGAAATGAAAGAGGGGAAATAATGACAGACACAGCAGAAATACAAAGGATTATACAAGAATACTATGAAAGAGTATATAACACCAAATTTAATAACCTAGAAGAAATGAACCAGTACTTAGAAAAATACAACCTTCCTAGACTGAATCAAGAAGATCTGGAAAATCTAAATAGAGCAATTAGCAGTATAGAAATTGAAACAATCATCAATCATCAAAAACCTACCAAAAACTAAAAGTCCAGGACCAATGAATTCCATTTAGAGAATCTTGAATTCTTCCTTCTCAAACTCTTTCAAAAAATCAAGACTTCACAATTTATTTTATGAGGCCAATAATACCTTCTTGACACCAAAACCTGGTAAAGATAACACAAAAAAATAAAACTAGAGACCAATATCTCTCACGAACACAGATGTAAAATTCCAAATAAGATACTAACAAACCAAATATAGCAACATATTAAAAGATTATACACCACATAAACAAATTTAAAAATAAGAATCATATGATCATATCCATAGATGCAAAAAAAATCCTTTGACAAGATACGGCACTATTTATGATCAAAACACTTAACAAAATTGGTATACAGGAAGTACCTTAATATAATCTAAGCCATATATGGAAAGCCCTAAGCCAGCATTGTACTTAATGGTGAAAAATTAAAAACCTTCCCTCTAAAAACAGGAACAAGGCAAGGCTGCCTACTATCGCTATTGCTATTCAATATAACATTGGGGGTCCTAGCGAGTGCAGACAAGAGAAAGATATAAAGGTATCCCAATAAGAAATGAAGAAGTCAAACTGTCACTATTTGCAGATCACAAGATTCTCTATAGGAAAAATCTAAAGACTTCACAAGAACACTATTATCAATAATAAGCAAATGCAGTAAAGTCTCTAGATACAAAATCAATGTTCAAAATCCATAGTGTTCCTATACTCTAATAATGAAGTGTAAGAAAAAGAAGTAGAAAAAATAATTCTTTTTGCAACTGCAATAAAAATAAATACCTAGAAATAAAGTTAATGAAACATGTGAAGGACTTATAAAATGAAAACCATGAGAACCTATTAAAAGAAATTGAAGAAGATACAAAAAAGGGAAAGATATTCTGTGTTCTTGGATTAGAAGAATGAACATGGTTAAAATACCCTTATTACCTAAAGCATTATGCAGATTTAATGCAATCCCATCAAAATCCCATTGGCTTTTTTTAAAGAAATAGACCCAAAAATCATCAGATTTGTATGGAAGCACAAAAGATCCCTAATTGCCAAAGTCATCCTGAGAAAAAAGAAAGAGGCTGGAGGCATCACTCTGCATGACTTCAAATTACACTACAAAGCAACAGTAATGAAAACGGCATGGTATTGGCAGAAAAACAGGCACACGGAGCAGTGGAACAGGATCGAGAGTCCAGAAGTAAACTCATATTTATATGGGCAAATAATTTTGATAAAAAATAACAAACAAACAACAAACAAACAAAAAACATACAGTGGAGAAAGGAAAGCATCTTCAAATGGTGCTGGGAAAACTGGAAAGCCACCTGCAAAAGAATGAAACTAGACTGTTGTCTATCACCACACACCAAAATTAACTCAAAATGGATTAAGGACCTGAATATAAGACCTGAAACAATAAAATGCATAGAAGAAAACATAGGAACAAAACTCAAGGACCTTGGACTTAAAGAGGATTTTATGAATTTGACCTCAAAGCAAGGGAAGTAAAAGCAAAAAAAAAAATGGGACTACATCAAACTAAAAAGCTTCTGCTCAGCAAAAAAAGTCATCAACAAGGTAAAGAGACAACCATCAAATGGGAAAATATATTTGCAACAACCTCTGATAAGGGCCTAATATCCAAAATATACAAAGAACTCATATGACTCAATAACAAACAAAAAAAAACAAATGATCCAATCAAAAAATGGGCAGAACCTGAACAGACACTTCTCCCTAGAGACATACAAATGGCCAACAAATATATGAAAAGATGCTCAACATCCTAGCTATTAGGGAAATGCAAATCAAAACCACAATGAGATACCATCTCACACCTGTTAGAATAGCTATAATCAACAGGACAAGTAATAACAAATGTTGGAGAGGATGTGGAGAAAAAGGAAACCTCATACACTGCTGGTGGGACTGCAAAATTGTAGGCCTCTATGGAAAAGCAGTATGGAGGTTCCTCAAAAAACTAAGAATTGATCTACCATATGATCCAGCAATCCCACTACTGGGTATTTACCCCAAAGACTTGAAAACTCATATCCGAAAAGATATTTGTACACTGACATTCATAGCAGCTATCACAGTGGCCAGGATGTGAAGCATTTGAAGTGAGATTCGCTAAAGAAGCTATGGGCACATATACACAATGGACATTACTCAGCCATAAGAAGAGATGAAATACTGCCATTGTGCAACCAACATGGATGGACCTTTAAATAATCATACTACGCAAAATAAGCCAGACAGAAAAGGTTGAAATCACATGAAATCACTTATATGTGGGATATAAACCTAATAGCAACAAATGAACAGGACAAATAAACAGAGACTCATGGACATGAGCAATGGATAGTGGTTACCAGAAGGGAGAGGGAAAGGGGAAAATAAAAAAAAAATGTAATTTTTTAATAAATAAATAAATAATAGATAGATAAATTATTAGAAATACATAAAATAGCAAAAATAAATAAATAAATAAAAACATGGGACCAAGTTACCCTTCATTTCCAGCCAGTGATATCCTTACTACAGAGGACCATATCAAGATTCAGTTTCTATCTCAAGGCAGCATCTTTCATGTAAGATGCTAACCTTGAGATGGCTTAACACAAAAACCATATCCACAATAGAAATGTTCTATACTGAATAGTGACTAACTAAACAAGTTAGATCCTCCTCTTATGAGGTGTTTGAATGAGAGAGATACAGGGCAAAGTCCTCATTTGTTAGGAAAATTGGGTAAAGAAGCAGGTAAGGAAAACAAAGCAAAGGACCAGAGTAAAGAAACAGCCCGTGATCATTTTTTTGCCGAATGGGTGGAATAGGCATATACAGTCGATCCTTGACTAATACAGGTTATCTTTTTAGTTGTAATTAAATTGACTAATAGTTATTTCTATCATTAAATCTCATTGCAGATGAAGTACCATGTACAGTATATCTTTTTTTAATTTCTAACTCAATTTTTGAGCCCACATATGCTCAATCTGATTTCTTCCACTGCGACTCATTTCTTCCTCAGTTGGCAAGGTACACTGGCGCTAAACCCAAAGAATAAAAGGTAACAGCTTCTGAAGTCAGATTTACAAGAATCTCACATTTGTTTCTTGAATTACTGCCATTGTCCTCGTTTTTAAAATTGTATTACTGCTAAAGTTCACTTTGCCCAATCTTGTGGATTTTTATTCTATCTGCCAAGGTAGCCACAGTTAGACTCCATGCTGAAGTCTGAAGATATACCTCACACACATTCCAGCAACTGTTCTCACATTACAGACCAAGGCTGGACTCATGAGGGCCTTCCTGCCCCAGCCCAATACAGCACCCTAACCAGCAAGACCTCAACACTCCCACAGTGACAATGATAATGGTCCGTTGTACACCAATAAAGGACAAGCCCATGCTACTCCTTTCATATAGAAAATTTTATTTCAGGGGTCTCTTTGCCCCCCTCTGCCACTGGTTATTCACCAAGGTCATTCCGAGTCCTTCTACTTGGTCTCCTGCACTTTTCTCTCAAGGAAATTGTTTCCTGGCCAGGGACATTTGAGAGTGGTAGCCTTAATGAACAGAATTTTTGCCACGTTCTAGCCACAGGAGAGTGGCCAGCTCCCAGCTCTACCTTGGCACACATGCAGCTCCATTGAGGTTATTTCCATATTTCAGGGTCTTTTTGCTCCACCTAAGACAAGCAAGAGCCTGACATTGTAAGTAATCTCTTCTATAGAGAACCCATTTCACCTCTACTTTGACTGGCGCCCTGTTGAAATATCCATAAAAGAGATATTTTAGCCCAAACTTTCTAACATCTAAGCTCCTTGGCAGAAACAAATTAAAATTGCTAGCAGGAAGATACTAGTTCTTAATAACTCAACATGTGAGAGGAATAAAAAAAAATCTGTGAATCCTTTGCTTTCTAAAAACTTGATAGTGAGTCTATACCATTCATTTTTTCTTTCCTGGTGAAAAGCGCTTATTTACTTTCTTTCACAGTAATTATGTTTCTTTCTTGCCTAATTCTGAATCTACTTTAGAAGCATTAACTAACTTTCTTCCCTTTTACATGGGAAACTACCAATTAAAAAATATAACTCAATGATCTTATCTTTAAGTATTACTATTTAGAAATAGTTAATGTTTTTAAAATAGTTTTATGCTTTTAATAATGCTATTTAAAGTTTTCTAAATAGCGTTGTCCTTAATGATCTTGATAATAATTTAAAACTTAAATGTAATACTTAAGTTATGTAGTTTCAGCTTCTTGCTACCAGATCCATTTTGTAAGCCACTAGTATTTACTGACATATCCTTTTTTTTTTTCTATTACATTTCAAACATGTGTGGTTTTTTTCTAAACATTACTACTTTTGTTGCTTTAGCCTACTCTCTGTGCTTGGAAATTTAGCCTAAATAGAATGGTTTACATTTTCTCAGTTGAAAATTGATTTTTGCTTTCCTTTTTAAATACATTTTTCTAATCTTCCATTTATTTTTATTAACTCTTCTCTTTCATAAATGTTAATATCACCTATCATATTTGTAACAAAGAAGAATTTCATTAAGTTTCAAAAACATATCAGTTTTCAAAATCCCTTTCACAAATTGATATCCTAAAAAATATAACTGATATATTTTTAGTTTTATTCAAATGTTTTACAAACTAAATACTATAAACAATATAATGCTTAATATAGAAGCTATAAATAAAAGACCAGCTAACATTAAATTGGATGATGAGAATCACTACTGAAGATATAATTAGACATCTACATGAAATAACCTTGATATGCAAAAGAAAAAAAATTAAAAACAAGTCTCCTGGATAATTTAAAATGAAATAACAATCTGGCATATCTATCACAGAACAAACACAACTAAATGCTGAGAGATTTTTTTAATACCACACATACACAAAAAATGTCAAAGTTATTACTTTGAAACTTACTAACTTTATTTCAAGTATTACTAACAACCTGACAATGCCAGGATTGCCCTAACAAATTTAGAAACAACAATTTAGGTAATCTCAAATGCAACCCTTTTTCTTATTTTCTTTAAATTTAGAGGATTTACATGTTATCTTTTTGTATTTTTCAACTATTATTAATATCCAGGACTGAAGGGGAGAAGACCTAGATGATGAACTTGAAGGATATTCAATAATTCAAACCTTCAAAAAAAAAAGTTTATCGTCAGTTTGAAAGAACTTTAAAAGACATTGTGATGATGAAAGCAGAATTATCACCACTATTAATTGCACAGGCATATTAAAAGGACCCCGAAAGTGACCTCCTCTAAAACAGAGAATGTATATAGAAAATATGTCTCAATCCTCTATTCCTCACTTAGATAATGTCAAGTATATCTATCACCTCAATTAACTGTAGGAAAAAAGCTGTCAAAATCTAATTCTTTTTTTGACAAGTGCGTTTATTTCTGAAACCAGCAGAGGGGGAAGCAGGCAGTTGCATTAGAAAGAGATGATTGTCACAGGGGTCTGTGCCACATGGGGAGCTTGCCATGTGCAAAATGCTGATTAGAACCATGGTGAATCTAGGTGAACATGTTAGGGTTGTCGACTGAGCTATAGTAAATCTGCGGCTTTGCAGTTTGGTTGACCTTGAAATTCAGATTGTTATCAGAAATGGATGTTTCCATTCTAGCAATGCCAGGCAAAACAAGGGTGAACTGATGAACATGAAAGCACTTTACCATAAAAGAATCATATAGGCAAATTGCAAAGATAAAGGCAAGTTGTTTATTAAGAGCATTTATTTTATATTTTTATCTTAAAAAATTAAATTATCAAGCAGCTTTTGAATCACTAATACTAATACAATTAAAGTTCACAGATGGTCATTCATTTAGTCTCATAAATATTTGCTATATACCTTTATACTACAAAAAATGTACTAGATGTATAGATTACACACAAAAATTATGAAGCGCAAATCTTTTTTTTCCTGATAACTATAAAATAACTACATAGTTACACTCCACTGTAATATATGATTAAAAACATATTGGTCATCAGTGGAATACCTATGTATTGGAATTGAAAGTGTTGGAAACGTATTATCTAGTACAAGAGCCATTAGCTATATGTGGCCATTTAAATTCACATTAATTAAAATAAATGAAAGACTAAAAATTTAATTCTCCATTTCACTAGCCATAGTCAAGTGTTCAATAGTCCACGATGGTTAATGGACAGTGCATTTTCATCATTGTAAAGAGGTTCACTGTTTTAGAACATAGAGATATTCTATCAAATGCAGGAATCTATTAAAACCACTTAGCTGAATCTTTATAGTTAAAAAATAGAATTTTGACATATTCATGCAGTTATAGAATATTAAAGATAAAAAAAGCATGAACAAAGTCAAGAAACCAGAAATGGGGACATACAGGGATATGGGGATGGCATTTTTTCATTCATATTATTTTACTAATGGGAGAATAAAGGGAAAGAGGAGAAATAAGGTTATATATTTAAATTGGAATTACATCTTTAATAAATCCGAATGGCAAAAGAATGTGCACAACAGCATCACTTTTAAACTTGTTTTGCAGACAAGTATGTCATGAAATATGATTTTAAGTAGTGCATTCATGAGATTTTTTTTTAACAGCTTTATATAATGTTTTTATGGGTATGTAAAAATATATTATTAGCCCATAAAATCTGTTAATCACTGATATTATTGATTAGCACAGACTTTCATTTTCAATTAAAATAGAATGAATTGAATCAAATTCACATATGGTCACTATGCAGACAATGAAGAATATTCAAGTGTTATGGCTAAGGTAGTACCTAGTATGTTGACTAAAATTATCAAATACCAGCTCTAATGCATTTCAAACTGTGTGATCATTGACAAACTACTTTTTCTGTTCTTCAATTTCCTCTTCTGGAGCAATATATTAAGAGTAGAGATATGAATATCTATATTACAGGATTTGTGTAAGGGCTAATTGTAAAGCACTTAAAGGAGTGACAAGCATGTGGTAAGCACTTAAGTTTTTGTTATTATTACTATTAATAGTGAAATTTGTAACATTATTAAATCTGTGTTTTTAAAGTTAATTCAGCAGCAGAATGTAACATGTATGAGAGGAGGAAATGATGCAATCTGGAAAAAAAAAGTTAAAACCAGATTCAATCATTCAAGGTCAAAGGTAGTGTTATGACTGAACCAAGTAATGACAATAGTAATGTTGAGAAGGGGACAAGTTTATAGATACACAGAGCTACAATAAATAGGACTTGATAAATAATTTAATAGGAAATTAAGGAAAAGAAAGAGACACCAGAGTCCCAAGTCTAGGTAGGAGATCATCAATCCATAGCAAGAAGAGATATTTAAGAGGAATGATAATGAGTTTAATTTCAGAGATATTACTTTGAAGTTATAACAAAAAATTTAGATTCAGGTATCAAAAAACAGTGAAAATAAAGATACGGAGCTTTTAAAAAAAAAAAGTCAAACTACAGGTTTATAATCACCAGCACATTGTTACATTATTAAAACCATGATACCAAGATGAAGTGCCATTGGAAAGAGAGTGAAGAAGAGGATTCCTAAAAAATATCTTTGAGACAATGATTGAGATGGAGAATTTAGAGATGTAGATAAAAACCAAAGTATGAATCAATTACAAAAAAAAAAAAAACACCAGTATTAAGTGCTGCAGAGTGGTTGAGGAGAATGGGAATGAGAAAGTCATTGGGTTTAATAACTCGGAATTACTGGTAACCTTAGAATAGTCTTGGTATAAGCCAGAACCAGGACTCAAAATTGATTTGAAGGTCAAATGTTTGGTGTTCATTCAATAATTTAGTCACAAAGGAATCATCATTCCTCAAGGTAGTATGTTAGCTTGAGGTAATATCAGGAATAAAAGAAAAGTTTTACTTATTTTTGCTTTGAATATATTTGTAGCCTAAAAAAAATAGTGAATGTAAAGTTGACTAAAACAGAAAAAAAATTCATTTAGCTAGAGCCTCAAGCTAATTAAACAGGAATTGATCAAAAAAAAATCAAGAGGGCTCAGAAAAGAAAAGATGGAGAGCAACCATGAATATTTATAGAATCTTACACTGAAATTAATCATTTTAGGTATCTAAGATCAATACTCATCATTATTTTCACTTATTAAAAAAATATTTTGCTAAGCACCAACAATATGTCAATAAACACTGTTCTAGAAGCTGATGATACAAAAACAAATAAGACAGGCAGGAGCCGGGTAACTATAGTTAACAATTTTTATATTTTACACTCAGAATCTGGTAAGTGAGTAGATCTGTAACAGTCTGACACACACAAAAAATATAACTGTGAAGTGATAAACATGATTGTGATAATCATTTCACTATTACTATATATAGTTATATCAAATTACAACATTGTACACTTTAAATATGTATATTTTGTCAATTATACCTTAGTAAAAATATAATAAATAAATAAATAAATAAATAAATAATAAATAATAAGCGTGTCTCCTAAAATCATGGTGAGTGTTATATGATCAAACTTATATAAGCTCCTAGCACACAGTATAAAGAAAGCAGCTAATGAGGTTGTGTCATTGTTATGTAAAACAAACTAAGAAAAATAAATATAGATTTTTTTATAAATGAAAATTTTTTTGTAATCTTTTATATTAAGCTAGTTACATATTAACAAAAAGGATTTGGGGTTTGTATGTTTGTTTGTTTTAGAGTTAAGTTACAGATAAGTTTTGTGACCCACTATTAATAATATGTAAGATAGATTGGCAACTTGAGAGCTTGAGACCATGAGCAACTTTCGACCTCTTCATTTTTTACAGGTTAGGTTTCTAGGATATTCTCAAAGAAATATTTAGTGACAAAAAAATATGAAAGATAATGAAAGTAAACGACTTAACAGATTAATCTTATAGTCTTGGTCTTATTTGTAACAAACAGTTAAGGAGAAATGAAAATTTTAGTTAGCAATGTTCTATTTATATTATGTATGCTTTAAAAACAAAATATTTTGTACTCGGTTTCTTCTATCTTAAACAGTTGATCACTACTCAGAATTAATTAGTGAGAAACTTTAAGATAATTCCCATAATTTGGATTTAAAAACCACTAAATGAAATAAAGAAATAAAATTTTTTTGAAATCTAGAACATACTATTAATATTAGAAAAAAGAAGCAGAAAAAATATTCATGACCAAAATGGGATTTGGGAGGCAGGAGTTGAGAAAGAAAGTCCAACCCAGATTGAGCTTTTCAGGCCACATAAAACAGATAGAATTCTAAGACTTAGCTGCAACTTAGTTTAATGATATATTTTTTAAAAGCTACAGAATTTTTAAAAAAAGAAAAAAAAGAAAGAAAAGGAATTTTAATTTAGTTAATGTATTCTACAGTGAGAAAAAATAAATACTACATATAAATTTTAAAAGGCTGAATTTAGATCTGGAGAACACCAATATTTAAAAATAAGAAAAAAGAGAAAACAGAATGGCAATTAATAATCAAAACAATTTTAAATAGTAAAATCATTTTGAAGAAAATTAAATCAGACAATAGGATATAGAGTGACTGAGGGAGTAGTTTTTGGTCAGCAAGAAAAGGCAGGGAGACCTTTTCAAGTTTGGATAATATGAACTGAAATATAAATGTCAGGCCTACTAGGAGAAGACCAATAGGAGAAATGCCCATAAAGAATAAATAACAAATATAAGGATTCAAAATAATAATGCTTTTGCCTAAAGGGAGAGGACAAAGATAGAGTAGCCATTGCATAGTCAAAGTGAAGAAGAAAACATGGTGTCTTGAATAAATACGGGTGTCAGAAGTGAGTTGTATTTGTGAAATAGAAGAATTTTGAAAAAGATATAAAGAAATGAAGAATATTGAATACTAAAACGTTCCATCCATAACAATATTTACTTCTCTATCTCATTCATTGTCTATATGATCTCATCCAGTTCCTTAGTAAAATTTTCTATGTGCTAATGATTCCCAAGTCCATGTTTTCTAGTGGTGTAGGTTTCCTTAAGTGCTGCAATAAATCCTCTTAATTGTTGTCAATTAGAAAATCTCATTTTTGAAGGACAGCTTGGTTGAGTATAGAAATCTTGGTTGACCTTTTGTTGTTGTTGTTCTTTCAGCACTTGAATACGTCATCTTAATGTCTCTTGGCCTCTGTTATTTCTGAGGTCAGCTTATAATTGTATTATAGTCCCCAGGATATTACGAGTCATTTTTCTCTTACTGCTTTCAAGGTTTTCTCTTTTATCTTTGACTATGTGTTTTAACTATCTCATGTGTAGGTGCAGCTTTTCTTTATTTTCTAATTTGGGTCATTGAGCCTCCTGGAACTATAAGTTAATATATGTACTTCATTTTAAGAAGCAGTTTATCATCATTTTTGGAAATATTTTTTCTGTCCCTTCCTCTTTCTTTTTCCTCTGATGCCAATTGGACCACACAGTGCTTTTCACTTGCTTCTGGAGAAACTTTGTTCATTTTTCTTTGATCTATTTTATTTTTGCCATTTTGGTTGTATAGTTTTATTTAACTATATTCAAGTTAACTGATTTTCTTTATGCTACCTCTAAACTGAGAGGTTCACTTATTAAACATCTGAATGTGGGCAAATCAGAGTGAACAGAGGAGGGGGAAGAAAAAAGAGCAGGGAAGGGTGCTACTGATGCAGCCCAGAGCTCATGGCAGCTTTTGAGACGGGGAGGAATTAGGTTTCAGCATGCACTCCTGCAGTCCTAAGGAGCAGAGGTATATAGTGAACATTCCTGCCTGAATGGTCAGCACATACTGCTGCTGATCTCAGCAACAGAGGCAAACACAGAACTCTGAGGTGTGGCACCTATGTCTGGCAGCTGCCATTGCCAAGCAGAAAAACAAAGTGCTATCAAAGCACACTGTCTGTAGAGGCAAAAGCATTTCTCGCTAAGCATCAAACACATGCTTCTGCTGACCCCAGTGACAAGGGTGGAGATATAGAGGCAAAGCAGCTAAGGTCTGGCAGTTTGATATTACTGTGAGAGAAGAAAGGCACAGATACATAAGCCAGCCTCATCCAGCCACCCAGCCCCTACCCCTTGCAGCTGAACCCAGCTGGAGCATCTGGATACCTCTGGCAGTGAGCATTGTTGGCAGTGTCTGGTTGCAGAGGAAGCACTGGAATTTCATAGGCTCAGAATCACGTCACGCACCATATTTCCCCCACAGGGTCGGTACCCTGAGACTAAGGCAGAGGCAACCTCCCCAGGGAATACAAAGCATTTTCTACCACCCTTCAGAGATCTGTAAAGCCAGAGAGCAGTGCAAGAAAAAGTAAAAACTTTGCATTTCACTGACTCCTACTGGAAAACAAAAGAAATACCTTTTATATTAACCTTCTAAATAGAGAAGTGTCACTCTTAAAAAAAAAAAAAAAAGCAGATTTTATTCCTATATATAGCTAGGTAGAGAAATAATACATAAAATGCCTTGAATAAACAAGGTAAAAAGGCAACTCATAAAAACATTTAAAAATATCCAGAAAATAAACTTAAAGACATGGAAATATGTGATTTATATGACAGAAAATTCAAGATTGCTGTTCTAAAAAACTCAATGAGTTATAGGAAAACTGAGATAGGCAGTTTAATGAATATGGAAATAAAATTAATGAGCAAAAGAAGTAGTTTACCAAAGAGATTGAAACTAAAAAAAAAAAAAGAAATTCTGGAGATGAAGAACTCAATAACAGAGATAAAGAATGAACTAGCAAGCTTATGAAATAGAGCTGACCAGATTGAGGAAAAAAAATAGTGATATCAAAGATAGAAATTTAGAAATGATACAGAAAGAGGAAGAGAGAAACTTGAGAGAAAGAAAGAAAGAAAGAAAGAAAGAAAGAAAGAAAGAAAGAAAGAAGAAAAAGAAGAAAGAAAGAAAGAACTCTGACTCCATCAGAGCAAAATAGGAATAATAGGAAGGAGAAAAGAAGAAGGAAACAGAGAGCTCATTCAAATAAAAAGTCAATAAGAACTTCTAAAACCTATGGAAAGAGCCAAGAAGCAAAGAGAACACCTAATTATCTTAATGCAAGGAACATTATATTAAAACTGTCAAAAATTAATGATGAAGAAAGAATTCTCAAGGCAGCCAAGGAAAAAGAGACAGTAACCTATATAAAGAAAATTTCATTAGAGTATCATTTTTAGCAGAAACCTACAAACTAAGAGAGAGTTGAATCAAATATTCAAACTATCAAAAGAGAGAAATTACTAGCCAAGAATAATAATATCCAACAAAGTTATCTTTTAGATATTAAGAAGAAATAAAGACTTTTCCAGACATACAGAAGCTGAGGGAATTTTCCACCACAAGACTTGAATTACAGGAAATTCGGGAACAGAGTGGTGGTGATGGTGGTAAGCTACCTGAAACAAAAAGACAAAATGATACAAAACTGTGAGTAAGGTGACTAATAGACAGAAGCAAGAAATTTCAACCCTTGTCAGACTAAGGTATTTATATATTTAAATATAACATAAATGTTAAAGGAGGTAAAAACATTTTAAAAAAAGAAGGCAATAGCAATTTAGAAATAAACTTACAGTATAAATAAGGACAATAAAAAACATAAGAAGGGTGGGGGTAAAGATCTGATTTTGCAAGAGGGAATGAAGATAAAATGCATTCAGAAGAAAAAGTACTACTGTATATATGAAATTACTCTTGCATAAACCTAATCACAACCACACACACACACACACACACACACACACACACAAAGAAGAAATCCAGAACTAAGACACATAATAAAAACGAAGAAGAAACAAAGGGGAAAAAATCATAGAATACCACCAAACTAAATTAACAGACAAAAAACAAAAAACAAAAAAACAAACAACAACAACAACAACAACAACAACAAACAACAAAAACAAAGGAAAAGAAACAATGGAGACACAGAGCTACCAGAAAACAAAAAATAAAATGGCTATGAGAAATCTTCATACATCAATAATCACCCTAATATAAATGGACTGAAATTGCCAATAAAAAGGCACAGCATAGCAGATTGAATTAAAAAAATAAAACCCAACTATATGCTGCCTTACAGGAGACATACCTCAGTTTCAACGACAATATAAACTCAAAGAGAAAGGGTGGAAAATGGTACTCCAAACAAATGGCATCTAAAGAAAAGCAGGGGTGGCCATACTTGTATCTGACAAAATAGATTTCAAGATAAAAAAGGTATCAAAAGACAAAGGTGAATATTTTATAATGATACAGGGGATAATATATCTAATAGACATAATACTTATCGAGATATATGCATCAATCAGGAAGCACCAAAATATATAAAGCAACTATTAACAGAACTAAAAGGAGAAACTGGCAAAAACACAATTATATTAAGACACCTAAATACCTCACTGTCAGCTAGAGATAGATTATCCAAAGAGAAAAATCAGTAAGAAAATATCAGCCTTAAATTACACCTCAGACCAAGTACACATAATCAACATCTACAGAACTTTTCATCCCAGAGCATCAGATTATTTATTCTTATCTAAGAATATGGAACATTCTCAAAGATAGATCATATGTTGGGACACAAAACTAACCTCAACAAATTTAAGAAGACTAAAATCATATTCTCTGACCACGATACTTTGAAATTGGAAGTAAACTGCAAAAAGAAAGTGAGAAATACCATAAATATGTGGAGATTAAATGACATGCTACTAAAAAACCCCTGGATCAAAGAGGAAATAAAAGGAGAAACCAAAAGATACATAGAGAAAAATAAGGATGACAATACAACATATCAAAACTTTTGGGGTGCAGCAAAAGCAGAAATAAGGGAGAAGTGTATATCATTACAGGCCTATCTCAAGAAAATATACAAATAAAGAACCTACCATTACATCTTTATGAACTAGAAAAAGAAGAACAAATGAACCCCAAAGTCGGCAGAAGGGAGGGAGTAATAAAAATTAGAACAGAATTAAATAAAATAAAGAACAAAGAATAGAAAAAAATAATGCAGTAAAGAGCTGGTTCTTTGAAAAAGATTAAGAAAATTGGCAAATATCTGGTTAACTCACTAAGGAAAAAAGAGAAGACTCAAATAAAATCAGAAATGTTAGAGAAGTTACAACAGACACCGCAAGAAATACCAAAAACTGTGAAAGACTATATGTCACCAAAGTCAATAACCTAGAAGGAATGGATAAGTTCTTAGAAATATATAAACCTTCCTTGACTGAATCATGTAGAACTGGAAAATGTAAATAGACTGATCAATAGTAAGATTGAAACAATCATCAAAAATCTCCAAAAAGTAAAAGTCCAGTATCAAATGCCTTCACTAGTGAATTCAACCAAATCCTTCAAGAGTTTGAGAAGAATTAAATACCTATCCTGCTCAAACTCTTCCAAAAAATTGAGAAAGAGGTACCTCCTAATTCATTTTCTGAGGCTAACATCACCCTGATACCAAAATCTTATAGGACACATATACATTAAAAAATTTACAGACCAATATCTCTGATGAATACAGAAATAAAAATTCTACACAAGATATTAGCAAATTGAATATAACAAAACATTTAAAAAAGACAGAACATCACAATCAAGTGTGGTTCATTCCAGAGGCACAAGGATGATTCAACATACACAAATCAACCAGTGTGTTACACCACATTAACAAAATGAAGTATAAACATCATATGATTATATCAATAGATGCAGAAAAATCATTTGACAAGATATGACCATCCATTTATGATTAAAACACTCAGTAAGTCCAGGACTAGATGGTTCTCAATAAAATGGGTATATAACAAAAGTACTTCAACATAATAAAGGTTATATATGACAAGCCCTCAGCTAATATCTTACTCAATGGTGAAAAGCTGAAAGCTTTTCCTCTAAGATCAGGAACAAGACAGGGATGTCCAGTCTCACCACTGTTATTCAACACAGTACTGGAATTCCTAGCCAGGGCAATCAGCCAAGAGAAAGTAATAAAAGGCATCTAAATTAGGAATGTAAAAATAAAATTGTCACTTTTTTGCGGGTGACATGATTCTTTATATAGAAAACTCTAAAGACTCCACCACAACACTATTAGAAACAATAAACAAATACAGTAAAGTTGCAGGACACAAAATCAATGTACAAAAATCCATTGTGTCCTTATATAATCACAACAAAATTACAAAAAAAAATGAAAAAAAACAATTCCAATTGCAATTGCGACAAAAAATAAATAAATGAAATACCTAGGAATAAACTTAATAAAAGATGTGAAGGACCTATACACTGAAAACAAGACATTATTAAGAGAAATTGAAAAAGACACAAAAGAATGGAAAGATATTCCATGTTCATGGATTGGAAGAATCAACATAGTTAAAATGATGATATTACCTAGAGTAATGTACAGATTTATGCAATCCCCATCAAAATGCCAATTCCATTTAAAAAAAAAAAAAAAACAGAACAAAAAATTATCAAATTTGTACAGAACCACAAAAGACTCTGATAGGCAGAGCAATCCTGAGAAAATAAACAAAGCCAGAGGCATCACATTCTCTGACTTCAAATTATACTACAAAGCAACAGTAATCAAAATATCATGGTATTGGCAGGAAAACAGACACACAGACAAAAGGAACAGAATTGAGAGCCCAGAAATAAACCCATGTACATAGAGGCAAATAATTTTCAACAAAGCAGACAAAAATGTGCAATGGAGAAAAGAAAGGCTGTTCAATAAATGGTGCTGGGAAAATGGGAAAGCCACATGCAAAAGAATGAAACTAGACCGTTATTTGTCACTATACACATAAATTAACTCAAAAAATCAAGGCCTAAATATAAGACCTGAGACAATAAAACACAAGAAAAAACACAAGTGCTAAACTATAGACCTTGGTCTTAGAAAGGATTTTATGAATTTGATCTCAAAAGCAAGGGAAGTAAAAGCAAAAATAAAGAAATGGAACTACATAAAACTTAAAAGCTTCTGCACAGCAAAAGGAACCATCAACAAAATAGAAAGGCAACCAAGCAAATGGAGGAGATATTTGCAAACAACACCTCTGACAATGACCTAATATCCAAAATATACAAAGAACTCATACAACACAGTAACAAACAAACGAACAATCCAATTTAAAAAAAAGGCGGAAAGTCTGAAAGCTACTTCTCCAAAAAGATATACAAATGGCTCACAGACATGAAAGATACTCAACTTCACTAGCTTTTAAGGAAATGCAAATCAAAATCACAATGAGATACCACCTTATACTGTTAGAATGGCTATCAATAAGACAAGTAATAACAATTGTTGGAGAAGTTGTGGAGGCAAAGAACCCTCATATGCTGCTGGTGGCAATGTATATTGTTACAGCCCTATGGAAAAAGTACAGAGGGTCTTCAAAAATTTAAGAATAGAGTTACTATAATGACACAGCGATCTCTCTTCTGGGTATCTACCCTCTCAAATGGAAAAAAAATCTGCAAAGATATGTGTACCCTACATTTGTATAAAGAAGAATGGTACATGTATATATGGAATATTACTCAGCCATAAGAAAAGATGTAATACTGCCATTCGCGACAACATGGATGAACCTCGAGAATATCATGCTAAGCAAAAATAAGACAAAAAAACTCAAAAACTATATGATTTCACTCATGTAAAGCAATAACTGAATAAACAAGTAAACAAACAAAAACTCATAGACACAGAAACAGTATGGTGGTTACCAGAGGGAAAAGGATGAAGGGAAGTAGACAGGATAAAGGGGTCGAATATATGGTGACAGATGATTGACTTTGGGTGCTAACACACAATGCAACATACAGATAATGTATTATAAACTAGTACACTTGAAATCTATATAACTTCATTAACCAAGGTCACCTAATAAATTTAATAAAATTATTTTTTTTCAATTAAAAAAATAACAGCCTGATCTATTTACAATTAGTTTGTATTGATGGATTTTTTCACAGCTAGTAACTTTTGGTTGCAGATTTGTCCATGATACACAATGTCTTAATTAGCTCAGCCTGCCATAAATAAATACCACAGCCCTGGTGGCTCAAACAATAGAAATTCGTTTTCAGCACTCAAACTTCTGGAAGCTAGAAGTCCAAGATCAAGGTTCTGGCCAATTTCTAATAAGGATTCTCTTCACATCCTGTAGACAGCTACTTTCTCACTATGTCCTCACATTAGCTTTCCTCAGTGTGTGTGCAGAGAGGAGGTGGAGCTCTGGTTTCTTCTTATAATGACACTTATAAGATTAATATTTGGATCAGGACCTCTCCCTACATCCTTATTAACTCTAATTACTTCCTCAGAGTTCCCATGTCCAAATTCAGGTGCACTGGGGAGTTAATATGTAAATTTGAGGGGTAACAAAATATATTTTCAATACAAATAATATGTTGTAATGACTCTGAATCTTTCTTCTTCTTCTTCTTCTTCTTCTTCTTCTCTTCTTCTTCTTCTTCTTCTTCTTCTTTCTTCTCTTCTTCTTCTTCTTCTTCTTCTTCTTTCTTCTCTTCTTATACACTCTACTACTATACTACTACTACTACTTACTACTCTACTACTACTACTTTTATTAGTTTGGGTTTTCACTAAAGCCACTACTTGCCTGGACTTAAATTGAAATTTATCTTCCCTTGGTGTGGAGAAGCTGATATCTCGACCAAGTTTCTTGCCTTCCACTTGCTGTTTTTTTTAGCTACCTCCCACATTGGTTTCTTCTGTGCTTACTTAGTTTAGATGTCTGCCAAGGAATTTAGTGAGTCGATGCTCAGATTGAGGGCTCACCCTTTTGATGGTTTCTTACCTCCAGGCCCTCCTAGAAAATTTCCAGTTGCTTTTTCATCCTGAAAATTCTGTACTCTGACAAATCAATCTACTAAGGCTTCTGTTTTCTGCCATGGAAGCTCTCTCTGTGGGACTGGGAAATGCACTCAATCAAACGCATAACAAATTCCAATACTTAATTAAAAGCAATTCTGTTTTTTCAAGAGTGGACCCATCTCTATTTTCTCTCTGCTTTTTCACCAGAGTCCCTGGGTTACCTACATACATGTATATTTACTGGTCTTGTCATCCAGGATTTGGCAAAGTTTATACTCAGAATTTTTTATTTTAGCCCTTTTGTGGTGTTTCTGCTTCTAAAAATTCCTCTTAAGTACTCAGTACTCTTAAGATTTCAGCTGCCCTGAAATTGAGTCACTTAGGCTGATGTTTTTCAAAAATGCCACAGAATTTTAACTTCCTACCTATAGCATCTTTTAGTAGTTACCTTCAAATTATTGTTCTTGATTTTCCCCCAGTCTCTGTAATTGTTTTCCCAGGAAAAATTGCCCTGAATTTGTCATACCACCTATCATCGGTAATCAATTTAATACATAAATCAGCTTCATATCACTACAACAACACACACATACATGGTGTGGCTTAAAAATCCAAAAATTCTCTTCAACTAGAATAGAATATAAACTCAATATCCTACAATACTCTGTATAATCTATCTCTGCTAAATTCTGGCCCCATTTCTTTCCACTCTCTTTGTTCACTGAACTGTAGCTATAATAGTTTGTATCAGATGATCCATGGGTTCTTTAACCAACACTTTGCCTCATTCTTCTGCTCTGAAACAGAACTGTGATTTTTTACATGTTATCCTTTCTTCCACGCAGGCTACATATCTCAAGAATGCGGAAGTTTAGGTTTCTTAACTACCCAGACATAACCAGACATAACCAGGATTGATCATTTGGAAGATCTGATAACATCTGAGGTTGATAGAACTTCTCTGAAGTCCCTCCTTATTCTTCAAAGAGATATTTCAGGAATTAATTTTCTTGCTCTGTGAATTTGAATGAGGAAGCTCTGATTACTGGCATTCATCTTAACAGCCAAAAGTGAACTGACCTTCAAGGGATGTAGAGAAAAAGGTTAATGAAAACATGTTAGGGAGAAAAATAGAAAAGAATAAATAAACTTGGGTTCTGTTGATGGGATCTGCTGAAAAAGTCGGTCTCATGCTTGCAGTCTTTTTTACTCTCTTAGCCACTTAGAATGGGTTCGTGAGCCTGGAAAGAGATAAAAGAGCCTCACAGCTTGTGTGGG
The DNA here is from genome assembly GCA_003508835.1 of Eonycteris spelaea. Taxonomy (NCBI): domain Eukaryota; kingdom Metazoa; phylum Chordata; class Mammalia; order Chiroptera; family Pteropodidae; genus Eonycteris; species Eonycteris spelaea. Next base: position 282,087 of record PUFA01000443.1, read on the forward strand.
GCTTATTATTTGCATGGAATAATCTTTTCCTGTTTAGATTCAATGTGGTCTACTTTATTCTGTTTAATCATGTGCATCATATGGCATCTAGCCAATACCACTGCTATATCTATTCCTTGCCAGGATGGGACTGGGTCCTTCTGCTGCAAAAACAAGAGGGATGTATGCAGGCCAGTTGCCCTGGTGTCAGCTGCCAGAAGGGCCCACTATATGTGGGGACCAACGCCCACTGCAGAAGCTGATCTTTTTCCTGTCACTTTCTCTACATCCAGTCCAGTAATTGACTGCATTTTTTCCTTGATGACTCCAATATCAAGATGAAGTAGGCAGAAGCATTTGAATTTCCACTTCTAATAAAAATTGCAACAGATGCTGTTTGCTTGATAGGATCAAACAATTTTGAAACTACCTGACCTTGACCTTTGCACTTCTAGTTATGGTGAGCCAAAAAGTGTCCTAATTGTTTTGACTATTGGAATTTTTTCCTCTTTCTCAGGAAAGAAAGATACTGGCCTTCTTTCCATCTCACAAAAAGTGCTAACTAGCCTATTTTTGCCTTCAGGCCTTTTCAATTAGTATTACTTCTAACTTACCTCTTCCCCCAGATCTTAATTCACCTACCGCCTTTTTATCATTTGGATCTCCAATTCAAGTTCAATCGTTTTAGACAGTCTCTTCCCCAAGGAACCTCTCAATCACTATTAACCAACTTTCATTTTATTTTCTCCTTTCAATTTCACTATTTGGTATTATATTATTCATATTTTTAATCTACATTTCCTAGTAGTAGTCAACTTTTATAAGGCAAAAAACTGTCTTGTTTATTACTATATCCTCAGTGCCTAAAAGAGGATTTGACAGCCAATAGACCCTCAGTAAATGATTATTAATTGAACAAAAGCAGAAAACGTATCATTTAGCTCGATACAGTTTTAACAATAAAACTCATTTTCATTAGAATAGAAATCTCCCAAACTTACATTATAAAACTGTTTACTGATAAGTGAAAAATGTCAATAATATCATCTGAAGTCGATATTGTTTTAACTCATAGCTTTTTGTTCTCCATAATTCCTTGGAGATTTTTACTCTCCAAATATTTGTATATGACTTTTTACAACAGAACAGTCTCTTACACTTGAAAAATAGGTTTAAAGGTCATTTTTCCATCACTAAAATTTTGGAAACAAACCTGTTTACTTGGGAGAAGAACCCAAATACTATCATCTTACCATTAGTCAAAAGACTTGCATTTTTTATTAAATGCTATCCAAATGCGGTTTTTTCAACCAGCCGTTGCAAATTAGCACCAGCTCATATGCCCAGAGAACAAAACAAATAATTAAGATTACACTAAAATTATTCATTACTTTAATATTCAACAGCATGAGAAGAACTATTCCTAAGCAATGGAAAGGAAAGTATGCGTTTTGTTGGTGTGACGGGGCTTGGCACTGACCTTTTCAGATAAGGATCTATTTTCCAAAGCACTATCCAAAGCGAAGTTAAAGGCCAGTTTTGAAAACACAGATTTCTAACTGGTAAGGAAATATAAGTATGAAATGTAGAGTCCCCTTAAAACTTCTTGCTTTTGTTTTTATCTCTAAAAGCTTTGGAACTCTTTTTATCTTAATTACAAATATACATGGTAATAAATACATGAAAAATAAAATAGCTTGTGCTAAGCCACTTCTACCCAAGCACTATTGTCAATGCATTCTTTCTTTAGTCTATTCCTCTGTGACTATATGACACTTTCTCTGCCTCAACCTTAAATATCTAGTGCCCCACCCACAGTTAAGACTTGTTCTGAGCAGGACTTTTACAAATGAAGCCCCTGTGTACCCAGCAACTATTGACTCTTCTTTTTCACCTTGGTTTCCTTTTCTATTCCCTCCTGTGAATTAGAAAGCCCCTCCTGAGAATAATAAGGGGGCAGACTTAAGCATAAGCTACATTTCTGAAAAGAACACTTTAGCTTATAGTATTAATTATGCCCCTATTTAATAATTATTTCCTTGTTCCTTGCATTGGCTCTAATTATACATTTCACACCTATTTTGCCCCTCATTTTCCCCCTTCAATATAGCCACTAGAAAGCAGTGATTATTTTGACACTGCACTTAATATGACCCTGTATGTACCCATTCTCTATTAAAATATAAATGTGATGGGGAGGGGAGACACAGAATTATTGTTCAAGGAGATAAAGTATTTTGTTTTCAACTTCAAGACTTACAAATTGAAACTTTAAGACTCACCTAATTTGCCTTATAGGTTTATTTTATGCTTTCTCTTCCTCATTTGGTTTTTGGTCAACTCACTCTAGAACATGATGACAATATGACACCCACATACAACTTTTGCTTAACCATTACACAAACTGATACACTGAAGTGCCAATGCTGCCTTGTCACTGATATGCTCTGAAGCATTTTAATCATAGAACTTGCCACAAATGGAAATCCATGACCTGGCACAGGTCTGTGGATCTGTGGGACCTCAAAGTGCTGGAGTTTAAAATCCTCCACTGAGGGCTAAATAGTACAGGGTGGAAAACCCACACTAAACAAAATCAGAGGGAAGAGAATATTGCCAAAATGCATTTACTTTTGGATGATTTTCACCTTATAATCTCATCAAGTACAATGTAGAATGCATGATGGACTCCCTTCTTAGACTGAAAGTGGTACCAACTTTCCCTTCAATCCTCATTAGAAAATTTATAAAAATAATAAGACTCTTGAAAGAGTTTGTTGTTAAAACAATATCCATAATAATAATATTATATTGATATAACATAATGCTATGCGTTAAAATGCCATTGGAGAGTTTATTCCTCATGAGATTACCTAATAAATATTAAATCAATGACTAAGCAACTCAGGGATTCCACAGGCTTTGGTCTTCTTGGTGAATTCTTCTACTATAGCAGGAAACTTAAGGTGACCTTCCTCCTAATAGGGATTGAAGTTTCTCTTTGGCGTTGATGAAATTCCTGACCAAAGAGATCGCAAAGGTCACTGCATAAAGATTAAATCCTAAACAATGACACTAAGACTTCTCTACTTGGGAAGGGATACATAAATGAGACTCAGATTACTTCAGAAGTGATGATAACTAGTGGACACCAGAAAAACAAGTATATCTGTTTCTTAGATTATTTGCTGGCAGGTTGAGGTCCTACGAATCTTTCCTGACTGGTTTAATAAGGTGTTCAATGTTAGGGTTTCTCAATTTCTTGAATTTTCCTAAATACCTAAAGAAAGCCACCTAGTATGGCAAAATACAAAATATTTCATGTCTTACTCTCCACCTCAAATTCAGCCAGTATCATGGGTGATTTTAATGTCCATGAACATGAATTACCCAAAACTCTGCCTAAAGGTCCTTAAATTACCTTAACATAATTAGAATTACCTTAATTAAAGTTACATTAATTTTAACTCCACTTTAGTATCCACCTTAGATCCAACATCACCCAAAGCAGCTCTGACTCTATCTTTAACATTAGTATCTTGCTTTCTGACCACAACCCTTAATCCTTCTAACATTCTGTGTATTTTAACCAATTTTCATTTAACCACATTGGCAATATAGTCGGTAGTTAATGTGTGGCCTCTTAAATCAGGTTGCTTGGATCCACATTCTGAGTCATTTGCTTCCAAGCTGTATAAACTTAGACGAAGCCCCTATTTCCTCATTAAAAAAAAAATATATATATATATATATATGTGTGTGTGTGTGTGTGTGTGTGTGTGTGTGTGTGTGTGTATGTAAATGTATATATGTATACATACACACACACACACACACACAACACACACACACACACACATATATATATATATATATATATATATGAAATTATGTTTAATCTAGAAGAGACCTTTACCCACCTAGGATAGTTGTTATGAAGATAGAATGAGATTACCTGGAACATTAGCACAGTGTAGGTATGGAACATAAAGTTGCTAAATAAATTTTAGGGGTTTTTTACCCATTTATTTGTTCCTAAGTTTGTTAATTTTCTTCTACTTTCTTTCATATCTGGCCTAAAATCTGGGCTCCATTATTTTCTTTCCTCTCCATAAGACATAGACAAATTTAGCCAACCTGTTGCTCTGCTCCACATTACAACTGATAAAAATTAATGAAAAATATATATAACTGTGTATTAACTATAAAAAATGTAAGAACTTCAAAAGCAATTGTGCTATTGCTATGGTTCAGAAGCCTTTTACATGTCAGCAAACAGCAATATTTCTAAGTAGTGACATTATGTATTAAAACCACATTCCTAAAATAGCCTATTATCTCCTTCCTATAACAAATTTAATAATTTCTCCTCCATGAGACTTTGTTATTACACCAGTTAGCACTCTTTTTCCCATATATGTTAATACACCATTCTTACTTTTTTCTAGATCCACCATAACATTTTCTGAGTCCAGGACAACAGTACAAATGAAGACCTACATATAATGTTTTAAAATATTGGCAAGTTATAAATCAATGCAACAGCACCTTCAGATTCTTTTCAGGATAAAGTAAGAGCAATCAGATTTACTATCCCACCTGAAACAATCCTTCCCCTTCAAAAACACAGAAAAAATATATAAAACAATGGTTTATTTTTAAGACTGTGGACAACAGTAAATAAATGACAGTAATCCCTAAGCAGTGAAGAACAAATGAGGTGAGCCCACAATTTCTTATATTTACTGCTTTAAAGAGACATCTCAGGAAATGGCAGAGGAGGTAGAATCCATGAGGACCCAGTGGATTTCCTGAATAGATGAGATAAAGTTCAGAGAACAAGGAAAATAAAGCTGCTAGAATTCACTGAACAGAGTACCAAAGAGGAGAGAATTGCACAGAAACAAAACCCTGGATATCTACAGAGGATTGCCTTGATACTCAGGAAAGAAATTATCAGTGCATGAACATGAGAAAACTATCCAAAGCCAGGGGGGGAATACATCAGAAACAATGCCTGACACTAACGCGAGGTCAGGAAGAATGTCTTTTCCCATCATCCAGACTAAGAAAATTTATTCACAGGTAATTATACGAAATACTCATGAAGGTCTTACCTCAGTGGTAAGAAAAAGTAACCCTCTGTTGAGCACTAAATGAGTCCCAGCTAACAAGTTATAACAGAAAAAATCAGAAAGGATCAAACTATTCCCAAGTAGCTTAACTACATCTTGGAACCAAGTATTAGAATGTTTATAGAAATACAAAAGATAATCTAGCACTTATAAAGGTAAACTTCACAATGTATAGTATCTACTCAAAGATTACCAAGCTTGCAAATAAGGAGGAAAACATTCCCCATAATTAAAAGAATAATCGATAAAATGAAATTGTCCAGAACTAACACAAGTGTTAGAATTAGTATAGAAAGACAATAAAATGGTTATAATGACTGTGTTTAATGTGCAATAAAATTAATTAAAGACATGAAAGATGTAAAAAAAAAAAAAACAAAAAAAAAAAAACAAAAAAACCCAGATCTAACTTCTAGAGATAAAAAAAAATACTATGACTGAGATGAAAAATACACTGAATAAGATTAAAGGTAGATTAGGAATTCCAAAAAAAAAAAATTATAAAACTTAAGAACATAATAGAAATTATTAAAAATAAAACACGAAGGAAAAATTAACCTAAAAAAATAAATAAAGGGCTTCAAGTAGCTATGGAACAACCTGAAGCAACCTGATATACAAACTTAACAAAGAATGTTTATGAAGCGCTCCACTCAACCTCAGAATATACAATCTATCAAGAGCAAACAGACTATTTGCTGAGACATACCATAGTTTAGGCCATAAAACAAGTCTCAAATTCAAAAGCATTCAAGTCGTAAAAATGTTTTCTGACCACAATGAAATTAGAAATCAGTAACAGGACAATCTCTGGAAATCATCAAATATTTCAAATAATGCACTTCTAAATAACCCATATATTGAAAAATATACAAAGGTAAATTAGGAAACATTTTAAACTGAATAAAATTTAAATATGTACATATATATATATATATATATATATAATATATATATATACCAGAAAGCTGTATTAATGGGGAAATATACATCACTAAATGCCTATATTAGAAGAGGTCAAATCAACAACCTCAGTTTCCACCTTAAGAAACTAGAAAGAGAAAATAGGATCCATATATATATATATATATATATATATATAATATATATTCCAAACAGTAAATAGGATCCATATATATATATATATATTCCAAACAGGAGATTAGGCCTTAAAAAGTAGGATGCATTTAACATTTGAAAATCAATGTAATTCACTATATAAACAAAATGAAAAGAAAAAATATATAATTTCAATGGTGGTATTAAAAACTTTTGACAAAATCTAATATTTATTCCTGATTTACAAAATGAAAACAAAAAACAAACAAAAAAAAAAAAAGAAAAAAGAAAACTTCAACAAACTAGGAATAGAAGTGAATTCCCTCAATCTAATAAAGAATATTGAAAACAAAAGAAAGAAAGAAAGAAAGAAAGAAAAGAAAGAAAGAAAGAAAGAAAGAAAGAAAGAAAGAAAGAAAAAAGAAAGAAAGGAAAGAAAAGAAAAGAAAAGAAAAGAAAAGAAAAGAAAAGAAAAGAGAAAAGAAAAGAAAGAGAAAAGAGAAAAGAAAAGAAAAAAAAGAAAAGGAGGAAAGAAGGAAGGAAGAAGAAGGAAGGAAGGAAGGAAGGAAGGAAGGAAGGAAGGAAGGAAGGAAGGAAAGAAGGAAGGAAGGAAGGAAGGAAAGAAGGAAGGAAGGAAGGAAAAAGAAGGAAGGAAGGAAGGAAAGAAAGAAATATAGCTAACATAAACCCTTAAAAGTTAAGGACAAAATGCTTTTCTCTTGTATTCAGAAGCAAAATAAAGCATGCTCACTTTTAAGCCTGTTCAACATTGTCCAGGGGGTTCTAGCTAATGTAATTATTCATATGAGAAAGGCATTCATATTATAAAAAGAAATAAACCTACCTATTTGCAATTGATATTATTTATATAAAGAGTCTAATGGAATCTACTAAAAAACTGCTAGTCATAATAAGTTAGTTTATCAAAATTTATGGATATAAGATCAATATATAAAAATCAATTGTATTCCTAAATACTAGCAATGAACAATAAGAAACTAAATTTTTTTAAAAACCATCCACAAAGGTATCAAGTGAAATTCTTAGGGATAAATCTGAAAAAGCTGTGAAATATACAATAAAACAATAAAATGGTGCTGAACAAATTATTAGAAGATCTAAAGTTATAGGCATAAAAAGCTATAGTACTCAAGATGGTGTGGTACTGACTTTAAGAAAATCACACAGATCAATGAAATAGAATAGATCGCTACAGATATAAAAAACTTATGTTTTTGACAAAGATACAACAGCAATTCACTGTGTCTCTTCAACAAACGGTACTGAAAATTTGATTCATTTTTCACATCATATCCAAGAAATAACTCAAATAGATCATAAACCTAAATGTAAAACCTAAAACTATAGAATTTTAGAAGAAGGAGAAAACCTATGTGTTACCTTGGGTTAGACCGATGTTTCTTAGATATGACATTGAAAGCAGCATTTCTTCTTGAAGTTTTATGATTTCCGGTCTTACATTTAATTTTTAAATCTATTTTGAAGACTCAAAACTCTTATATTTGGTGTAAGAAGTTGGACTGATTTCTTTTTTTTCTTTCTTTCTTTCTTTTTCTTTTTCTTTTATTTATTTATTTAGTTATTGCATGTATATGTCCAATTTTCCCAGCACCATTTATTGAAGAGACTGGCTTTACCCCATTATATATTCTTGCCTCTTTTGTCACATTAAATGAACATATAAGCATTAAAACATAGTCAGTAATCTCTCTGACATTGTTACTAATAATTTATTTTCAGACATATCTCCTTGAGCAAGGGAAACAAACAAAGAAACAAAAATAAAAATCTAGAACTACATCAAACTAAAAAGTTTTTGCACAGCTGTTGGGGGCTGCTCGGCTAAAATGGCTGCCTGACCAAAATGGTCGCTCAGCAAATACTTAAAGTCTTCTCTCTAAGGCCCGCGTAAGCCTCCCGGATATCTCCGCTTTGCCTTTGCTTCCCGCCAAAGGACTTTCGGCGGGACTTTCTGTCTGGCCCCTTTTAGTTACGCAATATCACCTGACTGCCCCTGGCCAATCAGCCCCACCAACGCAACATCACCTGATCACGCCCTATATAAGCCCGCAGCAAGCCTTAATAAACGAGGCTTGATCAGAACACTGTCTTGCCTCCACTCCTTTCTCTCGCCCATGTTTCCTTTTCAGGTGAAGTCCTCCTCGGGTTCCATTAAATAACTGCGCCCCGCTGGCCGGGGCACACAGCAAAGGAAGCCATGAACAAAACAAAAAGATAACCAACTGATTGAGAGAAGATACTCACTTATGATACATCTGATAAGAGGTTAATATCCAAAATATGTAAAGAACTTATACAACTCAATGACAAAACAAAACAACAACAACAAAACAATCCAATTAAAAAATGAGTAGAAGACCTAAACAGATATTTCTCCAGAGAGGAAATACAGGTGGCCAATAGATATATGAAAAAATCTCAATGTCACTAATCATCAGAGAACTGCAAATTAAAATCACAATGAGATATCACTTCACACCTGTCGGAATGGTTATCATCAATAAATAGTGTTGGCAAAGATGTGGAGAATAGGGAACACTCAACACTGTTGATGAGATTGCAAATTGGTACAGCCATTATGGAAAACAGTCTGGAGGTTTCTCAAAAAATTAAAAATGGATATACCTTTTGACCCAGCAATTGCACTTTGGGGTATTTATCCAAAGAAAACCAAACAATAATTTGTAAAAATCTATTCACCCTTATGTTCACGGCAGCACAATTTACAATAACCAAGATATGGAAACAACCTAAATGCCCATGAACGGACAACTGGATAAAAAAGTTATGGTTCATATATACAATGAAATATTACTCAGATATTAAAATAATGAAATCCTACAAGTTGCAATGACATGGGTGGACCTAGAGGTTGTTATGCTGAGTGAAGTAAGTCAGAGAAAGTTAAATATCATATGATTTCACTTATATGCAGAATCTAAGGAACAAAGAGAACAAACTAATCAAAGAAGACTCAAAATATTGAGGACAATCTAGTAACAGTCAGCAGGAAAAGAGATTGGGGGCTGAGAGAAAGTAATAAAGGGTTAAAGTACAAATTAGTAGTTGATAAATGGTCATGGAGATGGGGAGCACAGCATAGGGAATGCAGTTAGCATTAAGGTAATGGCTAGGTGGAGAGCCAGTGGAGAGAAAGAGCAATTGGGGATTGTTTATAAACTATATAAATGTCTAACCAAGGTACTGTATACTTGAAACTGATGATAAAATATTTTTTAAAAGCAGCATGTGTTAAAAAATAAATAAGATGGATTTCATTTAAATAAAAAACTTCTCTTCAAATTATACTATTAAGAAAGTGAAAAGATAAGCCATAGACTGGATGAAAATATTTATATAGCATATATCTAATAAAAGATATCCATAATATATAAAGAACTCTCAAAATCCGATGATAAAACAAACAACCCATTAAAATATGGACAAAATATTTGAAATAACAGTTCACCAAAGAAGATATATGTATGGAAAACAAATGCATAAAAAATTTTCACATTATTAGTTATAGAAATGCAAATTAAAACTATAATAAGATACCACTACACATCTATAATAATGCCTAAAATTAATGATTGATTATACCAAATGGAGCATGTGGAGAAATTGGAATTCTCCTATTCTCCTGGTCATAACTTCAAATGGTACAACCATAAAAAACAGTTTCAGTTTCTTGAAAAGCTCAACAACATACACCTACCATGTGATGTAACTCCTCTCTTGCTAGTATTTGCCAAGGAGAAAAACAAAACCTAACATATATACAGAAGCTTGTACAAGAATTTTCATAGCAACTTTTTTTTTACAGGCAAAAACTGAAAAAATATGGCCATCTAAGTTTAATAGCTAAACAAATTGTAGTTTACCCATATAATGGAATGTTATTCAGCAATAAAAAGAAATGAACTAATGAAAATTCAACAACATGAATGAATCTTAAAATGATTATGCTGAATAAAAATAGCCAGACTAAAACCAAGCAAACATAATACATGGTATATGATTTCATTTGTATAAAACTTTAGAAAATGCAAACTAATCCAGAGTGACAGAAGCAGAAAAATGGTTACACTGGGAAGAGGCTGGGGCATGGCAGGAAGGAGCACATGGAAGGTGCATTTCATTGCATTACAAGGGGCACAGGAAAACTTTTGGATATAATGGATCCATGGCAGTGAGTCTATACATATGTCATGTGTCTATACATGGGCCCAAACACAACTTGATGTCAATACATCAAGTTGCACAATTTTAATTGTGTAGCTTATTGTATGTCAGCTACACCTCAAAAATTTGAAAAAATAAATAAATCCAGTTAACAATTAGATGTCTTTTATCATCTTATCTTGATAACTACAGCTTTATAACGACCTGAAAGACTAGGCTTGGATTTAGAATTCCTAGACTGCTTGGATTTCCCAACTCTCCTCCTTAACAACAGTTATTCTGTGGCTACCACCCAGCCTGGAGGTGAATATTCTAACAACTTATGATCTCAGGAGGACAAACTAGGGAAGGAATATATGTAGCTTCTGGAAGTGTGATCAGAGATATTTGGGCCCAAGATTCTCTTTAGTAGAATATATCCCTTTAAACTGAAGTTTCCTTGCCTTCAGAGAACTAATGTAGACAACAGGCCAGAGGGGGCCCTCTTAAAGTATAGACCCTAGGCAGGGCCTCTATTTTCCTGGGTCTAAGAGAGACACTCCGAAACATACATACATTCAAGTCTCTATTTAGAAAGAAACAAAACAAAACAAAACACTTCACTCTATGTCCCCTTTTTCTATTATTACAGCCAAACTTCTTGAAACTATAGACTACACTCACCCATTCTACTCTACTCCCATATCATCACCCTCCTTCATTTATTTCTTGCAATCTGGACTTAACCTCCACCAATATACCAAAAATTTTCAATATAAATCAATGAAGACCTCCTAATTCTCACATGACGTAGACTCAAGACAGTATCTTACTTTGCATTTCTGCCACATTTCACAGTGTTTACCATCCACTGCTCATGTTCTCCTCTACTTTGGCAACTGAGACAGTCAAGATTCCTGGTTTCTCTCTTTCTCTCCTCCCTGTCCTTCTTCTCCCTAACAAAACTTTGCTTCATGTCTCCTTTTGAATGTTAGCAATAGCTAGGCTTCTATTCCTAACCCGACATCAAGAGATTCTTCTCTGTGAAGTCACATATATCCATGGTTTCAATTATGATCAGTACGTTCTGCTCTCACATTTCTTCCTGGAAGTTTTCAGTCATGACTTTCAAATCCTTTGTTTCTAATCTCATGTTTTTTCTAATCCCTCTCCCATTCTGCTGCTTTAATGATATGTCCAAAAAATTGATTTGATCTTAAAGCATTTAACATTTTCACTTCCATCGGGGTAATTACTTCTTCCTAATCATGGTAGGTAGTTCTTTTTCCCTCAGACCTTGTCTACTTTTCCAGCTTTACTTCTCACCATTCACCTATGTTCTATGCATATCTCCTCACCTAACATATTACCCATGCGTCTGCCTGACATGCCTCTTTCACAGTTCACCAGCTCGAACTTAGCAACTTTCAGGATTCTGTTCAGCATCACTTCTGTGAAGCTTTGTAGAATCAGTATTGCTCATTTTATAAGAAATACAAATTTGGAAAATAGTAATAATAATAATAATAATAATAACAACAACAACAACTACTACTACTGCTACTACTACTACTTTTATTAAGCACTTTTGAGCAACTGTCTGATTATCACAACCACACTGTGAGCTAGTACTATTACCAAATTCCATAACATGAAAAATGAGACTTAGAATGGTTGATAACTTAGATACAGATAAAAGATAGAGGGGTCAAGAGTTAGACTCAGGGCTATCTGACTCTTAAGTCTTCTCTCTTATCAACTTTGTAAAATTCTTTCCTCAAACCTTTCATCATATAGAAGCATATTTTTATAATAGATCTGATTGGAGTATAGTTGAAATATTTTATTATTAACTCTACTAAATTAAGAGGATCTTGATAGTAAGGATTTTCTATTTATCAGGATAGGCTAAATTAAGTTGTAGGAACAATCTCTAAAATCTCAGTAGTTTAATGTTCTCATTCTACTTGTCCAGTATTGACAAGGAAAACAACTCTGTTTGTTGTGGTCATTCAGGGACACAGACTTGCAGAGGTTCCCTCTTGCTATATGTTTATATGACAGGGAAATGAGAGCCAACAGAGTCATTCATAGACAATTAAATTGTGACAAGCAAATGACAGTCATATCTTATTGCAAGGAAGTAGAAAAATACAATTTAATCAAACCAAATACCTAGAAAGAGAAGAACTGGAATATTGAAAACAACCCTAGTGGACATCACAAATTTTATCTTTTTACATGTTTCCCTTCTGCCTAGCACAGTTTCAGTGCAAAGTACTAGGTGACTTAGTAAGTGTAAGTTTGTTGAAATGAATGAATGAATGAAATATTCTCCAGAATTCAAAGATATATGGGGCTGAAAGACTAGGGGAAAAAAAGTTTAATCTTAGTTCATCTAAATAAGAAAGTATGATAGAGGAAGCAGTGTCCATTCAGATGGTAAACAGAAGTATTTTTTAAGAGAAAAGGTGAGAAGATTATCCTCACTATCTTAGAAAACAAGAAGTGTAGGATTTCTTAAGAGAAACTTGAGGGGAAATTATCTTGAAGTAGAGTTTACTAGGCTGGTAGAATTTATTAGAATTGGTTGTTTGCATGTGTCCCTAAATGTGTAAAACAAGTTTGAAATGAATTTGTCTTATACAAAAGTCTACGTTTTGGTATGGTGTTGAGTCAAAAACAATAAACCATCTGCCAAGGAGACCTACCTTATTTGAAGTCTCCCTGTATATGTGGAACTCAAGAGGGTCTTTTACCCTCTTGGTCCTATTTCTTCTTCATTTACAAAATAAAAGGATTAGGTTTAATCATCTATAAAATCACTTTCAGATTCAATGTTATTTTGTTTTAAGTTCTGATTGTGGTGTATAAAAAACTTTTATTAAAAATTAAACAAAAAATCAAATACATATTTCATACAACTCTTCCATTGATCCTCTTTCTTATAATCTACATGCTCAAATATAAGGTAAATTTATTTTCCCCAAAATGAATCCTCAAAAAAGAACAAGTTAGCTTCAAATTAATTCTTTCAAAGGCTACTTTCTCAATTCCTTTGTCCTGAATAGCATTGCAGGGACTGGATAAAAACAATAGCCTCAAATTGCCTTTATCAATGTAGTTTTATGTGTATATATGTTTAGTTGATGATTGAGAGAGAGGCAAACAGACAAACAGACAAACAGAGAAAGGGAGAGAGATTGACAAAAAGAGACAGAGTTAATAAGACTAAAATATTTTTTAAAAGGAATTAACATACATTTAATAGTTACTTCTGAGTCTGATCACACAATTACAAGTGTTGATATTGTGGTAAACAGAATTACTTTTAAAAGCAAAATGATAAATGATTATAATATGGAGATTAGAAAAAATACTAAAAGTCTTAATATTAGGTAAATTAATACTTAAATCTTGGGATAAAATTTCCATAAACATCACTATAAACAGATACAAAAGTATAGATGGGCTCTGGAGAGATGAAGACTCAAAAGAATAATTCTAATAATGAAAATTTAATGACATTTCCTTAAATGTTAGTTTTTTAATTATGATTTTAAAAAATTATTATTTGTTAAAATATGTGATTTTTAAATGTCTGTATAACTAAATAAATTGGCCTTCTAATAAGGAAATGGGATCTATCATACATTTAGTGTTGCTTTACATTTGGCATAAAAGGTTTAGTACATTAAAATATTATTTGAATATTATTTGATATGAAAAATAGCTATATATTGTTCAGTGAAAAACTTTTTATTAAACAGCATAAAATGTCATATTATTTTTGTAAGGGAAAAATGTCTCTATACAAAGCTATCCCTTGGTGAGTTACTCACCAACATATTAACTGTGGTTATCAATAGATGGTAGAATGAGATCATGGATAACTTTTTTGTTGTATGTTTTTCTCTCTGTTTAAATTTCTTACACAAACGTAATAATTTTAAGGTTAGAAAAAAAAAGACAAAATATTACCATCTTCTTTGAAGCCATGCCCATTTTGTACTTCATTATCATTTGATCTACAAGAACAGATGTATTTGTCTAATAAGATGTCATTTATTTGTAACATCCCACTCTGGTATATTAGTTTTAATTCCAATTCATTGATATTGACAATTTCAATATCAATGAGATCTATGTTTCTTTAAAATGACTATTAAAGGATAAGAAAAATACTATATTGTTGTATATGTTCAAGTCATAAAAATGTAATTAGTAAACAAAGGAACCCAATGATCAACAATTTCTTCATTTTTTAACATTAGATAAGTAACTCAGTTGTAGTCCAAATCAGAATTAAAGGTGTTTGTTGTCCTTAGATGAGAATCCAGTGTTCTGTGTTAAAGATTAACAGGAGAAAGTATCAAACTACATTGGCTAACCTGCTTTCCTGATTGACCCAGAAAATCAAGCTTGGATCCTGAAAATGTGAGTGTGCATGCCTATTGAGGAAAAGCAAAAGAAAGAGACCAACAGATTCCTATGAAAGCAGAAGGACCCAGAACAGCAGTCCTGGATAGTGAAGAGACATATTGACAATGGCTCTCTGGGCATGTCCTCTGCTTTGAAATTTACAGCTTTGCATTCTCACTTAATGCCTCTATGGTTTCTTTAAGTTTATTTTGGTTCTTTCTTATAATCTTCTCTTAGAGATAACTGAAAAGAGCTAGTCTGGTAAGATTCTCTTTCAACATCTGGTGTTCACTACAGCTCTGTAAAGTTTACTCTATTCCTTCTCGTCTTTGAATTCAGTGTATTTGTTCCCCTAAGAGCAACAATTTTACAGACATTACAATAAAATATTTATTTCCAAAATGTTTTCTGCCCATGTCATCTTTCTGCCCTTTGTTCATCCTAATACACACAAATAGAGTCTTAGCTATAAATTCCTTTTTAAAAGTATGTCAATTGATTGACCAATTTATACTTACAGTTGAGTCACTCTGTGAAAAAGATTTTACTTCACAAGTAGATTAAAATATTTATAAGAACTCAAAACTAGTTTGGTAAACAATTAGGGTGTGAATCAAAACTGAATTGATAACTCAGAGACCAAAAAAAAAAAAAAAAAGGTGAAAAAGAGAAAGGTATCATGGAGAATTTGGCCTTTCAAGAAAGGGAAAGTTGTTCTTTACCTTTATTTTAATTTTAATTTTTCACTCTAGTACCCACCTGGCACTATACATAGTTATTACAAAATTTTGTCTGTATTCTCTATGCTGTATTTTACACTATCATGACTATTTTGTAACTACCAATTTGTACTTTTTAATTCTTTTACGTTTTTCACCCAAGCCCCCAAGTATTCCTCCCATCTGGCAATCACCAGTTTATTCTCCATATCTATGGGTCTGTTTTCATTTTTGTTCTTCTTTAGATTCCACATATAAGTAAAATCATATGGTATTTCTTTCTCTGACATTTCATTTAGCATAATACTGTCTTGGGTCTATCTATATTGTTGCCGATGATAAAATTTTATTTTTTATTATAGCTGAATAATATTCCTATATATATATATATATATATATATATATATATATATATATAATATATGTACCACTTCTATATCCATTCATCTATATAGGCATTTTGGTTGCATCCATATCTTGGCTATTGTAAATAGCGCTGCAGTGAACATAGGGGTGCATTATGTCCTTTCAAATTAGTGTTTTGGTTTTCTTTGGATAAAAACCCAGAAGTAGAATTGCTGAGTCGTCAGACAGTTTTATTTTTAATTTTTTGAGGAAATTCCAAACTGTTTTTCACAGTGGCTGTACCAATTTGCAATCCCATCAACAGTGCACGAGGGTTCCAAGAAAGGGCAAGTTATTAATAAGAAAGCTTTGAGGTCATCTTAGGCTAGAAAAAGAGCATGGAGGTGAAGATAAAGACATACACATTGGGATGCAGTAAACAACCCTGCCTTAAGGAAGCTGTGCTTAGTTACTAAAAGTGAAGTCTTTAGGAAAGGAAGATCATATCACTTGCTTTATTGCGGAGTAGTGAAAAGAAAGTGTTTAGAGATTATAGATGATCTCCAAGACCAAACCTAAGAGTATCCAGATATAATAGGCAATTGGTATCTATTACAGTGTTTCAGAAATGATACCTCATAGTAGAATCCTTATTTTTACATTAGATTGGTAATGAATTGAAGAGAATGGAAAGGAAAGAGAAAGCTCAAAACTCATTAGAAAACTGTTGTAATAACCTAGGTATGGGGTAATGTAGCTGGGATTAGGGTGGTGCTGATAATAGAGCTGAGAGAATATGTCAGGAAAAAAATGCAGGAGTAAAAATAATAATTGGTGACAAATTGGGTTATGGGAATGGATAAAATATAGGGAGTTGAAGATGTTCCGAGCATAAAAGGATTGTGGTACTAATGACAGAAATAAAAACATTGGGATGGGACTCATGGCACAGGATTTACTCCTATCTGTATTATTCTTACTAAATTTTGGTTCTCTAGCTGCTAGCAATTCCTTAAAAAAGACCTTGTTATATTGACTTAAAAGTGGTAAAAATAAACAGACTAACAAACAAAAACCAAACAAAAAACACCTTTTTTGGCCACTTATTTATAAGAGAGTGCTTGCACAAAGAAATACAAAATGGTTTTCAGGAAACCCTAAAATGGTATTTTTCAATACGTAAAGTTGAAAATTCCCATTACCCCTTAGATATATCTGTCAAGACAAATGTTACCTTTTTGTCTAATTTAGATGACATTAAGATCCATCATATGTTTCTAATGATTGTTTTCACTTAACTTGAAATTTTTAAAAATGTGTATTTCCATAGTTTCTTCTGGCTCTGTGTGCATAGCCTCTGAGTTTTAACAGTGCTTTTGAAGTCTACGTGGAATAGGCAATACACTGTGTTCGCCGATATCATTTTGAAACTGTCTGACCGATTATTACATAAAGATGAGCGTTTCACTTAATAAAGCCTCAGAGTAACACAATTTGTTACACCATAATTAAAGATGGACACATCTGTTCCATTTTAATTCAAACTCCTTTGAACATAATTACATAAAGCTGCAAGAACAGAAATTCTCAGTCTTAGAAATTTACTATTAAAAAAAATCATTCTGTCTACAGAAACTACATGGTCGAAGGACAATTTGTAAAACGGAGTCAAATAGATGTCTCTCATTCTGTATCAAAGCAAGAAATAAAGCTAACACACCAGATAAAAGTGGTCCCGTGTGAGACATAATTAGTTAAGAAAACCCAGGTGAAGGACAATCTTTATAGAAAGTATTAGCACACTATCCCTGTGGAGAGGTGTTATCTTTATATACTCTCTTAGCCCATAGATAAATAAAAAAGTAAGGAACAAATATCAAGGATAGTTAATGGGGAAACAACTACATGAGATATTCAACATTCATGTATTAACTTTAAGCATCCTACTAAATTCTCAATTTTTAGTTGTATTAACTTCACAGACCTTGCTTAATAAGCAGTATATCTCTTGATAAGGGCCTAGCCAGTGTATCCAAAATAGTTTTTAAGATTAATAATAATCAGATGCATAAATAAAGAAAGGAGAGATAAAGAACACTCTGTGATTTCAGAATGATTCTGAGAATTTAATAACATAAGTTAAATGGGAAGCCAGGCACACAAATATTTCTGAAATGTAGGTTGCTAGTCTGTTTTATTTATGTTACCATATCCTGAAGATGACTTAATGAGGAGATTCAATCAGGATTAGCTAAGCGATGAGAACTTGGAGAGAACAGGGTGGCAGTAAGATTTATATAAATATTTGCAGAGACTGGGAAGAGCAGATGCTCCTATAATCCAGACAATGTGTGTGCACTTCATTTTAAAATGAAATAAAAGTTGAAAGCCAAAATATAATTAATCAGAGGAAATGCTTTAATCAACATCTTTCAAATCCTTAAGCACTGCTGAAAGATTAAAGAAACATAAAAGAAATTAAAATGTGATATTCAAAAGGAAACTAGAATTAGTCTATTCCCGACTTTCTCCTTTTATTTCAGATGTGGGATGGAGCATGCAATTAATATACATTTCCAATTGCTGCCAACTAGTGAAGTTTCCTAGGTGTTTAAGGTACTAAATAAATCACCTAAGACTTACTGTATAATTTACAATGTCGTGATGATAGCCCTCTCTTTATTATTAATTTATTATGAGAAATGTGTGTGCTTGACCTTATTTCCTGTAGTTCTAAACAAAGATCTTTCCAATGAAATTGGAGAAAGAAATTTTAAATGAGTGTCAGTTTTATACTCATAGCTTACCCACAAAGATAAAAAAGAAGTTTGTTATCAAAAAAGAAATTAGTATATCAAATCCACGTAAATCTCCAATTTGGATCATATAGACCCAAAACAAATGTGATTAACTTTGAACTCAATTTGGAGGCTCAGTTATTCTAAACTCAGAATCTCTCCTGCTATTATTTCTGTTGTTTTCTGCCGAAGATTTGATGATCTGGTTAATATGAACCTATAATTATTACTAAAGCTCGGAGAAGAACAATTTAAACAGAGATTTTAAAACAATGTCTCAAGGAAATAAAAAGCATATGCTTTCATGTCAAGTTCAAAATATATAAACATTTAAAGCTCAAAGCACCACCCTTTCCGTAAACAAAGTTTTGTTGGTGACAGGAATTATTTCACATATATCGCCAGGATATTATAAACAGCTTTTAACATAAGATGAGCCCCCTAGAGATAGTTAACAGCTTACTCTTAATCGCAAAAGTACCTTTTAAATAGAACTTGAGCCTGCTTATAATTTCTAGCAGAAATAATATTTATACCTACTAAAATTCTACTACAAAGTCTCCAGTGCTTGGAATTAAAAATCATGAAAAGTTAAAAGGATAATCCTGCAAAACATTGCCAAAATTATAATTATCGAAATGTCAGGGATCTGCATTTCTTATTATGTGCCCTCCTATAAATAAATCTTAATAATAGGGAAAACTATTTAACCATTGTGAAAGATACATTGTGAAATCTAGACTGGGAAAATTAAAGCAGCTAGCTCGTGGCAATTTCTTCTGTGTTCTATCATAGTTATGGTAATTTTGAAGAACATATTGCTCTTATTTGCTCCTTATATATTAACTGTTTGATATTCTGTTCTAACGAAAGAACAAAATACCAAACAGCTAATATATAACTGAAAAGAAAGCATAGTTTTTTATCTCAGTCTCTAGGTAGCTTTTGGTATTTGTTTAGCAATTAATGTGCAATGGCCCTATGGACCCCAAATTACTAACCCTGTGTACTTTATTGTAATGTAAGATTACTATTATTAAAATAGTCTATATTTTATTAGAAAATGATTCTGTAAAGCTGCCCTATTGGATTTATATATCAATGTCATATTTTATCAAGTGCGATTATGTTGCTTAAATTAGTGACTCTCACGTAACACATAATTTGTAACCAAGCCCAGTGACAATGCTTATTGAGAGTATGGCCATTTATATCAACAGACTCACTGGACAGATAAGGTACAAAAACTAGTCATAAGCATGTTCCCTTTTTTCTGTCTCCTTTTTCTCATTTCTTATCAGCACACTGCAGAAGGGATATAGAGTTTAATTCTTATGGTTGTTGAATATCATTATCATCATCTGCCAAGTTTAGCACTTGTTTAAGGAAATCAGAAAATAAGTTTTGTGAGGGCTTCTGAGACTAGGAAACGATACCTGGAGATCTGACTCTCATCTCTGCCATTATGTTGCTTTGTAATCAGTCTTCTGCATGGGCCATGTCTATGAGACAAGGGGATTGGTTTGGAGGATATGCCATGCAAGGCACTTGTACCCTGGGCATTGTTGGCAGCAAGCCAAGGCATAAATGTAACCATATATAAAAATTGCTCATAAATTGAAAACTGTGCTATCTTAAAAGCATCCCCTAGCCTATGGCTACTTAAATGTAAATATAAATAAATTAACAGTAAATAAAATTTAAAATTCCATTTTTCAGTCATACAAGCCAAACTTAAGTGCTCATAGCTCCATGTAGCTAGGGGTAGGCTACGCATAAAAAAAGAAAATTCTTCATAAATGACTATGACATACACATTAGTTCCTGGAACTGGGGATGATAAACGCCAAAATTATCAACCTGATGAGTTATCAACCTGCTTCAAAGAACAAATAGATGTAACAGGGTCATGTATATGCAGTTTTGAGAGTTTTTTTAAACTATGGCTCCATTTTTTTGCCTGACAATGAGGTAAGATAAATGACTCTGCTTCCTCTTTAATAAAAAAGTTCCGAGTATGTACATGCTCCTCAATATTAGAGTGTGGTTTAGTGGTCATGTAGAACCCTCAAATTATTTACCTACATAATATTGTAGCAAAAAGTTGTTTCAAAGATTGTTGCTGATAGAAATAAAAGAAAAATACACACCCCCACTCATACACACACCACATCTTTTCAAACAGAAACTATCAAACGAAACACCAAAAATGACGTTTATGCTGGCATATAGGCAAGCAATATAAAAACTAAGTTCAATAACTTAGATTTAACAATACCTAATAAATGACTTACATGATTTTATATAATCCTATTTATTAAGAAAAGAATACAATGAATAAAAATATGTTGTTATGTAAGAAATTATAGAGTATCCCCATCATTTTCAAATATACCAAAATACATACATTCAAACAAATAGTACTCAAG
Source organism: Eonycteris spelaea (assembly GCA_003508835.1). Classification (NCBI taxonomy): domain Eukaryota; kingdom Metazoa; phylum Chordata; class Mammalia; order Chiroptera; family Pteropodidae; genus Eonycteris; species Eonycteris spelaea. Next base: position 303,179 of record PUFA01000443.1, read on the forward strand.
GAGTTCCTTTTCAGAAAAATGAATAACCTTTATATTCTCTGAAATATTCTTATGTAGTGGGCTCCAACATTTTTGGCCCAGGGACCAGTTCTTCTATGATAATCTAATGCCTGACGATCAGAGGTGGAACTGAGGTGGTGATGTTAACCCTGGGGAGTGCTGCAAATACAGATGAAGCTTCATGCTCACTTGCCTATTGCTTACCTCCTGCTGTGTGGCCCAGTTCCTAATAAGCATGGACTGGTACCACTATACATCCCCAGGGGCTGGGGACCCCTGTTCTTATGAATAACATTAGTAGTGTCAGATGTTAATATGCTGGGGAACTTTTTTGGTTTCGAAGGTAATTCAAGATCATTTAAAGCCAAATCTGGGTAATTACTGATTATAATTAAAGTGCAACTAAAAAATAATAAGCCATTTCTTTTGTGGAAATAATACTAATAAGGTAACATTTATTAAGTGCCCATGAAATATTAAGAGGTATTGAATATTTTACATAATTATTCTAGTCTTTATAATTATTTCCCTGTCTTAAAGTTGAAGAAACAGCTGTTTATAAAGGTTTCATAACTCATCTTATATCACATGGCAGGCACACTGCAGAACAAGGATTCGAATTCAGAAATGTCCGGCTAGCTTAAATCTGGGATACTAAAATTAATTCTCAATGAGAAATTCCAAAAAGTGGGTTTTTTTATTTATAATTTTTACTTCCACAACTTCTGTTACAACAATTTACATCATATACTGATTCAGGTCAATATCTAAGGTACATTTTATGATGTGATTTTTTTAAAGGAAAATAAGCTATGAACCCAATTATTCTTCCAAATACATCTTGATTATTTTTAATGTAGAAAATTAATAAATTCTTCAATTAAAATTAAAAAGTCTTCAAATAATTATTTATTATAATTAAATATTAAATCATTTGGTATAGTTTTCATAAATTTAACATGGATACTGTAACTTTAATGGAAAAGTATGTACATGTCCATAATTTTGCAATGTGAAAAAATAGGAACAAACATTTGGCTGTACAAATTTTAATACATTTATAAAAGTCTAACAAAATGTGATACAAAATATTAAATTTGCTCATCTAGCATAAAAACGTTGACTCTAATATATGTTTATAAAATTGGTATATAGCTCTAAAATATAACCAGATTATCTCATATACTGTTCAATAAGACAAAGGTTTATATAATAAATATCATGTACCATTTAACACTATCAAGTAAGTACATAAACCTAAGGTAAAGCTGTTCAGGTGGCATACTATACAAATGGAATTATTACAGACAGTTTGTACCAATTAAGAAGGTTCAAGCAGTTATTTAAATACTTGAGGCTGTCTATTAGCTTTCAAAGCTCAAAGAAATAACCAAAATGTAATTATATCCAGCTTGGTGATTGGCACTTAAGGTTATAAGAGATTAAGAAAGTCCCACAGGTCACGAATGAACAAATAGCTCCTGATCACAGTGCCAGTGATATCTTAGAAGAACAAGATTATAAAGAAGAGATCTTGGTATTTAAGAATGTGCAGTTTTTGAAAAGTAAGATTTGAAATAGCAATTAATATGTGAGAAACAATGCCAGTGAATCAGCATAAAATACACCATTTGTGAATCATACAATTAGTTTCTAATAGACATAAACCACATGCAACTTTTTAAAAAATAGTGAATAGTGTAAAGCTTGAATTCAGTCCCAGAAGCAGTGTTAACGAGAACATTTCCTCTTACTTAGAGGTTTCCTTTCTATAGATGTGTCTTAGCCTGTTTAATCATGCTCCTAAATATTACTTCATGGCAGGCAATTAAGATTCTGGAAATATTCAGAATATATATCTGTATACCTATTTCTTTTGAGACAAGAAAAGAAAATTACCTAGCTGTAATTCTTACTCTAAGTGAATTGTAATTACAGTGACTCTAAACCTTTTGATCTCAGTGTTCCCACTGTGCACTTGAGATATAATACACACACACACACACACACACACACACACACACACACACACATATATATATGTATATATATGTATATATGTGTATGTGTGTGCGTGTGTGCCTGTGTGTGTACACACACATACATTTCAATGTACTCACATATTGGTGAATGCACCTCCAATTCTTAAAGTCCAAAGTGTATCTAAAAATATCAGCTTTACAATTCAAGATAGGTAGAAAACAGCGAATGGAGACATTTATAATGATGACCCAAAAGATCAAAAAGAATTTTTTTTAAGAAATGACTTAAATAGGTCTAAATAAAGTGTCTGTCCTCTTAAGGAAACAACTGTACTATGGCCATGCCACCCTGAACATGCTGGATCCCCTCTGATCTCAGAAGCTAAGCAGAGTCCGGCCTGATTAGTACTTGGATGGGAGACCACCTAGAAAGACCAGTAGGCGTAGGGGGAAAAAAAACCATAAATTCTCATCCCCATAACTGAAGGTATTCTGATTAACATTTCTTTTACCAAGAATTATACGGTTTATCAATGTTTAAAGATTTACAAAAAGTACTGAATCTAGGCTAAAAATAATTTAACTATGGATAATTCAGAATTCTCTTCAGATTTTTTCCCTGCCCTCAGCTCATCATTAAACACATACGTTATTATCATTGCACAATACTGTAGGTGCAGAATGCATAGAAGTGGAGTTTTCCTGTATACACTATGTTAAAAAATCTGTTTTTAGTTTAGTAATGGGCACTTATCTCTTAATCATAAAATCAAAGACCAGGGCAAAAGTTTATTCACTGACATTTTTTAAATGTTGGGTTTGCAGGTCAACAAGACTTCAGTATATATCAAAATAATAGCACACACATGTGTGTACATACACACACACACGCTCATAATCTTAAACAGCACAGAAAGACTTTAAGATGCCCTTATATACATAAGCAGACATGAAACCAAGAACTCACCAACACACTCTAGCTGCTGAAAACTCTTTCTCATCACTATGGCTATAGTGACCCCTGGTTCTTCATTTAATTTTCAATAGTGAGGAAATAAATGTCCAGGATCTCCATTATCCCATTGCTTAAATCTTTGATGCCATGAGAACCTTGATGTCCTACCCTCACTGCTGGAAGATGAGGGTGGGGAGTGTGAATAGGAGGCTATGCTTTCACGCCTACTTTCAAGCCCACTTCATAATGGAAGATGTGTTCCAGAATCTTGGGTTGGAAAATTAGAATATATTTTCTTCCATAGAAATAAAAGTCTGAATAGCTGAAACTTCCCAGATATTAGTAATATAATTTAGCTACTTTATAGGATTTTTGGATTAGCTAGGTTAAACATTTGCTACATATAACATCAATATTAGTAGAAAAATGCATTTGGAGTTTTAAAAATAACTTAAAAACCAATTTTTGAAATAAGCACTGTTATAATTTAGGGACCCCCATAAATTAAAAAAAAAAAGAAGAAATCAAAGTTACCACTCTATAAAATCATATAGAATTTTACATAATTTTAGTGAAATTACTTTTCAAATATGTTGCATTGACAAATGACCAAACTATAAATAGTAAAGTCTGGAGAACAGAGAATTCAAGTCACATATTCAGGTGTATGATTTTTTTAATTCTAATTCAGCCAGCTTTTTTTTTTTCTTCTATAGACCTGAGAACACTGGACAATCTCTCTTTTTTTAATCCAAATTATCACTTTTTGTTTTGCTTTTCATTGACTTATATACTAATTAGTATGTTAACAGAACAATACCTTCTCTTGATTTCACTCTCCACAGTAACTACTACTCATTTTATTTCCTCCCTCTGCAGAAAAACTTTTTGAAAGGGTTGTGTTTACTTATAATTTCCCATTCCTTTTCTCTCATTCTCCCTTAAACTCACACCAATCAAGCTTTAAACTACCATTTTACCAAAACTGTTTCTATCAAGAATATTAGATGTTCTTGTTGTCTGAGCCAATGCTCAGTTCTCTGTCCTTTCTTACTAGCAGTTGAACAATAACTCTTTCTTGATACATTTTTTAGTACACCTCTTACTCAGTTTTTCTCTCATCACTTTACTGAATTCCTCTACTCTGTCTACTTGCTTAGTGATCTGTAGTTACACACCTATGTTAGCACTTTAGACATTGTTCCATCATCTTGTGGTGTCTATGGTTTCTGATTAGATGTCTGTGATTTTATGGATTATTATTCCCTTGTGCATAATGATCATTTTCTCTTGATATTTTAAAGATATTCTTTTTGCCTTTGGTTTTTAGAACTTTAACAGTAATGTGATCTGATGTAGTTTGATTTATAGTCACTTTGATCTGGGTTTGCTTAACTTCCTGAATCTGTAGTAGTGTGTCTTTCATCAAACTAGAGAAATTTTCAGACATTTTTTATTCAAATATTTTCTGTAGTCCATTCTCATTCCTCTCTTCTGGACTCTAGCTACAGCTGTATCAGATTTTTTTTTTTTTACTATTGCCTATAGATTCTTAAATCTCTGTTCAAATTTCTGAATCTTATTTTGTTGTTGTTTTTGTTTGTTTGTTTTTGCAATACTACATTATGATCTGCTGAACTGGTCTCTGGCTCACCTCATCTCTGTCCCTGCATTCATTCCTGATGCCAGTCTGAGAGCCACTCATTACTCCATGGTCTGCAGTAACATTAAGCAACCAAGACTGAGAAGTTGCTTTAGGCCTCTGGTTCTCCCATTCAGCCAATTTTGCACCCTCTTTAAAGACAGTGGAAAGGTTTAGCTATTTTTTTCATGCTTCTCTGGAGTCACAAAACAAATTTGTATCAAAACTTTATGGTCTGGATACCACAAAAAGTCATCAGGACACACTCTCTTGTCAATACTGGAAATATCTTCAAAAGTAAAGCCTGCTGACGTCCCAGAATGTCCCCTATAAAGGTAGAAAAAATAGTTTTCTGCCACCTTTCTAAATTCTTCTGACTAGGCTAATAAATTAACATGAGACAGATTAACAGGAGACAGCGACCAAATTTAATATGTAAGTACATATGGGGGTGTCATAAGAATATGAGACCCAAAGGACACATTAGATAGTTGAGGCTTATATGCCATCATTCAGGAGCTAAGAAAAAGGGGAGGGAGAGACAGGAGACACAAAGAGGACTTGGAACAAATGGAACTTGTTAGATTCCTCCTTGTCTATCACATACTAGTTCATATTAAACTATAGTTATCTATAATACTATCTCTCTTCTTGACACAGGTCCTCTATCTTAATCCATTTTATGCAATTAGGGAGAAGGTCAAAGGTTTTTTCCAGAGTCCTGTTTCTTAAGAACAACCAGCTTAAAGTAGTCAATATCCAAAAAGACATATTTTGAGGTGGCAAAACTCTGCTCTCCCTGATCCCTCCATTATTAGATATCCCAACTTATCTTGGGGATTTTATCAATACTTCTTTCCCCTGTTTTTGAAATAACCTGAGTAGAGAATAGAAGTAGAGTATGGGCACAGCTATCTTTCTTCCTCTCTTGTTCTGCTCCACTCTACAGCTCACAGGAGCTCTTCTTGGCAGGAATGGGGGAAATACAGGACCGGAAACAAATATTCTTAAATACTTCATTCTTGCATAGGAAGTGAAGCTTTTGCATAAAAGCCAAGGATTTGCTGCCCTTTTTTTTTTTTTTTCAGTCCTCTAATGATAACATCAAACGACTAATTCCTAAATGCCTGCACTGGAATAAAGGGTCTCAAAGGCCCAAGAAAAAGAAATCAAAAAAGTTTAAATATGAGAGAATGAGGTCAGACAGAGAGGGAGGAAGTGATGATAAGGAGGATATTTTAGTCACTTCAAAATATTCACATATATTAGCTTGAATCTTTATCACTTGAAGAACTTATAATTGAGTTAGCCTTTTGTTAAAAAAAATTAGCAAAAAGAATAAAAATAGACAAGAAATTGCAATTAATCTTGTCTCACAAGGTGAATTTCCACAGTACACTAAACATAGTGTTTTCTTGAAACTAAAGAACATATACTAGTTCTGAGGTCTGATGAATTAAGAAAAAATTAAAATTGGATAACAGTGTGAATGCTTCCCCATCTGAGCCTAAGTACGGTTTAGAGATTCAGGAACACATAAATGAAGTAAAAAGAAGTTATTCTCCTTTGACATAAAGTATTGGGAAACGACCTGACATAACATATTAACATCAAATAAAGCCAAAATCTAAATGAAGAAATTCTTAGCCTTAATGAAGGTCATATGTAAACAAAAGAGAATTCCACACTAGCTTTAAAAGGAAACTTGGGAAATTAACTTCCACACATGATTAACTTTGAGGTTCGGAGAAAAGTAACTGCATATATCCCGAGTAATATTATTTAAATTTTAGTTTCTTTTATAATTAATGAAGTTATTCAAAGTGATTACGTTTTTATTGCAAGGGAGTAAATTTTTTTAAAAGTCAAGTCCTCAGGATATTTGTACAGGCGTTTCCCTTTGCCAGGCAATCTCCCAGCCCAAGCTCTGCCTCAGCTGAAATAGCAGAGAGAACTTTCTGGATGCCCTACTCAAGAAGGTCAATTCCATCTCATTTTAATTATCACTAACTCTATAGTATGTTCATGTAATTTTGTAAATAATAGATTTGTTAAAGTACTTATTCCTTTATCATCTGCATTCTACATCAGATGATAAACTCTACAAAGCAAGCTGTCTTTATATAACTCTTCAAAGTATATCCATCACTTAACACAATGCTTTGTACAGAGCAGGTAATCAATTAAATTTTTGTTCAGCAAGTAAAGACAAAAGAAATAAAATATGAGGTTAATTGCTCTAAGAATTTTTTTAACCAATTCAATTTTCTGAACATCAAATTTACTAATACTTATTAAATATAACAGTCTTTTCTGTTTTTATTCTCTTCTAAGATTCCATTGCTCTTAAACAGCTATAGAGTGTTGTGCTGGTAAATGTTTAACAAATTGCTCTCTGAATGAAAAGTAATGCATGTGTATATGTACATGAGTTTATTATGAATTTTACTAACATAAAGTTGAATAGCATACAATTTATAAATAATAACATAATATACAATATTCTTAATTGAAAATTGTATATAGACAATTGAATACTTTTTTTGATTTTTGCTGAACTCATATCCATAGTCAATCCATATTTGAAATTGACAAATGCGTGTAATTCTAATGTAGATATTGGTTGACATTTTTGTTTATTTATTTATTTTTTTTAGTAAAATAAAAATTTCAAAACAGGGAACACACTTGTCAATGGTGTGGGCAACTTTTTTTGCTGAGTCAGATAGTAGTTTTTCAAATACTGGTAGAATATTTTCTCAAATTCTTGAGGTTTTCACAATGTATCACCTATATACACAACACATTTTTAAGTTTAATCTGCAGCATTTATATGTTCTCTATCACTTTCTTATGTGCAATCAGGAGTAGGAAAACTTTCTCTTTAAAAGGTCAGATAGTCATATTTTAGATTATATAGGCCATATAGTTTCTGTTATAATTACTCCTCTTTGCTATTATAATGCAACAGCAGCCATAGACAGTATATAAACAACTGGGTGTATGTTTTCTAATCAAACTTTAACTATGTATAATAGTCTAATTATGTACAAGTGCAACTATGTACAAAAGCAGACAATAGACTGAATTTGGCCCAAAGAATATAGTTTGCCAATCCTTTGCCTAGATAATTAACAAAACAATGAACTTGTCCTGAATTTTTGCATTTGCCATTTTCATGGTATAAATATTCCCACATTGCTGATTTCAACGTGGTATCACTGCATGTTCAGTTGGGAAGAGATGGACAATTAAATAGAACACCATGATATAATATCCCCACATACAGATATAATATATTTAAATAACCTAAACAGTATGGCTAACAGCACAACATAGTAAAATTACTGGAAAGTATTATGTTGTATTTGTTAACTTTGTTTTTAATATATTTTGCATATCTGGATTTCATATAACTTAAATTTTTTAACAGTTGTACTTAAAAATTGTAAACTTCCTGAAAATTTACCAATCTTCTCTCCTGAGCTAGTAGGAATAGATTTCTGCACACCACAGCTATATCTCCTCCTTGAAACTCTCTCTGCCCTCTGCATCTCCTAATTTAATCTGGTTCTTTCCTTTCTTTTTTGACTTTCCCTTATTTATTCTTAGGTTGGTCCTTTTCCTATTCTCATTTCCAATATATAGGATTCGATGTGACTCTTGTTTTTCTGTTTCTACATAATCCCACAGCATAATCCCTTAGCATAACTTCAAATAGTCCTTCATTGCTGGTTATGCTCAAAAATACATATTTAGCTCTGCATTATCATTCACATTTCTAAGTGGCTTGCTGTACGTATACCTATTTCCGTATGGATTTTTTTGGTTCCCTCTGTCATTTCAAATTTAATTAACCTAAAGCCAGTCATCATATTTTCCAGCTCTTTCTTCTCATGCCTTCATTGTTCAAGGTATTTTTGTCAGTCAAACCAACTTGAAGTTTTTAATTCAATTTCTCCTTGGCCTATATCGGCCCATTTATTCTAAATCCTGAGTTTCTCATACTTAAACCCTTGATAAAGACTTAAAATAGATTTGATTGCTTTCCCCACTAAGCTGAAATTTCATGCCCCCGTTTCAAGGGTTTCATAATTTAACTCAATTTATCTTTACAAATAATGCCATTATTCAGTATCTCCTCAAGTAGACAAAATTCTTAGCTATTGTAACTTGTATTACAGTTTCATAGAGGTAGTCAGTAAATGCTGTGTTTATTAACTTCTTATTTGTGAATGTATTTTTTAATAATTAGAGTTGTATTGGGAAACTGAAAGATATACTTCCATTGGACACTAAAAACCTAATATATTAAGATGTATATATCCTAAAGATGCTTTAGAAACAAAAGCTTATCATTTATCTATTAATTCAATAGATCGAATAAATAGGTCATTTATTTATTAATTCAATAAACTGAATAAATAAGTTAAATTGTACTAAGTACAGGGATACTAGGATAAATAGGACACCTTTTCTGACTCCAGAAAGCTACAATCTATTCAAAAACATTATTATCAACATATTTTTTAAGTAACATTGCCTCAGAAAGTTTGCAAGTTTTGGTTAAAAAGGTATTAAAATCTAAAAATCCACATAGCATTTCAAGAGCTATATAAAGGCTTATTGAGAATATTTCCTTCAGTAGGTAAATTAGATAAACTATTTAACAGGACATTTTTTAAATTAACTTTTAAGATATATATATATTAAATTCCAGGAAATAATAAATATTAAAGGGATATTTCAAAATATTTTGTCTCATTTCAAATTTTAATAAAAATTTTCATGGCCCAAACATTTGATTTTATCTATATTTTTATAGACAATTATATTCACATTTTTGGCTGTTTTGCAGAACACAAGAAATTTTGGGCTGTAACATGTGCTCAACCCAGCAAATCAATAATATTGCTCCCAAAAAACATGCATTTTTACATGTGCCAAAAAATCTTTAGTTTTAATAATTATATATTTTAAAAAACATAATTGGACATGTTTAATAGCCCTGTTCAGCATCCTTTTAAAAATGTTGATTTTAGACCAGTTTTGATCTCTTGAACAATTATTAATATTACATAGAATATACAGATATAAAAAATATTGTATCAAACATTAAAGAATTATTACTTTGTTGGCTTCTCTAAATAAAGTACATGCTATTTGTGTTCCAATTAATAAAATAGAACAACTGTATAGTATTGAGATTTTTTTAATGAAAATTCAATAAAAAGTCCCTTGTTGCAAGAATATCTATTTTCCATTATGAACAATTCTCAAAGTTTTAGAAGTGACTGTTCATTATGAAGAATTAGATGATACAAAGATATGTATTTAATCAGTTATAAAGAAGCATAATACATGCAATATGTCTGCATCATAAAAGCAGAAGTAATGAATAATGGTTAAAATCCAGAGTATTTAAATTCTCAATTATATTTTAAAGTAAAATTAAAATACTTTTAAGAAAAAATATAAATATTTAAGGATATAATATAGATATCATTTATACACCTGGATTTTTATAAAATTCTTTATTTTCATTGTTATAGAAGCCTCAAAAATTAGCTTTCTTTGGTTCAGGGGGATTAAGTAGAAATCTATCTTCACTGTTCCATTAGCTCTAGTTGTAGACATTAAATCTCCTCTTGGAATTAAATGTCTTAAGAATGTGTAAAGATGGAAAATGAATCTTTTTGGTGAACATTTTCCTGAATAACTTTGTGTTTCTAATGTGATAATCTATATGTTATCTTTAAACCATAGTCACACCACTTAAAAGTAACTTTGAGCTGAGAAGAAGTTGGGGAAAGGTCTGTTTCAGTTCTAAAATGCTATGATCTCACACTATAAGCCTTTTTTAAAATTGCCTCCAGAGTTTACAACATATTTTTTTTCTACAGTCAACGTGGACGTTGTATTTTTTATCCATTAAGAATTTTAAAAATTATCCACTAGTAATCCATACCACACCTCATGTAATTTTCAGTGACCAATCAAGTGTCAGTTTTAGACCTGTATGATAATACTAAACGTTTTCTCACATGTCTTTTTCTCACATGTCTCTTAAACTGAATTTGAAGGCAAATGCAAAAAGATGTTCTACATTTGTTTTGTAAAAAGTAATACCTTTAGAATATCTGCACAGTTACTACTTTAGACACAAAAGATACTAACTTAAATCTATAAATTATGCATATTTTTCAAAAATAAATATCACTACTATGGAAAGAAGGTAGAAACACTAGTGGAAAGGTAGAAACCAAAAGTAAAAGAGGACAGAGGAAGGCCGAGGGTGGAGAGACCTGCATTCAAAAACCACCTGCCTCTGCAGCCAACTAGGTGCTTAACCTCAGAAAACTACTTACCTTACAAGTATTGTCTTTCTCATATGATTGCTGAGAGAATTATGAGGAAGTTTAAAACATTTATCATACACTTGGTTCTTTCACCTTAAAATGAAATAAAAGGTAATTTAAAACTGATCCTTTTTATTGAAGGTTACTATATACATGCATTCTAAGTTTTTAAATTCTTTATAAAGATGCTATATGACTCATTTGTTCAGCAGCAGGAACCCAGAAATTTAGTCATGTGTTTAGAGTGTGGGTTACTTTTTATGCAAATGAATCATAAATCTACATTAAAAGTGAGTCCAAAGCAAAAACTGTAGTATGAATATACTGGCTAAAGAGACTCAAAATTTGGGGAGATCAGCACCTATTAGGCTTTGATATTTTACTTTTTTATGTCTCCACAGAGCATGCTATTCTTGCGCTTTAAAATTCACCAAAGTGAGAATAAATATTTCTTCTGAAATAGTAAGATCATACCAAGCAGAATTCTTCTAGTGACTTTGAAATAGCTAAGTACCAAGGCTTTTGAGACCGTATGGGCATCTTGTCTTCCAACTTCCATCAACATAGTTTTTGCTGAGCTACCACTTCCTTTGCTGCATGGCTCTGTTGCTTCTGAGCCATGCTAAGGAGCCACAGGAAACTCTGTTGAAGCTACCCATGATCCCTCCTGCTGAGGCACCAACAAGCTCTTCTACCCCCACGTCTTGCAACCTCACCAAAAGTGCTGTGGGATTCAGGGTGCCGTTGTTGCTCATTTCAAGACTCAGAGATTTACTCCTCAGCATAGTTTCTAAACTTTTAAATCATGGAAAAATCTTTCCAGTCTGGAGGACAAACACCCATCTCCAATATGATGTGTTTAAGCCGTTTTGTCTGTATCCATGAATCTCCTTCTTTTAAACTCCTCCAACATTGTTCCAAATTCTTCCAAAGATCTAGGCTTTCAGAAAGAAATCCTGAGTCTTGTTTTTTCCTTTCCATTCTACCCATACCTGATGTGATGACCACAGTAGAGAAATACCTCCTTAAATGGACAAAAGGAATTAGAAAACAGAATACAAGAGGAAAATTATAGATTAATATTCCAAAATGTTATTTGTCTACAAGGGTATCACCTCACTTTTTAAACAAATTTCACTGAAATCATTTAAAATTTTAAAGGCTCTTAAGAAAACTCGACTTAATTCTGATTTATTGTTTTGTTTTGGTTTTTTTTAAGTAATTATTTTAAGATTAATCAGGATACCCTTCACAGGGGAGAAAAAAGGTGGTAGAGCTTGTGACAAAATGGTCCTTTTTAAAGTTACTTTTACCTTCCCACCTTTACATTATAGAAATCTTGGTAGAGAGTCAAGAAAAGTAGTAGAAAAGTCCTACCATTTGCCTCAGCTAGTCTAACCTGAAAAAAGAATCCTGAAGGATGTTCAGTCTGTTCTCTACTTTTAAAATGATATATAATCCCTAACCTTACTAGCCCATGAGTTTAATTGCTTATTTCTACACATAGGTACAGCATTGTATATTGTGACTGTCGCTCCAGTATTTTCAATCTCGGATTCCCTCTGGTTAGCTTTTGGACAAGCTTAACTCTCTTCAGTCTTGAAATGCAAAAGTCTTCCCTCCTCTCCAATAAGCCCTCAGTAAACTACCACTCCTCCTCTTCAACCTTCAGAGCCAGACTTGAAAAAATGTCTATAATCTGTCTCTAATATCTCTCCATCTATCTTTCCTCAAACCACACAATGACTAATACTTTACAGAAGAAGCTCCAATCAAGGTTACCTCCTTGTTGCTATATTCAATGAAAATTTCTTGGTTCTTATCTCATTTCTAGCTTATGATTTTTTTATCTGTTCCTCTACTCATCTGTTAGGTCTCTAAGGGCACCTATGTATAACCCCGAAACACATTGTTTAATGAATAAATTATAAAAAGATATTGAAAGCATTAGTTTCACCTAACTCATAATTTACAGCAATAAAATTATATTGTCTTTAAAAATAAGAGTTAGACTTAAGCCAGAAACTAATTCAGATATACCTAGGATTTTATTTTTGTTTTGTTGTCCGTGTTGCTTTGTTATTGCTGTTACTATTTGATTTTGCAATATATTCCTTCACTGGATCTTATAGAGAATTTTTAAAAATATTCTCTTCAAACTGATTTTCCACACACACTAAACTTGGGAATCAATTATAAAGTAAGAATAACAGAAAACCCTATCAAATAATTCAAAACATTTATCTGTAACTAATCTGTTTCAGGCTCATCATGAAATAAACTCTCATATTTTAATATTTCAAGCTGTTTTTACCTTGGTGCTTTTACAGTTCAAAATTTTCATGGTAGGGAAATTGTTACATATGATGTTCCATTTTATAATCCAAGTATCTTATTTTTGCAATAATTCAATAAATAGCATACAACTAATGAAACCAAAGTAGCTTGTCTAAAGATAGACTTAAGTAATCTAAAGAGATAAAACTTTATTTTTTTCATTATCTATAAAATGTTATTTTTATATTTCTTGTGTGGTTATCTTTTCTATAAGTAAAACCTTCACCATATCATGATTAATTTGATAATATTAAAAATAATTAAAAATAAAAATAATAGTACATATAATATTTAGGAGATAGGGAAAAGATAACAGAATAAAAGCATGAGAATTTAAAATTAAAGAAAAGAAAGAATGCACTTTTTTTTTTTTTACTTTCTTCTAGTTTGGAAACATAGGAACCCAGCAACTCTAATGATCAGTTTTGTCATGCAGCTAAAAAAGTCTCCAAAAATAAATTTTAAAAAATAATAGCAATATTAAATAAATTTTTACAAATAAATCAACTGTTTTGTTCGATCTTTCTACTTCTAATTCAATCATACTCTTTATATCTTCCCAGGTAAGGATTGGGGTAGATGGGGAGTGAGATAGGGTAGAAATTATCTACATCTGAGTGATCACAGCTGCAATATACATATGATGTATTGTTGAACTGTACCCTTGAAACCGACATAATTTTATTAACCAATGTCACCAAATAAATGTAACTAAAACCATGTGGAGGTTGAGACAGAAAGTGGAAAGAGAGAGTTCACATAATTCATGTCATTAATATCATTTATAATTACTGTGGAACAATCTCTTTTTATGGTTTTCATCTACAAAAAAATATAAACTTGATCATCTCACTTCTATTCTTCTATTATTAGTGCCTTCATTGTCTAAAGGATACAAGGACAGGCACACATGGCCCAGCTGAGTCTTACTTCTACCTGTCTCTCCTGATTTATCTCAGGCTTTTCTCCCATCCACACCAGGTCTATAGCAGTATTACCATGTTTGCTTACTTGCTTCATGATGGCTCATATCTCCCTGCTTACCCTGAGCTAGAACGTGTTCAAGACTTTTTAACATGTTAAAATAGTCAAATTAGGCCAAGATGGAGTGGCTCATGTTAAGCTCCACAAAGGCCTTTGTCAGCAAGACAAAAGTTACTAAATTTCTATGCTCAACTCTTTCAGGAATGGAAGACCTAAGTCATCCAATCAGCACATGCCTGCTCAGCACAAGTTACGTGACCCTGGTCCAAGGCTACCCTGTTCTAACCAATGAGCAAATGCTCAGTATAACTTTTTTATTCCTGCTCACTCATTCTATACAAATCACTCACCTTGGACAGCTTTTAGAGCTCCATTCTATTTGCCAATTGGATAGTGTTTGATTCATGACTCACTGAATAAAGCCAATAAGATCTTTAAAATGTACTTAGTCGAATTTTGTTCTTTAACATACATCTTTCCAGAAAGGCTTCTCTCACCTCCATAAGCACTTTTTCTCTCTACCCTTTACATAGCTCCGAACCTTACTGATCACATTGGAAGGCAATGTCTATTTCCTTCCATTTTTGTTCAGGTTGCAGAAGAAAAGGGTTTACTTTTAATCATCTGTGTATCCTTGCAGATCAACTGCAGTGTCCTATATACATCTTATAATATAAATGGATAAAGATAGTAATCTATGATCTACCTCATTTAACAATTATACTGATGTGATCTAAATCAAAAATTTATTAAAGATTGAAATGTCAGTACTTGGTGATATAAATAACAAATAAATGTAGAGTGCAAATAATAAAAAGAGACAGATCATTGGTACAAAGGGCAAAATGCTTCTCTACTCTTTAGTCTCATAACCACTGTGATCTCCCACTTGACTTTTTTTCTTCTGTTGTCCCTCAGAATAGTGTAATACCCTATTTTCAAATGTCCTGCCTCTGCTCTGTCAGTGAGTGCTCTTTTCAAAGGCTCTTCTACACTCTTTACCATACTGCTCTGAATTGACCACTGAGAGAATGCTCAGCACCAAAGACTCTAAGAAATAAGTCACAATATAATCTTTCAATTGTATTAAGTTTTCTTCACACTTTGTTTAAATGTTGAAGAAATAAAAAAACATAGTCGGAGAAAGTGTCACCAGGACTTGGATATTTTCATCCCTAGTATTAGAGGGGTATGTGCCATTCCTGAACTTACCTAGTGTGTGATCTGAGGAGGCAAGAGAAGAACACAGCAGGGAGTCTCTCCATCTGATAGCCTGATATTCTTTGGTACTCTTGCCTGTAAATCTTCCTGGTAAAAGCAAAAGCTTTATACTGTACTCAGGTATATAGGTATCTTCGTGTTCTCTGATTGAATATATTCTCTTATTCTGGTCCCAAATCCTCACCACCCATTCTGTCTTTTCCTGGCTTTATAATAGAATCAATTCAGTTTTACATGAAGTGCCATGATAGGCTTAGTTTTGAAAGTGCCACGCACATAAGCTCCTCTGAGAGTGTGGGTCAGAAGAATTTAAAGTTTGAATAATCTCTGGGCTTTCATACCCCTCTTCATCAGTGACCAATCAAGATTTAGCCATATGTTTTTCAGACAACACATTCATAGCTCTCTAGTAATTTGTCACATCTGATTGCCATAATGTCCACACTGGCTTAGAAGCTCTGTTATCTGTGCTTTCTATGTATTTATTGTCTATTTTTTTTTTTTCTAGATGTGATTTTATCATTTTCTTGTGCATTCAAATTCTCACCTCTTGATTTTCTGGGATGGAAAGATATGGTCAATGTCTCCCATCACTACTAGGTGACTCTTGTAACACACCCAACTTTAAGATTTAATCAATTATACTCAATTGTCTGAGTTTAGGAAAAGTGTGGGAGTAAGAGGAGGGTTTTTCTTTAGTTCTTTCATTTTTTATTTGTTATCTGTTTATTCTCTCTTTATTTTTTTTTACTATGGTAAGACATATATAGCATAAAATTTTAATTATTTTTAAGTATAGTTCATAGACATTAAGTACTTTCATATTATTGTGCAGTCATCACTATCACCCATTTTTCAAATCTTTCATCTTCCCAAATTAAAACTCCATGCCTATTTAACAATAAATTTCTCATTGCCTCTTCTCCCCAGCTGCTGGCAGTCATTATTCTATTTTCTGTCTCAGTAAATTTGACTACATTAAGAACCACATATAAGTGGAGTAATATAATATTTGTATGATTATTTCACTTAGCATATCTTCAAGTTTCATCTGCATTGTAGTATATGTCAGAATTTTCTTCTTTTTTAAAGGCTGAATCATATTCATTATATGTATATATCACATTTTGTTTATTCATTCATCTGTCACTGGACACTTGAGGTCTTTTTACTTTTTGCTCATTGTGAATAATGCTGCTCTGAAGACAGGTATACAAATACCTGATTGAGTACCTGTTTTCAATTACTTTGTGTATACATCCAGAAGTGGAATTGTTGGGTCATATCATGATAATTCTATTTTAATTGTTTTGAGGAACCATCATAATGTTCACATTAGTTTTTACATCCACCACCCCTAAATTTTTTTTCCTTAGGTCAGATATATATTTAAATATAAATAAATAATGAGATCAGGTGTATTCTTTGTCTATTATTGTGTCTCTAATTACCCCCAAAACTTAGCAGCTCAAAACAATAAACATTTATCATCTTGTAGTTTTTGTGTGGTCAGGAATGTAGGCATAGCTTAGCTGGGTGCCTTTGACTCAGGGTGCCTTACGAGGCTGGAATCAAAATATTGTCAGGAGCTTTAGTCAACTCAAGGCTCAACTGGAGAAAGATCTGCTTCCAAGGTCAGTCTTTCTGGGATGTACTCCGAAGATGTATTTCCAAGTTCATCCAGATGTCTGGTGGCATGCCCCAGGTTTTCACTGGTTATTGGTCAGAGATAACAGTTCCTGCCATGTGGGCCTCCTCGTAGTGCAGCTCACAACCCAGCAGACTGTTTTTCACAGAGTGAGGAGTAATGGAGAGAAAAAGAACAAAAAAGAGTTCTAGCAAGACAGAATCACAGTCTTTTGTAATCTAATCTCAGAATAACAGGAGGACATCCCATTACTTTTGCCATATTATATTTATTAAAAGTGAATCAGTATGTCCAGCAAATACTCAGGGAAAGGAATTACACAAGAACATGAACACCAGGAGGCTGAGGTAATTGGGGGCCACCTGAGAAGCAGCCTACCACAGCAAGAGATTTTTTTTGTTTTGATTTTTATTGCTGTAACCCAGATCATCTAGCATCTAGAAGGCACTCAAAATATTTGTTCAATGAAAGAATTAATTAATTAATTAATGTTAGTGCAAATGCATAATCTATCATTTCACATGTTGATATAATGTTTCAAATCAGAGAAAATTTAACAGTCCTAATGATGATTTTAACAGTTAAAATATATGTTTTCCTCTCCTACTTTACTGTTACATTAAGACATCAGAATCAAATTTAATATCTATTCCAGAAGACATTAAGAAAACAATACCACTTACTGACTCCTTTTCTATATTTCCTGGTATTCTACAGAAAACTTCATCATTTTATGACATATGGGAATAAATAATATGGTTGAGGGTAATGTAGTCTATTTTAAGACTTTAACATCAGTTACTGAAAGGCTTTTATGCTTCAAGTTAAGGAAAGCAAAGGATATTACAATAAAGATATGCATGCTATTTATTCTTAGATTCTTTTTTTTTTAATACAAGCATACCGATTTAACACCAGAGACTTTTAAATTGCACCAGTAAAATAAAAAGGGAAACTATATATAATATATATTAAGCATGAACAGGCTCCTACACTGGATACCAAAGATGTATCCAAATGTGCCCTTGTTTTTAATATTTTTAAGTAATGTTACTTGATATAATTTCCTGAACTAGGTTATTATATGCAGAATTTTAGGATCAATGATAATTTACTAAGGCTTCTTGAAAATTGTTAGGTACATCATATATTTTTTACAATGTGAAAAATGTATCCTTGGATTTGTTTAAAGAGATCAGCCAGTTTAAGGAGAAAGCTGGAATAGTCAACAGCAATATGTTGGACAATCCTAGAAAAAGTCATGTGACACACCGTCAAATATTTTTAACAAACAAAAAAAAGATATAACTCTTAGTCAGACAAAAGGCTGTGGTACTAGAAGGAGAAAATGGTAATAAGTTTCATCTATTAGGCAACTGAGATCAATAGGAAATGACTACTTTAAGAATGTGTTAAAAAGTACGTTGAGGCCATTCCCAGGTTTTAGCAGATGTGTGCTGTTTTCAGTTAATAGTGATTATTAGTGGTAAGGGAGAAGAGAGTAGTTCAAAATATTTATTATGCTCTTTGTTGTAAGATGAAGATGACAATAAAATGGTGTCAAGTGTTTTCTTTATACTTCACAGTGCTTTGCATAGTTAGCTAATGATGAAAAGTATTTTGGGATTTTTTAATCTCAATATTGAGTACTAAACTGTACTCAGTTTATTGTACCTAATTTATAATGAAATAAATTCTATTTAACATAGTATATACTTATAAATATGATAATCTCTAAAGTCCCTTCTGTTTCCAAAGTTTGAGTCTATGATAGCCACTTATACTAATATGATTTTAAATAAGTAGAAATATTTTTATTTTTAACAATATTATTATATTTATTTATTTTATAAACAGTCAAAATCTGACTTTGCTTTTTCAAATGAACTTACAAATACATGTATGTTTTTTGGCTTCTTAAAAATTTCTAACTCAATGGGACATTTTTAAATCTATTAATGTCTCAAACCATAAACACTTCTAAAAATTAGAATTCCAAGTATAATTGGCTATCTAACAAAATTATGCTGATTGGTACTAAAATTTCTTTAGAACTTCACAACTTTGCTATAAGAATCATGAGTACACCTAAGAGAGTCTAAATTCAATTTGTTCTCTTCAGAGCAAGTAAATTTTACCCTTGCTGTCCCAGAAGGCTGATAGTTGGCCAATATTTCAATTAAAGTGTTTCAATTATTGTTTTAAATTTGAAAACATTAATTTAAAAGCTGAAACTTACTTGTAAATAATTAAAGATTAAAAGCGTAAAATAAAAATATAATTTTGTTAGAAATGAGAATATTACGAGAGGAATTGAAAAGATCTATGACCAAGTAAAAACCATGTCCTTTAAGTTTTGGTTAAAACTTAAAATGATTTGCAGAATTCTAGGTCAATAAATAGAGTTTGTCATAATTTTAAGGTCAAGAACTCTTAGAATCTTAGGCAGGAGTTTTTCACACTCAACAAAGTTTTTATGACAACATTGAAATTTCTATTTGTATAATAAAAATTTTCTTGCTTGTTGTTAATCAAATTAGCAAAGAGTAAGATTCCCAATGAGTTTTTTAAAAATCCAATTTTCTAATGTCTTTTTCTTACATACAAGATAGGCAACAAATTTTTAATATTACAATTTCAAATTAATGGTAAAAGGTCTGAGCTTTAGAAACTCTGTTCTTTGGTCATATTGTGAGTATCTAAGTTCTCTAGAATCTGGTAAGGCAGACCTGAGGTTCTTTATCTGATCCTTAAGTTTCTTCACAAAGGATTTTCTGCGTAAGACTTTCATATTACCAATGCTTGAAGAGAAAAATGAAAGTTCCAATTAAGATATTATTTTCTATTGATTAAAAGAACCAATTATTAAAGTATCATCTATTTGTTAGAAAATGAGTCACATTTCATTTTGTACCATTTTATAATAATAAAAAAAAAACCTTTCATTGCAAAGCATAATATGATTATTAACATGGAAGGGACATAGATATGGGATTCTTAATCTAAAGTCCAAAAAGTTTCTAGCCTCAGGACCTCCGTGAGCCTTCTGAAAATGTAAGATATTTTATGTTTAAGAACATGTTTCTAATTAGAGGATACAGAAAGAAAAGGAAAAAAAGAGTAAAGGATGACTCAAAGGTTTGTGGCCTGAGCAACAGAAAGAATGAAACATACCATCAACTGGAAAGGGATGTTTTCAAGTGGATCTGGGAATTTCTAATGGAGCTGAGAGGGTGGGAATCAAGTGTTCAGTGTTGTATGGGTTAACTTGGCCCTGACCTAATCTGCCTAATGCCAAAACCGATGCCTAGTGCTTCACCCACAAAGACAGAGAAGATGTTTATTCAATAAATTAAGCCAACCCGAAGCAACTGGACACAGGATGTTAAGAAAAGCAAAACAAACAAACAAATGAAAACAAAAAAAAGCAGTGTTCAAGTAAGTAACAATGCTATGAGGATACACTACAAAAACTGTAGGACGCATTCCACCTGAGGGGCCATTTCCAGTTTTGTGCACATGCTAATCTAGTTTTCCTCCCAGGTGTATTTAAAGACAAATATATCTGTTTTGACTTTGAGAAAGAAACCATTTTCTCTCCACATGTATTTTTTATTGTTCTACAATGATATATAGCTATTAAATATGGTTATAAATATTTAAACTATTAATGGTTGTGTTACACATTATAAATAGCTTTATGAGCTCACCAATCACTGTAAGTGATATACTCTGGTTCCCCAAGGAACTGTGGATAAAGTCACTGCCCTGATGGAGAACATAATGTGCATTCACCGGTGGCAAATGAGTGCTATGTCAGTAACAAATACTATATTGAGTTTACTTTAGTAAAATTGGTGGCAAAAAGTTGATATTGTGTAAACTGATCTTGTCTAGCAGATAGCACACTAAGACTAAGAAAAAAGTTCAAATTCTTATGGAGTTAACATTACACCAGAGTTACAAAATAATGGGGTTTTTTAAATCCTGTATTTAATGTTAAAGAATGTATCAATAGCATTGGTTATTCAAAAACCCTACATACCACACTTTGAATTTTTCTGCTCTTATCTATTTCTTTCTCCTTTTTCTACTCTCATTTTTTTTATTCTCTTCCCTCTTAGGAAGATTTCTCCTTCTTACATTTAGGATCACTGTTATAGGGTAAAATTAAAGAATCATCTAGGTAGGCAGCTATAGTTTAAGTGCAGAAGGAAAAATGGGCAAACTTGACAGAGGTCCAGCTCCCTGGGCACAAACTGGCTTTCTTTGGATTGATTTTTAATCTCTACAAGTCTTGATTGTGTTACACATATCCATTATTCTCTCTAAGTCTCAGCTTTCTTATCTGTAAAATAAAAATAAAACACAACCTAACATTTTGTAAAATTAGATGAATTATTGAATATAAGATATTATATTAATATAATAATACATTATTATAATAATTGCCATTTTCTGATTGAGATAAACAATTAAGGTAAAGGGTCTGTATGCTAGTGATATTTTTGGCCCTTAATTATTGGGCTCTGACTACATGTCAGGTTCCTCACTGGGTACTAATGGTACATTATCTCTAATCTTTACAGCTCTGAAAAGCAGCCTCATTTTGTCATTTTATAAGGAACTGATACTAGTATTTAGGGAAGTGATATGCTCAAAGTCACTCATATGGAAAGCAACAAAGCCAGACATCAGCCCTAGCCTAGACTGCCTAATGCCAAAACCCATTCCCAGTTCTTCACCCACAATGGCAGAGGAAAGGTGAGCAGGGCATGGGCCTTTGACTGAGCAGCCCTGGCACTACAGTCCTGTGCCCCAGGCAAAGCTGGGGAATGTAGTGTTCTCATCCATAAGATTATAATAGATGATCTTTAGGAATCCAGGAAAATAATTTCCCGGAATGAGTGAAGATTCTGGGATTTGTATGTTTTTAAAGTGTGGTTTTGTTTTTGCAAAGTCAATTACTGAATTAAATCCTTTGCTGTTCTCATGGAAGTACTGACCTCTACACAGGGAAGGAATTTCTTTAGTCTACAAAGGCAAGAGAAAGCTGTCAAGAGCACATAAACTCTGTTTGCTCTTTCATTCTGTTTATTATATGCCTTTAACCTTCCCCCAAAAGAGTGAAATTATATGCTGCAAAAAAGAACACAATATATTTTCTGTTTCAAGTATTTTTAAAGAATAGTTCATTAACTATTTTTAATAAAAGGGATTATTTTTGACTTATTTGCTCATTTCTCTACTAAATATGAATCAGTGAACTTGATTTAACTCATTTCCACATCTAGAACATGAGATTTAAAGAAATGAAAAATAATTTATGTTCCTTCAATATTCTGCTCATCTAGACTTAGAGTCAAGCCTTTTTCAAATAGAAAAGTTGTCTTATGTTACCTAAAAGCCATGTTACAAAATGTTTGCCACTTATTTTTTTATCAATGCAAAGCCATTTATTAGATTTTATGAAAATACAAAGTTAAATTAATTATAGTTTCAGCCCTCTGATATTCTTAAAAAGAGATTAGTAATACTTTGGTAATTAAACACTGTATTCAGAATTGAGGATGAGAGGAGACCAGTATAGATTACTTTATAAGTATTTTGCATATATAAAATTAAAATGGTAAGTCGAGATGGGTAATTTTACTTTTTTTGTTTAAAAATAAAAATTAATCATGGATATAAATTAAATAAGTTATAAATAAGTCATTATAATTCTCTCATCCCTGCTGCATCTTTATGATTTCTAAAACTTCTGCCAATTTTGTGATATAGTTCTAATTTCATAAAAACTCACATTAATTAAATTAGTATACTGCGTTTGAAGTAACACATGAGATTCTGTACAATTAAACATTATGTTGATTGATTGTGAAATTTAACAGTGCTTAACACTTATTTAGCACTTTAAATCCTCAAAGCACTTTACAAACATTAACTAATTAATCATCATGTCATTGATGTCAGGAAGGTGGTAGAATTCCCATTCCTGAGATGAAGGAATTAAATAAAGTGCCTTGTGGCAATGAAAGACTTTGTAAAGTCTAAATATCAATATCTCAGGAAAGTTTCAACTAAATAACTAGTGAGTTGATTGTATATATGTATATGATATAAAGAAAGAAGTACAAGTTAATATCATGCTACAATCCTAGCCATTTTTTAACTACGATGTTTAAAAGAATATATGGTCATTGCCAACAATCCATGTTTTCTTACTAACCTTTACTACTCCCAAAGAGTTTTTATGTAGTTAATTCTGTCTAGTAGTTTACATTTTTAAATAATTTAAAACTCCCTGTGAATTAAAAATATTTGTGCAGAAATTTCCACTTTTCCATTACTTACCATGTCTTGGAGAAAACATCGACTACTGGAAATGTTCAAAAAGTCATTTAAAAAACAATAATTACAACAGTTTTACAGATTCTTAAAGAAATGCTATCTTAAAAGTGTCACAATTTCAACTGTACTGAAAAATTTTATTTGTCATATGATACAGTACTATTGATCCCACTTACATTAAAATTCACATTATACAGACTCTAAAAGCATGCACATGTTTGTTTGAAGTATAATGTCAATACAAAAAGAAATATAAATCATATAGCTCAACAAATTCTCACAAAGTAAGCACAACCAGGTAACCAACTGCCAGGTACATCAGGAGTGAATTCTAGACATCCTCTATGTTCCCCTCTCTTAGTCACTGCCTTCCAAAGGTAATCTCTACTATGATGGTGACCCCTATCACCATCAATACTTTACCTGTTTTTGAACTTTCCATAAATGTGCAATGTGTATTTATTTGCAAGAATCATCCATGTCATTACAGGCAGTAGATTTATTCATTTTTATTGCCTTACAGTATTACAAAAATGTGTATGTATGTGCACCTGTGTGTCTATACACATACCACACTTGATTGATTGATTCTATTATGGATAGATATTTGAGTTGTTCCAGTTTAGAACTATTATATACAGTGCTACTATAAACATTTTTGTATGTGTGTTTTGGTGTATACACACACACACATTTCTATTTAAATCTAGGAACAAAATTTTTAGATCATAGAAAATGCCAATTTTTCAAAACTTTTATTCCAATTCAACATAATTAGTTTAATAAGTAGCCAGAAAAATTATTTTTATTTTTGTTTTTTGAAGAAAAATGACATACTAATTCTAAAATTGTCCTTGGAAATTTCAAAGGGCCAAGAATCACCAAAGCAATCTTGACTTGTGAAAACAAGGCTGGGAAACTTGCACTACCAGGATTATATTATATATTACAGAATTATGGTAATTTCAAAAGTCTGTTATTGTAGTTTAGAAGTTGAAATGATAGAGTGTTGCAATTTATTGACATGGTATATTCATATAATATTTATTTAAGTATTCTTTAATTTCTCTCTGTAATGTTTTATAGTTTTCTGTATAAAGGTCTTACACATCTTTTCTTAGATTTGGTCCCAGGAATTTTTTGTTTTGATGCCTTGAAAATGGTATATTTTTATTTTATTTTCTAATTGTTGCCAGTATATAACAATATATTTTACCTTTGAAACTTGACCTTGCAATCAGCCAAATTGTCAAAACAGATACTCCCTTGAAATAACAGGAATATTTTTGGGGGAACAAAAAAATTGTTTAGATATAGATATATCCACAGGCATCGATTCACATAAGTACACGTTGTGTGTGTGTGTGTGTGTGTGTGTGTGTGTGTGTGTGTGTGTGTGTAAACTGGTCTCCATCTAAACAGCTACAAACAAAATAAAAACATTTTGGGGAGTATATTATATTTTGAGTGACTGTCTTCTTGAACAACCATTATATGAGCCAGCTTCTGGGCTTTGAGTTATTAACTCAAGATATCAGCTAGTTGAGCCATCACACAGACATTTAACCATTAGGACCATTACAAAATACATGTTACCATTAATTCAGATACAAGGTTTTTAAAAATATTTTCTTTTGTAGGCTCATGGATTATATTGCTAGTCAGTTGGTTCCATGCCCTAGCCAAAAGAAGAAGCTTAGATATTGAAGCCAAAAATGAGGATAAAAAGAATATTAAAAGAATTTAATTATTTCATCATATGACTAGGAAAAATATTTGGACTTAAACAGTATTCTGAATTTGGGGAGCTTCTCATCAGCCACACATGGATTATTTTTCCAGCATTGTGAATGTTTAAAACACTTTGAGAAATAGGAAATTCAAGGCAGAGAAAACACAAATGGACTATATGCAAAATTTGAAAGATGTTCTGCCTCAGTATTTAAGAAAATATAAAATAACATTATAAGATTGACAGAAATAAGAAGAATGATAACCAGGGATGATGAGGTACAAGGAAACGGGCCCTCTCACAAACTCTACAGAACTGAAAGAACCTTTTGGTAAGTGATACAAACCATCAAGCAAACAAAAACAGAAAAAGAAACACACTAGCACGTAGACATGTGTACTAAAATTTCCAAGGAAGTACTATTTGTTATGATAAAAACAAAAAAACTCTAATTATATATCAATAAGGAAATGTGTAATTAATTATGGTGTAACCATATTTATTGACATGACTCCATTTTTGGAGGCAATTCTCTTATCAGTTTAATTAGTTTTAAGTTTTAAGATTATGGGTAATTTTTTTTTTTTATTAAATAAATAGAAAAAATGAAAACACTTTAGAACAATTAGATATTCCTGTAGTCTACATTATTATCTTTATAAGTTTGTTATTTGGTCAAAAAATTTCTGAATAATCACATTAAATAATATTTCCTTTCATAAATGGTAGAGAAAAATCTGATTGTTAAATAAGAACGTGTAATTTGGGAATTATAAGATAGCTGTTACTTAGAAGTATGTAAAACTAAAATTTGTAATAAGATGGAAAAACAGATACTAGTCTATTCATCTTATTACAGAATTTTCCACATTCACCACATTTCAAAGACCCATCTTGGTTTCATTTTAATTTCTTACTTCCCACAGTAATAATTTTTTAAATTGAATTTTAGGGATATGTCAATATGATGACACAGTGCCAAGTTGCCATGGAGCAAAATACTCCAGAGGGCTATCTCTAAAAGCAGAGAATGTTCACATATTTTTGCATCTGTGTATTTCATGTCTGTCACTCATGAATTGTGCAAAATTGAGCTCCAAAGTTAAAAATTACTATAAAAGTATTTTTTAAATGTTGTTCATTTATTTAAAATCACATTGAAATTTCTGTCCCTTTGATTTTTCAAATAACAAATTCATTTTTAAATGCCAAAAAATGTCCTACTTAATTGATTTTTAAAATGCCCATATTTGTTTTAAATATAAGTATTTTAAACATGTGTATTTGTGCACAATACATATCTAGAGTGGAGAGAGAGGAAAGATAAATTCATTGGTGCATAGCATAACTGAATTTTTCAGCTTCTCCTTACCTTTCTTTCCTATGTCTTAAAAACCAAATTGAGTTTTGAAAGTTGAAATTTTTTAATAAAGAAATTTAAGGCATGTTCTAAGTTCTGCTCGATAGCTATAATTTTTAGATTCTAAGAGATATTCTGAACTATAGAAAATCAAATTGATAGATAATTTGAAGAAGAAAAATGGGAAAGGAAAGGTTCTTTTTTTAATGAAATGACAGAAGGTTGTGTTTGTGTTAATGAGAAACATTATCTTACCAAAGAATCCTGGTATCCTCATTTCCATTTATATAGGAAATTGATTAATACTTAACTAATTGACACATGCAAATGGGGATTAACTGAATTCACTTTTCTTCACAACTCAAGGGCTGTAATTTAGATCCTTACTTAGATTTAAATCTTTTATTATTTTTGAAGGTAATCATCTTCCTGTTCTTAGAAATAAAATATCAAAGCACCATGCTAATTATAGCTTATTTGTGTCTCACAAATTAGCTAATTAACATTACTGAAAAGTAAATGTACAGTGAGCAAAGTTTAACCTCCTGAATTAGAGTCAAGCCTTTTACACAATATAATGATGAGATATATACTACTGAATGCCATTGGGTCAGATATACTTTGGAGCTAATAACTATAGTTAGATATTCAGTTTTACTTCAAAAGAATAGCTTATTCTTATGTTTGAATGCTATTATATCTGTGAACATTTTGCAATTAGCTCTCCTAGATAGATAAGAGACATGAGAATGTGGGAAAATAGAATGATGTGCATGGCTTGGAAAGCAATTTTTTAAGTAAAATCTCAAAAGGTTTATGGCATGCAAGATTTGCTGATTGGATTAGCTGATTCATTTATTTCAAAGCCTAAGATTCTGACAATGATAATTCTTTAGGTTCAGGCCAAAAATCTTGTTTAGCAGTTTATTTAAAGGAAATGGCTAGAAGTTTCTAAAAGGTCTAAACCCAATTAATTCAGATGTCAATTTCATCTATGGTGAGATAGTCCCATAGAATCAGAGGCATGTTTTTGAGAAGCAGCCCTAGTGGTCTTTATCAGAAGTACTGGCAACAGAACTCCCTATTGCCATTTGCATAACAAATATTTATTAAGTAGCTGCTATGTGTTAGAGACTATACTACAATCTCAATACATAAGAGGGATAAAGACTGGTATAATTCTTACCTCAAAAAGAACATATAGCTAAAGGAGACTGAATAGTGTGTAAAATAAGTTGAATGAATGTAATAAAAAAAAATGCTGTGAATGAAAAAACTGAGAGTTGGGATAGCACTAAAGTTAAAAGCTTGATAAGTAAAAAGATCTGGTCATGGAAGAAATGTATTTTAGACAGATGTTCCAAGATGCAGAAGTGCCCACTGTGACCAACAAACTGAAAGAAGGTCATATGTATGTATTAATAAATTTGTTTGTTTTTCTCTTCTCATCTATCTTTGGCCAGTCTCATTTCCAGCACCTATGATGGGTAGAAGAGATGTTTTTTTTCCTCCCTACATTACCATTATTTTGTTAGTTCAGAAATTGCAGTATGGTGGAGCAAGAATTGAGGGCAGGGCTAAGTGGAGATGGATGACATTGGTGGAGGCCCATGTGGGAAGAGTTTGGAAAGGAAAATGACTGGGCATACAAGGTAAAGGACATATGAATCCAGAAGTTTGGGACTGTTGCCTGGCTCTAGCCTATACTCCATCAAGGAGAACAAGGAGACAAAGGCCTTAGTGTAGCTCAGACCAAGCTTTATAGGAAGGGCTCACACTTCAAAGAAGATTCAGCCCTTCTAAAACGCTAAAGCATGTTTTAGATTTTTGTTTAGGGGAATATTAAGGTCTTAAATCATTTAGATTACTCCAGCTTTGATGTAGCCTGAATGTCATATCTGAATGTCATATCTCATATCTGGAGTAGCTCTCTCATTGGCCGAGTATCTTGGTGAGTTAGATACGGCAACACTCTACAGAAATCTCAGATAGAGTCTCACTCTAGTCAGAGAAAATCTATATGGGATTTTTTTTGGGGGGGGGCAGTAGGGTCATCATCCTTCACCATCCTTTTCTCACTTTCAGTCTCTCCCTATTTATAAGGCATCCATTCAGCTGCCTCTAATAAAGTGTCTGGCTATTTTCCATCATCCAACTGGATAATTCATCAAACTCCTAATTTTCCCTTTCTCTCTTTCCTATTAGCATGTATCAACTGTCCATCCCTTCAGACCCTTTCTGGTTGATCCAATAAACTAATCTGTGTTCCAGATGATAATGGTTTAAATCACAGGGTGTTGTTAGTAGCGGCATGTTAGAAAAACCTAGCCTAACCAAAATGTTCAGGGCTAATGCCGGAACAGCAGCTTCTAGTAGTGGAAAGCAAGCCTTCTGCATCCTTATAATTAGACCAAATTGAGGATTGTTTCACCTTGCTCACAATGAACTTCTGGCCTTGTGGTTATCTTCCCAAATTATGGAATGCTTGTTCTAAGAAAAAAGGTTTGCCTCAAATAAAGAGAAGGGCTTTAAATCATCATATGAATACAGAGGGAAAAAAAAAACATTGTTACTGGAAAGGGAGCAAAACCTTTCATCTTTGACCCAGTGTCCCGCAGAGTGGAAAACATTTACTTTGAGATTCCATACACAGGTCAATGTACCACAGAAGCCAAGAGTGGTTTTTAAAAACAATAACACTAACCATAAGCCACCCAAGAATCAGAGACACTTTTCTATAGACCAGTTTGTTCCTTCACAAGCTCATTTTCAAGGCCACATGGGTTAGGGGGAAATTGTGCATCCTGCTAAAGTGGTTTTCGGTGTGTATGTGAATGTGTTTTAGTCCTGACATATTTTCCTATCAGTAAGAATTTAAAAAAAAAAAAAAGGAATATCAAGGAAAAGAAAAGGTTTAACTACGGCAAGTTTCAACGTATAAAGAAAATATTCCATCAGTTTCACATTTTGGAGAAAATCATTAAAGAGCAAGCTTTATTTTGGCTATTTGTACTTTAAATTTATTATCTAACTAAAGGGTGTTTTGTTCAAAAAGGAAATAAAATAGCCTTACTGTAAAACATCCCAATATAAAAGATTAATTATGCACCTTACCTTTAATACCTGGCTACTTCTTAACCAATGCATAGCATTCATTTCTTTCAGCTCTGACTCCAAGAAGGCTATCCTGGACCACTATAAGTCATTCCCTCATGTTGCATTACACCAATATTTCAGCCTTATTTTCTGGTTGCTCTATTTATTACTTCTCTCCCCAACTCAACTTCTCATTCAGTCATCTTCTATTATAGATTTTAATCTAATAACATGAAAAATCTAATGAATAAATATTTAAATAAAAAGATGAATGAACAAATGAATGAACCAAGTCCATTAAATGCCATAATTTCAGATAACAGTTGTTTAGATAAATGTTATCCTTTAATTTAAGAACCACTAATATGAAAATAGAAATAAAATATAATAAAAAGAGTGTGTGATAGTTTTTAGTAGGATCTTTAGTCAAATAATAGTCTTCCTTAGGTACATATTAGATCATTTGGAAAAGCTTTTCAGACCAGAAAGGTACTATTTGGTTAAACTAGTCATTTACTAAATAAGACCCCGTATATACACATATACATATACATATACATATACATATACATATACATATGTATATATACATATGCATACATATATGTGTATATATATATATATACATACACACACATACACACACACACAAAAAGTCATGTAGCATTTCGCTCTTTTATAATCACAGAGCAGTTAAGACTCTGGAGAGTAAAAATTACCTTTCAAAGCTATGGCAGTAATCAGCAAGGAGCTGCTTTTTGAATTTTACAGATTCATAAAAGGATTATATTATTAATATTTTTAAAATATTAATAATGCCAAATGAGCTTGTGTGGTTGGTACATTCAACAAAGCTCCCTTATTCATTCTCAATTTAATAAAATGCTATTTTTTAAAGTGATGATATCACTAATACTCTAATATTTTAAGTGACAGAAACTGCATTTAATACATTTTAGAATATTATTAGCATTATCCTCCTCAAGAACATTATCTCATTTAATTTCCACAATAAACCTCATATAAAGATATTATAATTACTTTTAACTTACAGAAACTGAAGCATAGGGAGGAAGAATAACTTTCCTAAGCTAATTGAAGTTAAAGCTGAAATTTAAACCCAAGTTTGTCCAACTTCCGAGATCAAGCTTTTAATCATTAGAATATATTCTCCTTCATAATATATAACCACAAAATTAAGCTCCACCGGGGCAGGTTTGTTTATCTATTTGGTACACCAAGTGTTTAGTTCAATGTCTATCTCACATTGAGGGTATTCAATATTTATTGAATAAATGATAGATAAATAATGGGGATTATTTTATGTCAACACTATGTCGATGTTCTCAAATCGTTCTTGACCCTACAAAGTTAAAAGCAAGATATTAACTTGAAACAAAAAAAGTTAAGATTTATGAAATTAAAGTAGAATTTCTTGTGTCTATCACATGTTTTGATAGATGCTTCATCATCTGCATAAAGTGATTTATTTTTAGAACATTGATGGTGAGTTTCTACCTATAATCTCTTTCCAGTGTTTAAAATATATAGAAACAAAAGACTAAGGTCCTTTTTGTTCCTGTTAAAACATAATAATAATATTAAGGTAGGTTCGAAGTGTATATATATAGATATATCTATACACACACACATGCACAAAATTAAATAATTTTTTTAGGCACAAGTTAATACAGTATGCAAATAGCTGCTAAGTAAAGAGGGAATTTAATGTACTGAACCAGAAAGCTCATGTACATATTCAGGGTCTTTGAGCCAGAATGATCTTGCTCCCATTTCTCAAAATAGTTTTGGTGAAATGTGTCATACATATTATTCCTGCTATATTTTGATTACTTCATATAACCAAAGCATATAAGCAAAGGGAGCACACATAGAATGTCTGTTAGGTACAAGCAGGCTAAAAAACAAGACCACTTTCAATTTTGCAGATTATATTCAATTACTCTGCTATTGTTTCTGTAATCAAAATCTTGTTCTTTCCTGTCTCCAGAACTTCCCTTGTGCTTTTCTCCTTCTTAGAATATTCTGTTTTCATTAGGTATCCAACTGAACTTCAAGTCTTAGCTAGCTCAAACCTCATTTCTATGAAGACTTTTCTAAGAAAAATATTGAATTTAAAGTTTAGAAGCAATCTAAGAATGAGATAACCCATCTCCTCAACCTGAATTTGTGCACGAATTTCTCCTTTACTAACTGGTATTGTAGCCTGGGCTTTTACATCTAAAGAGAAAAAGGTTTTATAAATAGCTAATCCAGACAGTTAGATTTCAAAATCTAAACATTTATCTTTAAGCTAGAAAAATATAGATAAATAATAGATAGATGATAGATGATAGATAGATATAGATAGATAGATAGATAGATAGATAGATAGATAGATAGATAGATAGAGACAGACAAACAGATAGATGATAGAAAGTCACAAATGTATGATTAAAGGCATTTAAAATAACAGAGGTACACAAAGAGACTTCTTGGCCAGGGTTTCTCTGTAAAAGCTTCATCCATGAGATCTTATTAAATATTTCATCAAAACCTTGAAGAACTTGTTAGATTTGAATGGGCAGAAAACAGAGGAAACAATTTTGTAGACAGGAAGAAGATTATGTAAAAATTTTCAGAAGGGGAAAACAGATAAATATGGGTATTGGTAGGAAGATAGATACTGACAACGGGATAAAAATAAGTGTCTTGTGATGAAAGAACTCCAATGTTAAATAAATGAAATAGTGCTTTTTGAGGTAAACTTTTTAAAAATTTATTTATTTTTATTATGGTGACACACCAGTGTTTCAGGGGTACAATTCAACAGTATTAAGATAAGCTTTGAGACATGTTAGGTTATTAATTAAAGGAATGCCTTGATGGAAGTAATATTCATTTGTCACTTCTCATCTTTCCTCTCCATCTAAATCTTACCTTTTTTCAATGCAAAAACAAGACCACTTGGAGGTTATTTGCAGAAATAATTTTGAAGACAAAATTTCCAAGAAATTCACTCTAGCCAATAAAATCTGAATTTAATTATATGAGGAAAAATCAAAACGTGTGTAAAACAAAAATAAATGTTACAACTGGCACATAGTAATATAGAAAAAGCTCACTAATGAAAAAGCACATTTTTTCAGGCAATAAAACTTAGCCAATACTTATGTGGTGGAAAATCTCAACCTATGTCTACCTTGCCAGTATTATGGGATAGTTTTAATTATCAAGACTCCAGAGACTTCCCTCATGTAAGGAAAATATTACCTAGAGATATAGGATATCAACTTTCACCTTATATATTATAATACATAGACATTATTATCATGGGATTTCACCATGAGAGAAAATCCTTTCAAACAAATTACTTTGCAGTTTTGAATATTTTTCTGTACATCAGGGGCCAACTCAATAATTCTAAATACTTTGAGAAGGGAAGCACAGGAAATTCTTTCATCTTGCCTTGGCATGTTTCCTCTTCTGCACATAATATTGCTGTTAATATTGGTTGGGTAAGCCCAAGCTGGCTGTCCTTCTGCCCCCCACAGATCACAAACATGATCATATTTATATTATTTAGGAGTCAAAGTTTAAGTAAAAATTTTTCAGATCAGGGTCAATGGCATTAGCACATTGGCAAAATTGATCGTGTTAAAACAGAAATACCCTTTGTAAAATAACATTGAAGCAAAAAATGTTCATTTACTTTGTGTTTTGGTTTAAAAATAATTTCCTATGGTATACCAATTTCTCATTGGATACTGATAGCACATTGTAACTAAATTTGCCAAATTAAACATTATTTGAATCCTTTGTTGTTCCCATTTTATTTATTTACCAATTCAATAACCATTAATTGTATACTCTCAGAATTTAAAATCATATATTCTAAATGTCTATAGGAACCTGAGGATGATTTTTGCCATCAACCAATATTGAGATGAAGTTATTTTTAGAGAGAATATTTTTGTTCTACTAATTAGTAAAACATTAAAATCACTTACAGTTTCATGAAAATCCATACTAGCTTGTATAAATAGAAAACTTAATAACTAAAGGACCAAAATGATATTGTTTAAAAAATACTTTTATATTACATCTTAGGAATTTGCACCTACCTCACAGGATAAAATTATTATACATCTTAAACATAGTACATGTTCCATAAATACTTATTCATAGATGTATTATTTGATAATGCGCTATGGGAAAACCAAGTAAGGAATCAAAGGCATATAGATATTATTTATTTTCAGAAATACTTCAATATATTTTAGGAATAGAAATAGAAATTTCATAGTCCACATTAAATGGATAGGTTATGAGTTCAGGACACATTAGAAATAAAAAAATATTATAGATATGTAAAGAATTTTGCCCCACAATCACTTGTTATTTGAGTTTTTTTCTGACCAAAGATTAACAAAGATTATTATACAATATATTCTAAAAATAGACTTTACAACTCAAAAATAATAATCTAGAACTAGTAAGAATTTCTCCGCACTTTATTCTGACAAAAGTGCTTATACACATATTCTTATTTCACTTTCATTTTCACTACATATGTTATTTAAAGACTAACAAGTCCTTGGGAGAATCATTAAACAAATAAATCTCAGGTGAAGCTGCTAATTCATCTTGTCTACATGAAAGTTATCCATTTGAGAAGCAGTTTATTCGCAAATTAATATCTGCAATCAAGGGCATTCATACTTGAGATTTTTCCATATGAGGCCATTTTTGCTTTCTGCATCCTTAATGCCTCCCAGCACATGCTTTTACTATGGCCAGTCTTTTGGGATTTTTGTGGTACCTCAATCTTAGCTTCCCTCATAGTAGATTATAAGTACCATACAAACTTCATAGAAATATGCATATGAATCTCCTGTTACATGCCCTTGAAGAAATTCTGGGACAATCTAGTAAAACCACTGCTTTGGTATCTTCAATCAAAGCCATTTAAACTAACAGTACGTTGAAAGATACGAAAGAATATTATTTTTACAAAAGTTTTGTAAACAATATTGGCAAAGGAAATAGAAACATAATTTGCAGTTTTAAAGAACTACTTAATACATTTAAAAATAAATAGGAAAACAAAGTTTTCCAGAGGATAGAGGGTTATAATATTTTCAACTGACAGGAAAGGTTGAGATAGATAAAAAAGAATGGAGAAAAAAACTAAATTTGCCAACTAAGGAAGCATTAGCAACTTGGAAAACAGATATTATTTTTAAATTTTTAGAAGGTAAAAATCATCAGATATTTCCACCTGTATCTACCAGCTTCTAGTGAATTTGTCTACTAAGGAAGCATTAGAAATTTGCAAGACAATATAAGAAAAAAATGGTAACAGAATCAACAGATTTTTCCCTTGTATTTCTTTTGGAACCATAAGATATTCAACTATTGAAATCAAATCATTCTAGACTCTTTCTGTCATGTTCATGCCCTACGTTTAACAAATCATCAAATTCTTATAAATATCTTGATTCTATCTCATATCTCACATCCTAAAAGAATTCTCTGCCATTCTCTACATCATCAGTATTTCTCACTGTCTCTCTTTTTTCTCATTTTACCTCCTCCTTTCTCTAGATATATCTTCAATACATTTTTAAATATTTAGTAAGATCATATCACTCTGATAGCTAACATTTCTCAGGAGTTCATATCCAGAAGGATAATGTTTAATTCCTTAACACTGATACTCTGCATAGTCTGCACCCCTGCCTAAATCAATCATTGCCCTTCCATAGGCACCTTCTAAACATACTGAGATTACAATGCTTTCTCAAAGACACCATGCTTTTGTATCATTGAAAAGAAATTTTTTTGTCATTCCTTTCTTGTTGTACAGCAAATCCCTACTAATAAATATGCAGTTTATTTATCATCTCCTCTTTGAAACCTCCTGATCCCACCTCATGCCAGACTTCTTGCTCTTTCCTCTATCATAGCACATATCACTTTGGAATGACCTGTTGTATACTTTTCTCCTCACCAGACCCTGAGTGCCTCGAGAACAGAAATGATTTCTCACTCAACTTTATACATGAATGTACAATGTCTGCAATAGTTGTTTGTTAAATAAAGACTCTGAAACTGGAGGAGTGAAATCAGTATTGTCTTAGATTCTGTTGCTTTGAAGCAGAACCTGGAATTGGATATTCTTTCAAGGAATTCAGTTGATTATCTCCTGAGTGCACTCAGGAGAAACCTGTAGGGCAGCAAGGAAATGGGACAGGGCTAAGAAAGAAGCTAAGCAAAGGAGCAGTATTAGTTGGGTCCTTGCTTCAGCCTGACCCCAGCTCCTGACCTCTCAAGAGCTCTGGAGCATGACTAGCATAACAGAGTTGTGTCTTTTTGAGCCAAGGGGACAGGCTTTTGGACCTCTATGATACTCATCGGTTGGACTCTGCCAAGCGTTGGAGGACAATGATGGTGGAAAGCATGGCCTCCCACTCCATCTGCAGGCTAATATCAGCCCAGAGAGGGGAATTCCCTGTAAAAAAATATATATATATCTGTGAGCCTCTACTAGCCAACATTCACAGTAGCTGAACCTGGGAGGAATCTAGGCAAGACATCACCAGCTTCTACTACAAATATCACCACAATCACACACATCATCAAATGTGTTCTTCAAAAGTAGGTTATCTAGAGATATTTTTCTATTTCGTATCTGATTGCTCTCTTATTCCAGTACTTCATAGCTCCACACTCTGAGGAACTGGCTTCTTCACCTGACATAGTCGGGTGCCTTCTATTACTTGAAATATATGTAGCTACAAATTCCACAAAGTCACGCCAAGGACTTTAGTGAGCCATTGTGCAGCTATGCAGTAGTAGTGGTGCAATGGTTCTTCCAAAGGACATGTCTAACCAGATCAAACATGAGAAAATTATGTTTTAACATCTACTGCTAACTACACATTAACATAATTAGAAGAAACCAAATCCCCAGCAAATAAGTACTAAGAATATTTCTTTAGAATATTTTTTCCTTACACTTATCATAAATTACGTTTTTTATTGGAGTGAGAAAATCTTGTGTTATATCTGAGATTGGTTCTCATTAACTAAGCCACACATTACAGTAAATAAATAGTTGGTTACAGAAGGTGCTAACAGACTTATAAGGCTGTTAAGATTGTGTGAGGCTTTGTAATCTTTCCTGGACACTTGGAACTAAATAAATGGTATATTATCATATTCTAGGCATTCATGTCAGCATAGAGACATTTTAAGGTTTTGCAGCCCATGAAAACATTATTGTGAATAGACATTTATTAATATTCATGCAACATTTATATATACCTACCCACACACAGATAGACAAAACAAATGGAAATATCTTTCCACCACATTATAGTATCTTTTCAGAATTAATGCATTAGAGTAAACAACTACTGCAAATATTTTCTAAAAGGAGTAGTAGATAAAATTAAGTCCCAAAAGGAAACTTTTCTCCTAGATTATAAATAGAGGAATTGAAAATGAAACAAAAAATTCCCACTAATATACATACCAATTTAATCACTAGCAAATGCAGAGATATATGTAACAATAAGAAGCTGCCGATCTTTTAAAATTCCATTTTGTACATTTCTGTTTATTGTACTAGATTCTGACCACACATTTCTATTAAGATCATCGTATGTTAATGAAAAAGAATTCTGCTTGCTTAAAACTAACTTGGAGAAATGTTTGTAAAAGTCCAAAGACATCTCGTAGCATTTCAGCCATGAGTACGAAAGGTACACAGCAAATGTCAATGGCAGTCATGTGTAACTGAGTGCAGAGAAGAGGGTATATTAATATGGAAAAATTTGGCCCCATTCCAAGGATTTTTACAATCCCTAGACCATTTTTAAGAAGTTCTCAAAATTGAATCACACATTGAAAATGGAAAAAACAACTAACTGCATCCAATTCAGGTATGAAACTAAAGATAAGGAAATTCAGTCAGCCCTTAGCAGTGTGGTTCGAGCAGATAAAAATGGAAAATGTCCAAACCTTCTGACTGTAGAAAAGTCTCAACATTTGCATTTTGTTTCATTTTATTCTTCAGGCAGTATATTAATGCACAGGGGATCACCATTATAATTTTCATTTACATTGAATGCTCTAGATTCCACTTGAACACAAATGTATTATTGAAACCTTGATTTCTAATTTTTAATGGTTGACAAAGCAAGTGATTATATCCTTCTCTAAAACAATTTTTAAAGTGACCTTCTATTAAACCGGTTATACAGAAAATAAATAATTTAGTAAGAAAAAAAATCAGGCTGTTTCTACCCAGATGAAATGAGGAAATGTGTAAAATGTAAAAATAGAATTAGCTGGATAATTCAGACAAATATATTTTGATTTATTGGTATTGAGACAAGTGTAGTAGTGGAGTGAATAGAGCTTAGAAAAGGGTTACTTGGATAAGCGGAATTTCAGACAAACGGAGATTCTGTTTTAACCGTTTCATAAAAACATTTCTAAAATTATTACACTATTTCTTATTGTTGTATTTAAAGAAATCAAGCATACTGATCTTTCCTTAGTGAGTTACGGTTATTTTACAGGTGTAAGATACTTTACTATATAGAGAGAATTTTTAAATTTGTCCATAGACTTATCAAATACTACTGTAGCATTTAAATGTTGCAAAGAAATATGCTCTGAATTATTAAAGTAAGTATGATTTTTCGCTTTTGCTACACTTCCTCAGAGCTCAATATTTTTCTGATCAGTGTTTCTTCCCTCCTTCATACATGAGCAGCTTTTTCATCCTTTGATATTGTTCACAGTAGCTATCATCGCTTCTAATTTTAGCTGCATTTCTCTTGTCTATTGGTTTCTTCTCTTCTTCTAGTCACATTCGTTTTTCTTTCTTAATTTCCTCTGCATTTCTTAAAAGTTTGCATGTATCATCATTCTCATCTGAGAAAAACTGATTTTTGAAAACTAGCACCATATATGTGAATGATGGTTATTTTTTTTCTATGTTTGCATTGGTAACATTTGGGCAATTTTTGTTGATGTTCATGTTCAGTAGTCCTTATTTTCAAATTATTTCTGGTTTCTGATTTTTTGAGACAGTTGAGAATGCCAAACACTTGAGAGACTCTGTCTACACTGACTAATTTCTTACCTCGTATAATAATGTAAATGTGTGCTTTCCTCCAAGGGTTTTAAAGTATTTTCCAACCTTTCCTTAGATAATTGTTTCCTCTTTTGTTTTTCCTATAAACATTTTCACAATATTGATGTTTTATATCAAAATGTAAAAATACTTATGGAAATTTTCTTTCCCTTAATTATATTGCTTATACCAGAAGAAAGTTATTCCTAAAAGACTTTTTTTTTTTTTTTGGCGTGAATAACTCAGAAATCTTATTTAAGTTAACAAGAAATTATTATACACTAGTCACATCCTAAGAACAAAACTAGGTGTCATTTAAATCAGGGAAATGATCCAGAGCCATGTTAGAGATTTTTTAAAATACCAAAATAAGATAATTTCCTTAGAGGTAGTTTTGCTTTAAAGAAGTTATATTCCATTGATTTATATTGGCTTTATCTTAATTTATACTAA
Organism: Eonycteris spelaea; assembly: GCA_003508835.1. NCBI lineage: Eukaryota > Metazoa > Chordata > Mammalia > Chiroptera > Pteropodidae > Eonycteris > Eonycteris spelaea. The sequence continues at coordinate 342,450 of PUFA01000443.1, forward strand.
TTTATTAGTTGAGCTTTTGGAATATTGTTTAAGAGAGTCATTAAACATTAAAAAAATACACCACTACATTCATATCTAAAATATCATTCTTATTCAGGAACCGTTAAAAAATAGATTCAGGTATATTAAAATTTTTAAGAGATTATTTGAGCATAAATCTATTTCAATTAAACACCACCAGATTGGAAGTGGTTAGGAGCACTCCACCAACTAGGAACAGGGGAAAGACTTACAGAGAGAAAGTGTAGCAGCAAAGGAAAGAAATTATTGGATTGTCTATAGTTTAAAGCCTAGTTGACTGTTGGTGCTTAGTTGTCTTAAGCATTTTGCTTTTGTAACCTTGAGGCATTTACCGGCTTTGGGGTGGATTTGCTTACATAGACCACCATGGCATTAGAGCCACCTCAGTCTAATGATCTCCTTTTTAATTAATTTAACAAAGCATAAGTATGTTGATGGGTGGTTTCGCTTCAGTGAGTCTTACCATAAAATCCAACCCTATTATCTAATTTAAAAGGCTCTTCAAAGCTGGTTTCTGCTTACCTGTTTGGGTTGACCTGTATCTCTACACCCCAGTCTCATTGAATCACTTTCAGTTATACCACCTTGATGTACTTATTTCTCTCTACAATCTATTTCTTCTTATTATTATTATCATTCTCTTACCTCCCACTCTCTTTGGCTAACCTTGGCTAACAGATGCCCCTCCCTGTATCCAACCCAAAATATGCAACATAACCAACATAAGGACTACATTACTCTCTTGACTTTCTGCGCAGTTTCTTCATTTAATAGCAAGCACAACCAATCAAAATTTAAACCTTTCCTGAAATGCACACTAGTGACAATTAACCTGGGATTAGATTTGGTCCCCTTAAAGAAAAAGCCAGGCTAATATTTATATAAACTTTTATCAATTTTACTATAAAACAATTTTTTAGAAAAGCAAAAGGTATAATTTTGAGCATAGGGCAGAAGCTAACATTTACCAGTAAGGATCTTGCAAGAATAGGTATCAGAAAAAAAAGAGGGTAGGGATGATAGATGAGGAGGGAGAAGAGAGATACATGGGAAATATTACTAATGAGGTGGCTTTTACCACATTCCGACTAAATGTAGTGGGAATACATTCTATTTTCAACTGAATCATTTATATGTTAATAAGGTATCTAGAGCAGTGATGTGGCTGCCGATGGAATTAATCACATGTTTTCTATTTAATCCAAAGACACTATGGGATATGCAAATATTCAAATGTAATATTAATTGAAACAAAATAATATGACCTTGGAAAAGTGGTCAACCAGAAATTAATGTTTATATATCCTAAAACTCCATTGTTTAGAAATAATATAGCAATGAGGGAAAAGGCAGAGACTTGATTCTACCACACAGTTATGGATAAAAATCTGAGATTCTTTGAAGAAAGACCCTGAAAAATACCATGGTATCAAAAATAAATCAGAAAGTTTGAGTTTATAAAAGAGAAGAGCAAATATGGACTATGGTTTCTTACTAATGATGTATGGAGTATCTAAATGAGGCTGATATTCATACTGTAACCCACAGAAAAAAAAACATAACTAAAGATTGAAAATCTTCAGGAAAGAGGATGCACTCATGTCTACATGTACAGCAACCTAAAGAATGAAGGACAAATAATAGATATATTTCTTCAGACATATCCTCAGACATTTTTAAACTTTAGATTAGGATCAGTATAGCTATTTAATGGCTTGTGTATATATGCATACTTGCCTATGAATGTGTGTGGATAGATAGATGATAGGTAGATAGATTATAGAGAGATAGAGAGATAGATAGATGATAGATAGATAGATAGATAGATAGATAGATAGATAGATAGATGATAGGTAGGTGGATAATGAAAGATATTTTTATATATGAATATATACACACATCTATTTATCTTATACTCACAGATAATTTCTCAAAGCTGAATGACATAGCAAAATCTACTCATGAAATGACTACTCAGGTAAATTTATGTACCATAAACCCTTAATCTCAGCATCATCTGTCTTCTTTGACTTCCATAACTCACTAGTAACCATCAGTGTATCTCTGATTCCTTGGTCTACATTCCTCTTGTCAATGTACTAAACTATGAGAAAGTGCTTTTATACAAAGCTCATATATCCACAATTGTCTTTTAAAAGATGAGCCTCAATTTTTCTTCTAAATGCTTAACACACCTGCCAGTATTAGTCCTTTGAAAATAGAAATAAAGCCTTAGAGTTTATTTTATGCTCTCCAATCTAAGGGCAGTTTTGAACTCATAATAAGTGATTTAGAAATACTTATTGACAGATGCAGCTTGAAATTCCTCCTTAAGAATCTAGCCCAAACACTAAAATATTATTAAGATGATAAAATGTAGCTATGACTTTTAATTTAATAATAAAACTACTAATTGATTGTCATAATATTTTCAGAATTTTATATCAGATATGAAGCCAATAAACTGAGCAGCATGGCAGGAGTGCTGGGAGTCGGAGAGAAAGGCAAGCATGGCGTGTTCGGGGTGGCGAGGAGGGTAACTGCATAACAATGCATTTTTTAGAGTTTAAATTGAACTGTATCTTTGTGACAGTTACTTAGGAAATTCCAAGTTTTTCATGGTTTCCCTAAGTATGGGATCTGGCAATAAAAAATAATCTGGCATTTATCTTGTGGAATTCAGGCAGCCACCGAAGCCCAAATAAATCTAATTTCCATGATTCCTGTGATTTTACTAGTTATTCGCAGCATGGAAACTGTGTGTTTGCTATTAAATTAGAACTATAAATATCATATAAGCTGTACACTATAAAATATATAATAATTCTGGAATAACATGACTTAAATTATTACAAATATATTTGAGGCTATGAATTCTAACTATATTGAAGACTCAATAATTTCAGAAGCTGGAGGTCAAATCGGACAAAGGTAGTGATTTCTATCCACATGCTTTTCAAAAGCATGAGCTAATCCACATGCTTTTCGAAGTAAGGCAGGAAAATATAAGAATGTAACAAAATGTTACTTTCATTTAAAATTTTAGGTTATGTTTCTACTTACACCTATTTTTGTTGTTGTTATTGGCAGACATGGAAACATAGGCCAAAAATCCTAAGAACCTACAGCACATAAAACTCCAGAACTTCCTTGTTATTCAGTATTATTTAAAACTTGCTCACCAAATTCCTTACACATAATGCAAATTCTGAATTGCTATGTCACTGAATATCATGTCCAAAGAAGAACCAATAACTTTCAATAGAGATGTTTGTAACATCCCTGAAGGAAAAAGATAGGATGGAAATAGAATGAGAACACTGCCCTCACTCACAAATGTTGAGACTCATCTATAAAGCTATGCTGATAGGAAAACTCATTTAGAAAAACACGAGTCACTGATGTTTAGCATCATCAAGCAAAGAAAACTTCAATTCTCTTTATAAGTTATAACCTTTAGCACTTCTTTTTATCATTTTGTATTTCCATTCTAATTCAGAAATTTAGACATTAACTGTTATTTTTTTAAGACATTAATATTTCTGAACCTTTATATTGAATGTTAACATTTTAATGCTAGAAGAGTTTTTGGACATTGACAAGCCTAGTCAGCAGGTTGGGAGCACGTAGTGAACCTTCATTCCAGATGCTGACTCCCAGTTCTCTTCTCTTCCCAGAATGCTACCTGCCAGTTTAGTGTAATAAGGCTACAGGCAGAAAAATGAAATAACAGAAAAGCCTTTATTCTTTCACTGATAGAGATTCAGGAGTATTAACAAAGAGCATTACCCAGAGGCCACAGAGGCAAATGTGGGTTAGAGAGGTTCAAAAAAAATTTTTTCCTGTATTCACGCAATACTTCTGCTATGTCTGAATGTTCATGCAACCACCTTCCCCCCTAAATTTATATGTTAAATCCTAATACCCAGTGTGATGGTACCAGGAAGTGGGACCTTTGGGAGGTGATTAGGTCATGAGGAGGAGCTCTCATAAATGGGATTAGTGCCTTAGAAAAGAAGCTCCAGAGAGTCCTCCTCCCTTTCACTCTGTGAGGACACAGCAAGTAGTCAACAGTCTGCAACCTGAAAGAGAACCTTTGCCAGTAATCTGTCATTCCAGAACCTCAAACTTCCACCCTTAAGAACTGTGAGAAATAAATTTCTACTGTTTATAAGCTACCCACTCTGTCGTATTCTGTTACAGCATGCTGAATGAAATAAGACAGCTTCTGACACCGAATGTGTTGGTTTTCTACACCAAGCAATTCTCTCATTCTTTTTAGACACCAACTGGGTGTCCTATAATTTAGGTTGATTCTGATATTAACTACCTGGCAGAGACCCCACAGGTTAAGGGACTTAGTGTAATACAACTGCCCCCATCTCAGATGACCTATATTTCCAACTAACCTGCTATAAATCAGGGCCTCCCATAACACCCCCCTCTATTCAATAATTTGCTAGAATGGTTCACTGAACTCAGGAAAGCACTTTACTTATTATTATTGGTTTATTATAAAGAATACAACTTAGAAACAGCCAAATGGAGGAAATGTACAAAACAAGATATGCAGAAGGAGCACAGAGCATCCATGCCCTTTCTGGGCATACCACCCTCCCAGTGCCTCTATACGTTGACCAACCCAGAAGCCCTCTGAACCCCATCACTTAGAGTTTTTGTGGAGGTTTCATTATGAAGACATGATTGATTGGGTCATTGGCCATTGGTGATTGAACTCAGTCTTGAGCCCCTCTTGACTCCCTGGAGGTTATAAGACTGAGGCAGAAAGTTCCAACCCTCTAATCACCTGGTTGGTTCCCCTGGCAACCAGCTCCCATCCTTAAGTCCTTTCCGAAAGTCACCTCATTAACGAAACTCAAATATAGTTGAAAGGGACTAGTTATGAAATACACACACACACACACACACACACACACACACACACACACACACACTCATTTTATTTTTATTGCTGTAAAACTGTCTCAGAAGCCAGGGACAAAAAACAAACATTGTAACCAAAGATGCTTCTTTCACTCTTATCAATTAGGAATTTACAAGGGTTTAGGAGCTCTGGCCAGAAGCCAGGGATGCAAATTAATATATACTAGTTTTATCATGATATCATAGGAGGGGTAAAGAAGGGAAGACCTGCATTCATTTTAATTCTCATTTAATATTTAATAACATGTAGGAAAAATAGTTATCATTTACTGTGTATAATTATAATTTAAAATAAGCCATATGTAGTAAAATATGACTTAATATATTCCTAAAACACAAAAGTCCTTAAAGGAAAGTGAGAGTAGGTTGCAGATGCGTAGAAAAGCACATTAATCAGTCATACCAGAAAACCAGAGGCTCAAGATTCAGCTGACACCTGAGAAAGGACTGTCCATTGGGAAAACCATGTATGCTCATTATTAGCCAAACTGAAGTGAAAGACACAGTCCTCAGACTATCAAGTCTTCCCAAGTTATAGTGGCGGTGGAAATTCTAGGGGCTGGAACCAAAAAAATGAACAAACTGAAAGTGCTCTTCACCCAAAGAGGCCAAAAAGTGGAACCCACATTAGAAAGGGATAGAGCAGAGAAAATATTTTAGCATCAGCCCAACAATCCCAGGTCTCTAATCCAGAACTGTCTAAAGAAGACAGTAGAACAAGACCTATGGGCAACATAAGCCAGGCCTACGGTGATCTAAGAGATCTTCAACGTAGTCCTTTTACTACTGGTTCAAAGTCCATGTGCCCAATGCTTCAAAAGCCAAAACTCAAAATGTTGAGTTTGGAGTAAGGAAAGATTTATTGATAGAGAAGTTGCCAACCTAGAAGGTGGGAGCCCTAATAGTACCTCAAATCCATTTTAAGAAAGTACAAAGTTCAGCCTTCTTTTATGTCAAGGGAAGAGAAACAGGAGGGGCTGTTTTTGTGAAACTGAAACCGCAAGCAGAATTCCCCTAATAATTAGCATGACTATATGCAAGACTAAACAGAAATTATTAGCCTGAAGGCCATGGGAACAAAGTGGGTTTGAACAAGATGGAGTCAAAGTGAGACTGAATATTTCATTCTGTTATACTTTCCCCAAGTGATTGTTGTAAAAACCTTAAAATGAAAAGGGAACAGAGGTCTTAAGGAGCTATAACCTATTTCATTTCCAGACTTAAACAGATTATAAAACTTTTTAAGAAGATGGAGAAGTAAACTGAAGTCCCTGGTCCAGAATAGTCTTCAGATCTGAAAAGTAAACATAGTTGGGATGTAAATGGTTGAAGGCTGATGAGATTTTTGACAACAAATGCCCATTTCTGATAATTTTCTAGGATTCCTAGAAAAGAAGTCAATGGTGCCCTTACTTAATTCTGCTCAGGAATTTTATTAATAGCAATCACTTCTACACTCCTTCAATTTTATTATTCATGAATTCTTCTTATCACAGAGACTTTGACATAAATAGAAGTGTTATGGCCAGGCGATTAAGATCTGTCACTGTTCCGACAACCCTGAGGAGGCCTGGATCCTTTCCACCGAGGCAGTAGAGAGTTACAGATCAGAGAAAATTAGGAAAAGTAAGATTTATTAAAGTACTTTTCAAGAGAGAAATGAGCTATGCCAGAGATGACCGTAGCCCACAGAATTTGGAAAGTATACCTTATATTGGCCCTTGATAGGTGGTTACAGGGGTGGTGTTAAATGATTGGCAAGTGAGGTCAATTGATTAACCTTTGTTGCTTATGCAGTTCTTAGAATTCAGCATGTTATAATTAGATTCATAAACTTTAGGGCATTTGTCTGATAGTATGTTAGTATAATGGGGCTAAGGTTAAGGAAAGCCAGTATATGTACTAAGTGCATAAGTGCCGGTGGCCGAACTAAACCAGCAGTTATTTTTGTGTTTTTTACTTCCTTGTATTCCAGGATGTTATGGTAATCTTTAACTGTAAAATGGGTGTTTAGGGAGGTCCTAAGGGAGGTCTCTGGGCTGGGCCTTCATTCCCCCATCGCTCATGTCTATCTGTCTGCCCAACAGAAGGGTTAGGGTTTTACACAAGTTACATGCATTAAGTTACAAAATCAAAAACAGTTCTTTGTTATTGGTCTTCAAATTCAAAATAGCATTTAGAATTTTTCATCAGAAAGCTTTCAGGGAGGGGGAATCAAAGTAATTCCTACTCAAAGAAAGATCTGGGACACCTGACATCATCTAACTCTAAAAATGAGGAAACACAAAAAGAGATTATGTATCTTGCCAGAAGTCACAGTGCTAGTTAGAGACATAACAAAATCTAGAAGCTATTTCTTCTAAAATGAAAGCTTCTCTCTCTAAACAAGTCATCTTTTAGTTCTATATCTATCGTTCAGTTCAATGTTCAATTTCCCCTTTGAAATTGTGCGTAAATATACATATGAATAAAAAATTAATCAAATGATTTTCTTAACCTTGCCCACTGTACATAAGGCTATGAAAGGCAAGGTCAGCATTCTCTTAACCATAGGCAAAAGCACAGTAATTTTCTCATTAATACTTATCTTTCATCTCATAACTCATATAAGATGTTAAAACCATGACTCATCCAGGTTTCCAGATTTCCTAAAAATGAATTTCTGTAGAACATTCCATGTATCTTCATTTAATCCATAACTTACTTTACAGTGGAAACTTACCCACCTTCTTCATTCACACACAGCCAAGCCTGAATCCACAAAGTGAAAAATATGCCTTTTGAAGGCTGCTCCTGGAGCACACTGTGTTCAGTGAATTTAGAGCTGAAACTAATATGTAAAGCTAAGGCGTATTCCTACCTACATACATTTCTCTGAGTCTTTATCCATAATTCAAAGTCTAGTTCAAACAAAGACTATTTCATGAAATCTTTCCCAGCAAATGCAATCACAGCAATTTCTCCCTCCTAGGACATTCTACTGTTTCAGTTTAAGAACTACATTTAGCATACCCTGTCTTTTGTTCAGAAACGCCTCAAGTGTGCTCTTAGCTCTACCACTTCTTCCTACCACTGGTTTGCTGGACAAATGTAACCCTCACATTGACCTTTTTGTTCCCCAAGTATAGGGTGTGTGTGTGTGTGTGTGTGTGTGTGTGTGTGTGTGTGTGCGCGCGCGCGCGCGTGCATGGAGTGGGGGAGAGAGAAAATTTCCTTATCCTATAGCTCAACTAAAGTAAACTAGAATTTTCAAAAGGGGCTCTCCAAAATACAAAAGGAAAAACAAAATGGTAACAATAACAACAAATAATAACAAAATCATAGAAACAGTCTTTTTTACAGTGCACATTTTTTAACTACCACATAAATTTGGTCTAACCACAGATAGATTTGCTGATTTAATTTTGAGGTATTACAGGTCCTTGGTTCTTGCTTTCACTACTCTGTATACCCCAGATGCCATAAGCCTAATTTGAAGAATATTCACTCTGGAACCTTTGTGCCAGTAATCTCTGTGGGTCCTGGGCCACCTCGATGTTTCCTCTGATTTCAGACTGCCTTGCCTTGCATCTGGACAGCTACCCCAGCATAAATACCCAAGTTCTGACTTTCTGTGCCTTGAAAAAAAACTCTTTTACCCTTTGGCAAGTCACTGTGACTTTGGCAACTCCCCACAAAACTTCCTCCCAAAATTTGAACATGTTCACTAAACAGATTCTAAGGGAAACCAAACACTTACATAAAAAACATTTCAAGCTCTCTCCAGGCATTCATGTTCATATACATATTTTAGAGTCTAGTGACCTCATGGCCTCAAACGAAAAGCACCACCTCCCAAAAACCTCTTTCCTTATGTAATTCTCTGCCAACTTCTTCCCTTTCACTCCTTGTTCTTCACCCAACACCAACAGCCACAGATTTCTTAGGCCACCTACCCTCATCTGGCACTCTCATTAAGTTCCTCTCTGGAAAGATACTCTTAATTTTCTGTTAATTTGAAAAGCAGAAAAGATTGACATCTCCAACCCTTCTAAGAAGAAGCTGACTCTTTCTTGTTTCTCAGATCCTTGAAATAGCCTCCCTCAGAGTCGTTGCAAAAATCTGTATATTACAATTAGGCAGTGTTAAAATGTGCTTATAAAAAAATGCACATCTAGTAAGAAAATGTCATTCTCATGCTTTCTGTTGTTTTTTCTATTATTAGTCAACCAACTTACTTAAAATATTAATTTTTCTTCCTCAATATATTTTGCCCCTTCTCTTCTTTTTTTAAAGAAGATAGCAGCTCTGTAATTCATTACTTCAGGGAAGGCAGGCCAAGGAGTAGCTTGAAAGTCTTTCTTACTTTGAAATTTCAAAAGCCAAAACCCATGGAGAACTTAGAGAGTTCACGGACATCAACAGAGTGGCTTTGAAGAAGTGTGATGGGGAAATTATTCACCCCAGACTAAAAATATATCCTGGCGAGGATATCAAGGCAACAGCCACAACTTGAAGAGCACACAGAGCACACAGGTCTCTAAAGGCACCCTGCAAAACCTCTCGAACCCAACAGTGCTGCCTGTAGGTAAGAGGAAGCAATAGAACGTCATGGGACCTGAGAAGACAATGCAGAGTAGGACCCTGGATTTCTTCACTTTGACTTATATGAACTGCATATCGGTGTCAATGCTAGCTTAGCATGTTCAAGTTCCCGGAACTGAGTGTGGCACAGCTCTGGAGGATAAGAAATTCCCCAAAGGAACTGAGATCAATTTTTCCATACTAAATTAAGTTACCTTTTTTTAAGAAACAAAAATTTGCCTTATTTTTTGTGACACTGAGTTTGTAGAATGGGATTTATATTTTTAATTTACTCCTATACCCTGTTTTTCTGATTACTTTTATGATATTCAAATTCAAAGATCAGACTTAAACTCATATCACTGGAATCTGTCAGAGGGCCTTAAATTTAATTAGTACTCAGTGTGAAAATTCAGTGATTAATATTAGCAAATCATAAAATCTTTGAACTTGAAGCATTAAAAAAAATCTTTTATTCAAATCTCTTTATTTCATAGATGAGGAAACTAAGGCCCAGGAAGTTAAATTATCCAGGTTATACTAAAACATCATGGGTTTTTTTTCCTTCCAGAATATTCTTTATGTTCTAAATGTTGATGGTCATACTATCAGACATCTTCTTGAACAGTGAGCCTCATTAACAGACACCTTAATAAAGCTACTTAAATGGATAATGCATATTTAAATTGTTCTCCCAAGGCCCACCCTAGTGTTCAAACTCCTTTTGGGAGTGCTCAGGGTACTGGTCCAGATTATCTTCTATATTTCTACTGCTGTAAGAATGTCCATTTGTCTGGAATACTGGCTGATGATCTCCTGTGTGTGATTGTATCTTTTAGCCTTTCTCTCTATCTTCAGAAAAATGTCAAGTGCATCATTTTTGTCAGGGTATATTCCACTCAGGGATGTCTCTAGAGAGCATTAAAACTAGAGATTGAAAAAGGCCCCAGGCCTTGAAGAAGATGTGGCTTTGCCAGATGGTGCTGAATTGTTAAACACCTTTGATAGAAATCAAATGCATACATAGATCCATGTTGTTTCTAACTAGTGTCACTTTGTCCTCAGAATGTAAATGTGTCCTGCATTTTTACATTTTCTTTTCTCGAGGCTATGCCTGGCTTCATTTTAACCTGATTTAACCTTTACCAAAGGTAAGGTAACCCACAAGAATTGAAGAGGTAAGAAAAAAGACCAAAATGCTGTGAATTTGGAGTTTGCTTTCTCACCTTTTCCCTTCTCCCCTCTCTTCTTGGGTATGTTTCTAATATAAGCTATTTCCCCCAAATCTTCCATTCTTCAAGAGTCTTTCTTCCCTTTAATATCTGTAAAAAATAACAAGAGTTGGGTGGCATCAGGGGAGAGCACGGAAGATTTTTAGGGCAGTGAAAACATTCTGAAGGGTTACTATAATGATAATATATCATCATACCTTTGTCCAAACCCATAGACTCTACAACACCGAAAGTGAACTGTAATGTAAACTATGGATTTTAAGTGATTGTGATGTGTCAACGTAGGCTTATCTTTGCCAAAAAAACATACCACGCTGGTGAGTGATGTTGATAATGGGGGAGGCTCTGCATGTATGGGAGCAGGGAGTATATGAGAAATCTCTGTACCTTCTTCTTGACTTTGCTATAAACATAAACTGTTCTAAAAAAAATAAAGTATTTTTTGATAATAAAAAATAAATTAAAAGAAAAAAGGAACTCCACAAGCACACCATAGTGGGAAATGCAGCTTCTCCATAACATTCCTTAGATTATTGACTCTAGCTCTAACTTTGGATTTAAGTCCCAATCTCCCATTACTCTATCTTGTGCATTGCAGCTACCTCTTCTCCATATACTCAATGAAGACAGAGTTCCTCCTCCTGCATTTTCAAGAGCACCATTAACTCAAGGGTATTGTATCTATTTTTATTAAAAGCATGGGAATAATTGAGAGAGATAATGGAACAAAATTAGAAATAACTTTAAAATGAATACTTAGACATTTTTCTTTCAAAGTTCCGTAGTTATCACCACAGCAGGGAAATTCTCAGTAGTTGCCTGTTTTTCTTGGTCTTTATTTAGTAAAATTTGCTGTGTCCCACTGTCGCTTTCTATCCTAATGCTGTCTACTTCTACTACCTTTCTTAGGCACCTTCAATTCATTTACCCCTTCCACATGCCATATTAGAACCCCTAACTTCCTCCTTCTTAATCATGTAGCATAATTTACTTTCACAATTATTTTATTCTCCACTCCAGACTAAGTTCTAATACCTATTTTCATATAACCTAAAGTCCTGTTAACAAAATTTCTTAAACAAATAAGCCACATACTCCCATGACTAATGATCACATTCCTATGTGATGTAGGACCAGCAGAACAAATTCCTTTTTCTAATAGTTACTGGTTTTTTTCCAAATGTGGAAACTTTGACCCTCTTTGTGTCTCAGAGAGGCAGTCATTCCACAGGGATTCAAAAGTGTAAGTACCTTCATTCCCGCAGTGTATTCCAGCTTAGGCATGATCAAGCCATCTTGAAAATGCCCCACTGTGGTCTAGTTACAACTGTACTTCCAAAAATAGGTCCTGCATAGTGGACCGTAGTTTGAAACAGATGCTTTAGATGACTTTAAAAGCCATTATTTAAAACCGTCCTCCATTTTAGAAGTTTTGAGGTAGTCTATTAGAAGTCTGCAATACAACCTTTAAAAAAAGGTGGCATTTCCTCAAGCCTAGGCTTATGGTGTCAGAATAGTGTACAGTGAAACAAACAATCATTTGAGTCATATGAGTCATTTGGCATCCCTAGGAAATAAGCTTCTGACTTGAGAGACATTGTTGGATGGAAGGTAAGCAATCTTTACTAAGAAGTTGCCCTAAAAAATGATTTTGTATGATGAGAACTGATGATGTCATCATACCCATGAGAAGCTCCAGGGCTTCTAGTGACCTGCAGAAATAATGTAAGGAAATCTTTGCATCATTGAAAGATAGCCAACTCCCAGACAACTTTAATGCTCTTGTTCTAAGTGATCACAGACAAGTGTATTCTTGACTGCATTATCACTTCTAGTACCTCCTGTTGCAAAGGAAATTATTGACTCATTCAGTGTACCTCTTTTATGAAGTACTTTAGAACATTCTATGCACATTGAAATCAAGTAAGAGACTATGTTGAGTCACATCATTAAATGAGCTAGCTCTAATGGTGATATTTTAACTCACATATGCATTGACATTTGTGTCTCCTCCATTATCCTTTCTCAGGATGTTGATGAAAAGTTGTCTCTTCACTCTTTGGTACAATGCCTATCACAGAGTAAGACTGTGTTCTCACCAATAGAATAATCTACTAACTTGGTTTGTTTTTATCAGTAGAATGATCACTGGGTGGCAGTTTTACTTGAACTAGTTTATAGATCAAGTACTTGCTGTTTAGTTATATAAATCATTTGAATACATTTCTTCATAGAAATGTTAATTTGTATGTTACCTAATTTTTCAAAAGGCACGTTCACCATGAAAGAAAATTTTAATTCAAAATACAAAGTCAGTTATTATCAATTTTCTTCTCTCTGATTTGAACTTATACCTAAAAATCAAGAATAGCACCAAAACAGCCAATGTTTGAACATAGCTGATTGAAATTAAAATTTCCTAGATCTTTTCTAGTAGAAAAAAAAAATTTACTTATTCTTTTCATTTTAAAAAATTCTATTTTTTCTAAAAGTTAATGATCAACTAAGCCAGAAATCAATTCCAGGATCTTTGCTATGTAATACTGAGTAACTTTCACCCATTCATTTGTTCATTCACACCTTTAATATTTATTGAGGTCTACTACACACAGGATATAACAAAGTGATTTTGACAACTGGGTAGAACAACAGACTTTTGCCGTGATGGTCACAAGACTGCTTCTTCCAGACTTCAAAGGGACAATACTCTTAGCCAAATATAAGTTTAAAATAATTACACTGATGTAACTAGGATTAGTTTTCCAAACAAGAGACAAAGAAAAATTACTGCTTACATTGAACTTAGTGACAACAGGCAATGATGAAACTTAAAAACATTGAAAAATGTCCTAATATTTTAGCTCACCTTCCACCGAGAGCCTGAGGGGTGAACTTTTTGGTGGTTGTTTGTTTTTGCCTAGGCAAGTGGAAACAGACGTCGTGGCAAACTTGCAAAGCAATGTATTTGTGCACTGTGATTCACAGAACCCAGTGTTTAAGGAACATTACTCTAGAGGAGAGACAGGGAGCAGGGACAGAAAGGACACAATATTAAAGTGATAAAAGCTAATGTTCTCAAATGAGAGTTTCTCACTGCTTCAGTTTGTAAAATAAAATCACAATTTTTAAAATGTATCAAATACACTTGATATAAACACATGACAAAATTGCATGGTGTAAAAAACCCACATCACTTGTAAACTAGAACTCATTGTTTATGCACTTGTATGAAAACATGACTCAGTGTTACTGTTGCTGAATGGCTTTACCCTAATCTGTAATTGCATTTAGAAAAGTATATGGTACAAGCATCATGGTTAAGTCAAGTTCTGCTTGAATTAATATTCAATACCTCACGCTTGGATTGTTGTAACCTCCTGATTATCTTCCAGTTTCTCCACAACAATAGATCCTCAGACCACTTCCAGATTCATCTAATCTAACTGAAGCAATGCTTACTCTAAAGTATACTCATTGAGTGGGTCCCCATTGTCTAACAAATAAAGTAAGATATCTTCATCCTGGCATTTGAAGTTCTCTACAACACGGCATCAATCTAACCCTTTATCTGATATATAACCCTCCACTCCATCTGCACAGGTTTTCACATCGTCCTCAAGTAAACAATACTGATCTCCTTCTCCATAATCTTGTTTATGTTGTTTCTCCAGATGTTACTGTGTTCGAAGTTTATGGAAAAACACAGCTCCTTGAAGAAACTTTTCTAATCTTTTCTTCCCACAATGATTTTTTTCTCCCTTTGAATTTCTAGAGCAGTTTCTCAAACTCAATGCAACTGATACTTTGGTCCAGGTAATTTTTGTGTTGGGAGGCTGTCCTGTGCACTGCAAGATGTTTAGTAGCATTCTTTGCCTCTACTCTATTGGTGACTCAAAAAAGTCCCCCCTAATAGTGACACGCAAAAATGTTTCCAGATATTGTAAATGTATGCTGAGGGGACAAAATCATCCCCCGTTGTGCTAGACATTTTTTCTCTATCATCCATATTGGCATTTAAAAATATTTTGCATTTATGTTTCTTGCCTCTTAAGTTAGATAATTTTAGGACGAGTATCGTATCCTACCTTAATTTGAATCCCTAATAGACCACTGTAGTGAATGCTCAATAAATATTTAAAATCACATACTATATGATTCCAGCTATATGACATGCTGGAAAAGGCAAAAGTGTAGAAAAGATGAGTGGTTGCCAGGGGTGGGTGTGGGAGGAATAGGCAGCACTGAGTATTTTTAAGCAGTAAAAATATTCCGTATGATATCATAATAATGGATACATGTCATTATACCTTTGTCCAAACCCGTAGTGTGTACAACACACACCCAGAGTGAACCCTAAAGTAAACTAAGAACTTTGTATGATTGTGATGTGTCAATGTAGGTTCATTCTTCATTAAAAAAAAAAAAAAAGTACCATTGTGGTGAGTGATATGACAATAGGCAAGGTTACGTGTGTGTGTGTGTGTAGGGGGTGGGGCAAGGGCATTAGGAAATCCTTGTATCTTTCTTTCAGTTTTGTTGTAAACCTAAAACTTCTCTAAAAAAAAAAAAGAAAAGTCTTTTTTAAAAAGCTTATTTTTTTGGATAATTAATAAAATCAATAAAACTCTATCTAGAATGATTGGAGAAAATAAGGGAATACACAAATTATCAATATCAAAATGAAACACGTGAAATCACTATAGTTTCTATAGCTATTAAAAAGATAAGAGAATATTTTAAATATATGTAAATGGATTTATTACTCTGGAGGAATATTCTTTGAGGAAACTACCACGAAAGAAAAACAAAATGTGCTGGCTAGAAAATTACTGCTTGGCTATGTCCATGAGAACACAGGCTGTCACCCATAGGAATGTAATATTCTAACAATAAGCTTTCTGCTTCTGTACCCCCGCTTGCACACCCAACCTGTGGGACCACAGGTAATAAATAGAAGAAAAATAGACCTTTGTTTAGACAAAATGAAGAATGGGATTTGGGGCTTAAAAACCCTGTACCTCTACATTTCGGGGCTGCTTAATTTGGGGTCTACGCACACCTGGCATACCAAGCTGGCTGAAATAAAGAGTGTGTTTCCTATAACTCACTGAGTTCTGGTGGTCCGTGTGTCTTTTGGGGGCTGGCGGCTACAACAACAACAACAAAACAAACAAACAAACAAACAAAAAACAAAGAAAACTTTCTAATAATGAAATAGTTCAGTGACACAGTTCATGCCTAGCCCACAATATTGAAGCCTATTATGCAATAAACTATCCCTTCGGCACAACACACATTCGTACACATGGGTGCGTGCACACGCTTTTTACTGTTACTTTCAAACATGAACAGGCAGCCAAAGATTGCCTGACATTTGAGAAAAAGCCTCTAACAAATAAAAGAAGAAATTGGAGACAAGACAGAAAGCTGAGCAAACTTAAACTATGCTGAATTTTCCCAGAGACTGAATAGAAGATCCCTTAAATAAGAAAAGAAAAATTCTGGGGAATATTTTTAAAAACTCTTTTAAAAAATAGGATATGAGAAATAAAATATTCAAAAATATACATGAAGTTTAAGAAATCTTTCAGGAAATGTAAAAAGGAAATGATGGAAATAAGGAAAAGGTATAAATAATATAACATCAATACAGGAAATTCGACAAATAGTAAGAGTTCCTAAAAGAAAAAAACAGAAAGCTGGAGAAAATGAGATTTTTTAAAAAATGTTCAAAATTTTCTCAGAACTGAGAGATTTTAGCTTGGAGTAGAAAGTGTCCACCTAGTGACCAAACCAATGGGTAAAATAAACCCAACACCAGATCCTATAATTGTAGGCTTTCCAAATCCAAGAATACAGTAATGCAAAAGTAAATTTAATATATTTTAATTCAAGTATTTATATCACAAGACATTACACTAAGTACCATCAGACATGCAAAAAGAAGCTAAAGACCTTCCCTATCTCCAAAGGTATAAAGAAACAAAAAATGAGATATAAGTGAATATCTCATTATCATAATTACAATCATAGGATATCAAACACTGTATTTTCTTCTTATCTTGGTTTTGTCTTCAGATTTGTTTGTTTGTTTGTTTGTAAATAGAAACTACTTTGGAGTGTCTCAGCCTGTGGTATTCTGCACACATCAAATGAGGAAAGCCAGCCCTTTCTGAGCCCTCTTCACTGGTACACACATAACTCACAATCATATATACACATACTCGCACACACACAAAAATTATACACACATTTTCACATGCTTACATGCTTAGACACAATCTGACTCAGTCATTTATTAGTTCTACACATCAGAACCACTTTTTTCATTTTTAAATTCTTGACATTACAGAACTAAACTGAAATTTATTAACGTTCCACTCTTACATTTCTTATAGCCAAGACTTGTTCTGGTAGTCAGGGAGGAAAACTTAGTTTCTTAGTTTTCCAGAATAGAAGAGGATGGAGCTACCTGAGATTAGAATGAGATCTATAATTCATACTCTTTTTTCCTTTTTTAAAAATATATTCTTACCTCTTATCTTCTCTTGTATTTTGCTAGACTTTCAAAAGTTTGCTTGATATTCAGATTAGCTAATAGTGTCTTCTAATCGTTGTATACCATGCCTCCTTAACAGCTTTCAATTTTCCCCAGTGCTTCCACTACTAGCTTTTCAACAGCAACCAAACTCAATTCTTCCCTGCTCTGGGCATTGCCTCCTGTCTCACCCACAAGCCTGCCCCTGCCATCCCACTGGCCACCATTAGAGCGATTCAAAAACCTAAGCTTTCAGCAGACTCAGAAGATGTAACTCCCAGCACCTCTGAAATAATAAGTAAAAGTAAGAACGACAATGGATGTACTAAGCTCTCAGCAGGCAACCGACTCTTATTTCCTTCCTATTTGCATCCTGGAGGAGGGGTGACTATAAAACAGGACCTGAAAAAAATGTTTCAGAAGCTGAGTGCCAGCCAGATACATAGAATTCTTTATACCTAGAGCTAATGTGATTTGTATTCTAGTCAAATTGTTTCTTTCTTTATAATCAAACTTTTCTTTATATAAAAAGAGAGGGGGGAAAAGAGAGTATTATTATTATTATTATTATTATTATTATTATTATTATTAAACTCTTATGGGGAGACAACTCTCAAGATCCTGGGTGGTGAACTATTTTTATTTTTTTCAACTATTTATATTTTATCAATCATTCAATCGTTTACCAAGACAGCACATGAAGTGAACTTGTCATGTTGCACAGCCTTCAATCTATTTCCACAGAGACATCTCTATGTTATAGATAATGCCTGCATGACCTCTCCAGCCTATGGCAATGCTTTCTGTGTCTCCCACATTTGTCACTACTCTAGATTAAGCTTTTACCCCTAGGCCCTTGTTAAAATGTACATCTGTTAACCAGGAGGTTAACAGAAGAGCCCATCTGTCCAGAAAACAGTCTCTCGGCAGCCTGTCACAGTGTTCAGTGAGAAGGCAGCTGGGTGTTGTGAATGAAACTGGATTCCAGGCCTATCTTAGCTACTCACTTGCCGGTTTTAAGCCTCAGTTTCCCCAGATTTGTTTTTCTATCACCAAGAAACTTTACCCAGCAAATTATACTCAACAGAATTGTATTCACTGACCTCTAAGATTCTGTCTTATCTTAAAATTCAGTGATTCTGTATTCTAAACATAATGTATACTCTGATGCATCAGTCACCAAAGAAAAAAGTTTGATTATTTAAAAAATATATAAAATTGTATTTTAAATGTCCATTCAACAATATCCACATATGTGATTTCAAAATAATGCAAATAATTCTGGCAGGTTAAATTTAGAAGAGTTCTATTAAAACCAATTCAACAAAATTCTCTGGCACTATTCCCGGAACATTTTTATTTGATTGGGAATTGTTTAAATTTTAATCCGTTTTAAGCCCTCTCTCTCCCAATTGCGTTTCTCTTAGAATGTCGCATTTGAAATATTGACTGTAATTGCACTGACTCTCTTATTAAATCATGTATCTCAGCAGTGTTTCTGCTACCCATTTGGATATTTTTCCGGCCACACGTAGAATGTGTGGTGGGGTGGAGAGAATGCATTTTTACAGTGTGGGTGTATTTTTGTGGATTCCCTTTCCCTTCCAAGACTGCCTGCCAAAGGCCCATTTCTCTCCCATATTAATATCAATACTACCTACCACTATGTTCTTGCTTCTCTTATCTTTCCCTCTTCCTTCTAAAACATTTAAGAAAATAGCAAAGCTATTTTCTATCTTCCTAAACATTTCTTCCAGCACAAACTCTAGAAAAGCCAACAACACCAAAAAAAAAATCAAATTATGCAGACCCCATAAATCAAACAACCTCATTTTCTATAAACTCATAATTGCACAGCTTTCCCTTCCTTGAGCAGTGCTTCTTTGCTACTCCCAAATTTTATTAAGGTCAGATCTCAATCTTCATTGGCCTTGGGAAGAGAAAATGAAAATTGTGGCAGCAGAGTCTGGTAGAAGGGCTTCAGACAAGGCCCCCAGTGGATAGCCAAGCCCTATCTTGTGCACAGATCCCTTTACATGTGTTTTTTTTTTTTACTCCATACAAACAACTCATACTTTTTCTTAATGACTCTTTTCCTCCACTCCTTTCCTTTACTCATCCAACCACTGATGGAGATTGATATTTACCCTTTTATAATAAGAACTACCATATTCTAAGCAACAAGTATGTACCAGTCATTGGGTTACCCATTTCATATAAATTGTACTCCCTAATCCTCACACAATCTTACAAATCAGGCATTATCTTAGTTGTTTTAAAACAAGGGAAATTGAAACTTGGGAAGGTTAAATAACTTGCCTAATGTCCACAGACAATAAGGATCTGAGCTTAAATGTGTACCCATGTCTGTCTCACTGTTTGTTTAAAATAGACATTTGTTTAAATGGAATAATAACCAAAAGTTAGTATTAGATAAGTGCAAAAGTGGTAAATCTTATGCTGTGGTTTAATCAAAACTATACTATCCATATATGTGTAGGAAAGACTCAATCAATGACTTCCATGATCTTCTTATTCAGTGATTGGAAATGGTATTTGGTAGCAGTAAAGAAAGCTTTCAGCCATAAGTAACGGCCCAAATTTATGGGCCTAAACATATTTTTCTCACACACACAAAAATATCTAGAGCAGTGTTGCCAACAGAAATATAATATATGAATGAAAAACTCAGGTCACATGTAATTGTAAAGTTTACAGTAGCCACATTCAAAAAGTAGAAGAAAACAGATAAAGTTAATTTTAAAATATTTTATTTAGCCCAACATATCCAATACATTATCATTTCAACATGCAACCCATATTACAAATATTATGACATAACTTACTTCCTTTTTTTATACTAAGTCTTGGAAATCTGGTGTGCATATGATATTAACAGTATATCTGAATTCAAACTTGTCACATTTCAAGTGCTCTTTAGCCAGATGTGGCTAGCGACTGGCATATTGGACCACATAGGTAAGGGAAGTGGCTGCTGGGGTTAGATTTCTAGTTCAGAGGAGCTTTTACCTCATATTTAACACCTCAGGTTCACAAAATGGTTACCAAGGTATCACACATTATATCAGTGTTGCAAACAAAAACGGGGACAAGGCATCACCAATAAAATCTTTCCCAGAATACCTCTACTGTATCCCTAAGTGGCCATTTATCACAAGAGAAACTGAGGAAGCGAGAAA
The DNA here is from genome assembly GCA_003508835.1 of Eonycteris spelaea. Lineage (NCBI taxonomy): Eukaryota > Metazoa > Chordata > Mammalia > Chiroptera > Pteropodidae > Eonycteris > Eonycteris spelaea. Next base: position 362,948 of record PUFA01000443.1, read on the forward strand.
TTAGATTTTTCTAATTTCCAGTGGAAAAATATGAAGAATGGAGTTGGAAATAGAAATATATTTGCAAACTGGCTAAGTCAAACACAGGCACTGATTTAAAAAAAGAAAAGAAAAGAAAAGAACATGTTTTAAACCAATAAAAATTCCAGGAATCACAGAAACATGTTCTGCTTCATTTTGTAATATTTATATAACATTTAACTAAATAATAAATAGGTTTTTCTTTTAGAATAACACCTACTTAGCTCACTTATGTCATTTGCCAGCTAACATATTTAAAAGGAAAGAGCAGTGGAGCATCAGGAAGGAAGCATCTGGGGAGAAAAATGGTTCTCGGAAAACAAGGATATCAACCTCACTTTTCCCATAGATCTTTCCATGGTGAGTCCTCTATGAATATATGAGCACACATACCGAACACCAAATATAACACTATTTGTTCAATTCCTACCGAGTTAATGTCATTTTTCACTTTAATACATCACAATGGAAATATGCTTAGCAGTTTATAATTATTCCTAGTCATCTCTTGCCAAAATTAAATTATAGCAATATAGAGACTAAACTAATACAATCCTATTATCAACAAAATTCTGAAATTACCTTAATAGAAAGAAAAAAGATCTTTAGCTTTAGAAAAATGAATAATATTAGTTTTGACATAATAAACATTGAAATTTGGTTAACAAGAACTGAAATAAATTATGTAACAATCTATACTGTAGATAGTTTTAATCCATCTACATAATTGTACAGCTACTAAATGTTATGATAACTTAAGTATATATTCTAAGGTATTTTTGCATGTTCTCTCTTTTCACAAAAATTCTGAAAATACTTTTAATTGTCTTAAACCATGAGATGACATGGCATATTTTATTTAATAGTAGAAAACTAAACTATAATAAAGTCATTTTGTATCATGTAAATTAAAGTTGGTATTTTGTTTATTCAATTTTAAATATGTGTGCATACATGTATATGCAAACTTCGTATAACTAATGGTCTAATTATTCAAACAATTCACTAGGTCATCTAATGGGATTGTGTGAAACAAAGTTGCCATGAACTAGAATATAGGCCACATTGCATGAATTTACAATTACAAGCATGAAATTTCTCAGATGAAACATGAGTGAAATTAAACCATCAGAGAAATTAGGTCAATAGCATAGTCTTTAAATATAATCTCCTGAGATTTGCATTTTGAAAAGAAGTTGAAATCCTTGGATTCTGCTGAGAAAGATAATCCCATTATAACTTCACTATGCTGTAGCAAGTGAGATGAACTTTGTACCACATTATAGGAAGGACCTCACCACCACAAAGCCCCGGTTTCAAGAGGTTTTGTGATTGTTGCTTAATACATTGAAAACCAAATAAAAGAACAGTTTGTGCAACCTAATATTACCACTAGTACTATTAATAGCACTTGAAATCCTCTTTTCTTTTTAAATGCTTGATGGCATGTTAGATGGTTGCTCAGCCCCTGAACACATGTGGATGCCTTACTTCTATATTCTATGACACACATTCTATGTGCACACCATAAATCAGTCAGTGACTCCTTAGGGACATAATCTCAGTGCATGAACTACCAATGGATCATACTTCCCTGTCATTATGGTATTGAGTAAATACACACTCAGAGCTGTTAACACCACTCTGGGCTTTGACACCCACCACCATGTGGGCTGCCGAGGACCAGCTACACTAACACTGTGTATGGATCTGCTACATAGCCATTGTGATACATTTCTTGGAGACCTTAAAATGATGCTCCGTCACTTAAAAGTGATGTTAGAGCACAGTGTTCTATTTGAGAATACTGTCAAATTGATGATTACTTCAAAACTTAAGATATAAAAAATGAGAATTCTTTTGTTCTAATTAACTAAAATTAAAAGGCATGAGGGAACTAATTTATATTAAAAAATAACTATGATTTTACCTCCATTACCTCTCCTTGACTTATACAAACACAAGCAAAAGACGAAAGCTTGGAGAGAGGGAGAAGTTATACCTCGGAGCATCAAATTTAAAGTTAAATGTTAAATCCTTATTCCTAGGGCTTTTTATGCACCCCTTCATGTGAGTCAACCCTCCTCTCTACTGTCTACTCTCTACCCTTTCCTATCTGCTCTTCTCTTTATGCACCCATTCTGAAGAAAAAAATAATAACAATCTGTCTATGGCCATGCTACCCTGAATAAGCTCAATCCCGTCTGATCTCAGAAGCTAAGCAGGGTCGGGCTTGAACGGGAGAACACCTAGGAAAGCCAGGTTCTAGGCATAAAAAATTAAAAAGTAAAGGATCGTAAACTGACAAGGTCCTTGCAATCTGTGATGTCAATCAAGGGTTGCCTCTTCTAAGAAGAAAAAACAAAAGGAAAAAAAAATTCTAGCTTCTTACAGAGTAATTCAGCTATCACATGTACCCAAATCCAGCAAAGCAATACCTTTTGCGTATCCAAAAACGTATTAACCAGCTGTACTTACTCTTTCACTTCTCTGAATATTTGCTGAAATAAAGGAAAACTATTGTGATTTCATATCTTCACTGATACAACTTATAACATTATCTTTTAGGAAGCGATCTTGACAGGTTTATTTTTAAATGTTTTTTAATGGATTTTCCTATTACAAATGAATCAAACGTTTAAACAACCTAAATTCAAATTGTTTGTGTTCATGAAAAGCATATATTGATCTTAAATATAATTCAATAAGTGTGTTACTTAGAAATGAATTTAAACAAGTATGAAAAATAAATAATTTACAATGACTATAATCAGGGATATTTTAAAAATCAAAGTTAGAATAATACTATCAATTTTTATATATCAATCTTCAACAAATAATTTGCTCAGTTCTTTTACTATAAATGAGACATCAAATTAAAATGCTTGGTAATGTATAAGGATGAAGATCTACAGAAACTTCAAAATCTAAACTATGTAAGACTCTTTACACTGAGTTTATTATATAGAAGTAGATAATTTTATAATTAGCCTTATAAGCCCAAGACTTGACATAATGTAAAAACCTTTAGCCAGATAAATATTTCAACATTTATCCTTATTTATTTCTAGCTTTTGTCTGTAAATGCCTTGTGCTTTTAGATCCAAGAAATGCCCACAGATTTCATATTGCTTTATGAGAGAAATAAAAAAAAAAGAAAATCACCTAATAGAATTTCACTTCCTCTGATTCCTAAGATACTGAGAACTAAGTTAATCACTTCAGAAATAAGTTATTTTGGGGTAAGTATTATTTAAGGTATCCCCTGTAAATCAGTCACTTTTCCATAAAGACAAAGAAAGTATAAAAAAATATTATTTTATTTAAAATACTGGTATATTGTTGAACACAAGGAACTATCTTGGGATTTAGGAAATTATAGGTTCTTTATCAACTAAATACTTCAACCAGAGTTTAAAGAGCTACCTAAAATGGCTATTATTCCAGTAGTCTACTAATAATATTGACATCTTTTCAAAGACTTTTAGAAATACCAAATCACTCAATTGTATCTAACTATAATGGGCACTACATATTTTAAAGGCCTAACTAGCAACCCATAAGAACAATTATGCATATATGAGAATTTAACAACTATATGAATTAAATCTTTCATATTTCCTTACACTAGTATCTACATTTAAAACGTAAAAGATTTTTATATTTAATTTTGTGATTTAAAACAAGGTAAGCTAAAATGCCCCTACCAACTAATGAAATTGAAACAATCTCAAGCATTAAAAAAGACATTGAGTATAATTTCATAAATAATAAAGTAAACGTATATTCTTTATTCATTACCACGTTTTAGTTCTTAAATTTAGCACTTACTCTGTTATAGGCAAATATGCATCATTTTATTTAATTTTTGAAAGAATTCTGTATATTCATTACCCTATCTCCATGAGGTTACTGTTCCTCAGAAAGTTCAGGCAAACTTCTTACATGGAAGTTACAGTGTCAAGAGAATGATTCCAATGTTATTGTTCTTAGTCACCCTTCTAGAATCCCTTAAATAAGATTTTAAGAAATAGAAGCTTAAATTAGCTGTTCTAAAGGTACCACTTTTTTAATATATATGTGTAACAACCAGCAGTTCAAGTTCCCAGTAGTTATGTCATCAAAAGAAATGTGTGGTACAATTTATGAACTAATAAACCAGATCTATCACAGAGTCTCAATCTATAACATATGTTTGTAAGCTCCAGCATTTTCTGAATTTTGTGTTGTGATCAAATTCAGAGAAACCTCCCCATTTTCAGGCAAAGTACTTCCTGAACTTTGAGAAGTATCTAATACAAGAGACACCTAGTCATCTGATTATTGCCTTGGTAGCACAACATGTGGTCACATTTTAAGTAAAATTATGAGGTAAAATACCCCAAGATTATTTAATGTTTTTATAAAATGCAGCATTGAAATAAAAATCACCTCAATTTCCTCACCTGTAAAAAGGTTATAGGGCAGTTTTTGTCAGACTGTTGTAAAGATTAAGTGTAAAGAGTTAGAATGGTGCTGGATATATAATTGGTACTCAATAAATGTGTGTTGTTCCATGTCAATGTTAATTATAAGGAAGAGAAGGATTCAGAAAATACATGGAAAAGAGCTGAAGGATATAAACTTATAAAAGAAAGATATTTCAACAGAGAAATAACTTATTCAATTTCTTTAATGGCAATAACTGAGTGGGCCTAGAAATGGGTAATATTTCCAAAGAAGTAAAACTGTTTCATATTGTCATTGAAAACATATCCAAAAATGTCACTTCGAACTCGTGGTTTAAAGTACAACTCACATTTTCTCCTCCAAAGATCTCCCAGTCACTCCCTTTGCTCAAAGACCATGTACCTATGGCATTGCCTGTGTTATGACCACTTATAGTGGATTGAATAATGTCCCTCCAAAATTCATGTCCACCTTACAGAGCGACTTTATTGGAAGTAAGGGCTTCGCAGATGGAATGCATTAAAATGAGGCCACACTGGACTAGCATGGGACCTAAATCCAATGACTGGTGTCCCTATGGAAAGAGGAGAGGACATACAGAGGCACGGGAATGAAGGCTCTGTGAAGACAGAGGAAGAGGTCACAGTGATGCAATTACAAACCAAGGAACCCCAAAGAATTCCAGGAGCCACCAGAAACTAGGCAGAAGCATGGAAGGATTCTTTCCTGGAGGCTTCAGAGAGAACATTGTCCTGCCTACACCTTGATTTCAAACATCTAGTCTTCTCAACTGTGAAAAAAATAAATTTCTGTTGTTTTAAGCCCCAAAATTTGTTATATTTTGTTATGGGAGCCTTAGGAAATTAATACACCACCTCTGTATATGCACTTCAATGGGTACCCTGCCTAAATGTTCTCTTCTATCCTAGCATTCATCCAACTCCTCTCTAAAGCTCAGGTGCAGACCTCATTGACTCCTGATCTCATTAATCAACTCTCAGCTCAACAGCTAAAGCCTGTAAATCCATCCTTATAATTTCGCAACAAGCTGTCTGCTCTTTAAGGATAAAGTTGTATCTTACAATTGTTTAGCCCCGTAATGTCCATGGCTTAGTCAATGCTCAACAAAAGTGTCTAAGTAACTAAGTCCAGGGTACAGGCTCTGAATAAGATTAAGAGCACAACCTCTGGAATCAGACAACTAGGGTTCAGACTTTGGCTTTGTTAGTTACAAATCTATAATGTTGAATGACCCTCTCATATATCTTCTCTGTGCCTAACTTTATGTGTAAAATAGAGATAATAGCAGTATTTATATTTTAAGATTGTTCTGAGAAATTGAGTTAACACCTATAAAGCACTTGAAACAGTTCCTAGCACATAGTAAGTACTGGAAGCTATATTTTTTTATTATAATTTTTACAATATCCAGAGAAAATGCATATTAAAATGCATCTGTTTAAGGTTGGATGTGAACAGATGGCTGGAAAGGAGCCATAAATAAATAAAGTAAGCATAAAAAATGAGTCAAGTGTTTTGTTCTCCAAACCCCCAATTATTTCCTATAATGATCAAAAAAAGGCATTGTTTTTGGAGGAATCAACTAAATATTTCTTTTTCTAGGAGTATGATGGTTATTTATAGTTGTCATCTTAACTAGGCTAAGGGATGTTCAGATAGCTGGTCAAACATTATTTCTGGGTATGTCTGTGAGGGTGTTTCTAGAAACAATTAGCATTTGAATTCTTTTTTTTAATTAAGTTTATTGGGGTAACATTGGTTAATACAATTATATAGTTTTCAGGTGTACATTATAATTTGACATCTGTATATTCTATTTTGTGGCTACCACCCAAAGTTCAGTTTCCTTCAGCTTACCATATATTTGATCACCTTTACCCACTTCACCTTCCCCCTAAAACCTATATTTTGACTTCCTTTGCCCCATCTACCTTCCCCTTCTCCCCCACCCCACTAGTAACCACTAGTCTATAGTCCTCTGGTAACCACTAGCCTATGGTCCATGTCCCTGAGTCTATGTCATGTTCGTTTGTTGCTTTTAGGTTTATTTCTCACATGTAAGTGATATCATGTGATTTTCAACCTTTTCTGTCTGGCTTATTTCACTTAGCATGATTATCTCGAAGCCTGCCCATGATGTTGCAAATGGCAGTAATTCATCTCTTCTTATGGATGAGTAGCATTCCATTGTATATATGTACCACAGTTTCTTTAGCCAGTCATCTATCATAGGACACTTTGGTTGCTTCCATGTTCTGGCCACTGTGAATAATGCTGCTATGAACATCAATGTGCAGAATCTTTTCTGATATGGGCTTTCAACTCTTTGGGTTAAATACCCAATAGAGGAATTGCTGATCAAATGGTAGATCAATTCTTAGTTTTTTGAGGAAACTCTTTATGTTTCCCATAGTGACTGTGCCAAAATGCAGTCCCACCGGCAGTGTATGAGGGCTCTTTTTTCTCCCCATCCTCTCTAACATTTATTATTACTTGTCCTGTTGATAACAGCTATTCTAACAGGTGTGAGATGATATCTCATTGTGGTTTTGATGTGCATTTCCCTAATAGCTTAAACTGAGCAAAGGTCACCCTCACCAAAGCAGGTAAGCTTCATTCAGTCCTTGAGCATCTGAATAGAAAAAAAAGGGGGAAAGAGTGAATTTGTCTTTATGCTTGAGCTGGAACATCTATCATCTCAGCTATCAGCACTCCTGGTTCTTGGGCCTTCAAATTGGAACCAGGATTTATACCATTGCCCCCCACCCCCAGGTTCTCTGGCTTTTCAACTTGGATTGAATTATACCATGGGCTTCCCTGGTTTCCCAGCCTGCAGACAGCAGATCATGGCATTTCTTGGCTTCCATTACACATGAACCAATTCCTACAATAAGCAAGATAGATGATAGGAGAGAGAGAGAGAGAGAGAGAGAGAGAGAGAGAGAGAGATTTTATTGGTCTGTATCTCTACCCTTCTCAGAAGATATTAACAAAATTTCAAGTACCTTAATATGGCTTGTTAATCTCAAGGCAGTTTCCACTCAGGAATTTTATTTCTCGATAATATCTTCTCTTTTCCCCAGGCAAATCCTAGTTCTCGTTTTAAACTCAAACTCCCACCTATGGCAAACCCTCTCTTATCTTTTCTTCCTGTGAAAACCTCTTATATACCACAACACATAACTCAGCACACAGTTAAGTACTGATGATCTATAATTTTTCATGTTTGTAAATTATCTTCCCTAGACTGTAAATTTAAAAGCAAATTAGTTCTTTACAATTTAGCAAAAGATTGGATCCAAAGTTCATTCTCTTGGTTATATTTATGTGTTTAAGTCTATGTTTCTTATATAATTATAAGTCCTTTAATACAGTCAAACTGTCCTAAATACTACAATACCCCTCCTAAACCATTTAAGTAAACTTTACTTTTAAAAAAAATCAAGAGGGATAATTTTCTGCTGTATTTGGCCCAAATAAAAATTTTGTTTTATAATATATGCAGAGTGATATTTTGCTATTTGATAGTTATGGTTATAGAAAAGTAATGAGAAAGGGAAAGTTGTGAGGAAAGCCCAAAAGAAAAGTTTCAGAGAAATAAAATCATTCAGACTTAGGAAAGGAAGTCAGATAGATTAAATAAATGAGGTTAATCTTGTAGTTGATGAAAACTCAAACTTAATTTCCTGCATTAAAGAGCCAGGTAAGATAAAAGAGAAAAATATTTTAAAGGTGTAAATTTATAAAACCTAAAACCAAGAGAAAAGAAAAAGAAAGTCCCCTCTTTTAACACTAGTGAAGATTGGTCTCCTGAACAAGATAGTTTACCATTCTGCTAAAAGCCTAGTGATGGGTAAGATGTTCTATTCTGTAAATCCTGAAATTTGCCTGAAAGAAGCATATATTAAACGTGTTTGCTTAAAAGAAAAACAAAAAAACTATCATCTGTAATTTTATTCCTGCAACTTTTCCTCAGAGAGTGATGATTACAATCAATTCTTTAACCTTATTAATTACAGGAAAATGGACAGCTTAATTACACATCATAGGGTAAAGTACACTAGGAAAGCAGCCTTAGTGGATGGGATTCAGGTAAAAAAAAAAAAAACAATAAAGACATTATAAAGAAAGATGATACTTGTCACACCAAATAAATAAACTATTAGAAAAGGTGATCAGACAAATAGGGAAAATATTCATCTATATTTGTCTAATTTGATATTTTGATTAATTAACAAACTTTAAGCAAGACTCAAAATATCTCAAAACCTGTCAACTAAATTTTGAATTAGAATAATACTTTTCTTCACTAGAACGCAACTTTTTAACACCAGAGATATTGTAATGTTACCTGCTCTATCCTCATCCTCGTTGAGCCCTAGGAACTTTTCTGGTCACCAAAGATAATTCAGTTCTATGGCACCATATCCAATCTGAACCCAGAGTGGAAACACAAAAGCCTCAATGAAGTAAAAGAGATCACAGAAGCGACATTCTTAAAAAAAGTTCAGCCTTTTATTCATTGTACAACACTTGAATCTGTGTTGATGAAGGAAAAAGCAGCACTCATTCATTCATTTTTTTTTCATTTATAAGTACTTATTGTGAACTCGTTACATACCAAACACAACTCTAAGCACTGGGGATACAATAGTGCACAAGTGGAAGGGCTGGCCTCAGGTACAAGAATCCCTATTAACAAGACAGGTGGCAGAGTTTATGGGTTACAGATGCACATAGGCTGGTTGATTGTGTGGTGTAAAGATGAGTAATATCTCTTCAACTTGCTTCTATATTCTCAGCGAAATAGGAAGCAAATCATCAGCGAGAGAACAAGGCAGGAGTAAGTAATGGAGGTTTGAAGAAAAAGAAGAAGGTGTGAAATAGCCATCTCAGACAATAGGAGAGTCATTGACTAGGAAATGAAGTCCAGCAGTGACAAGGGCCCACATGACCATGAATTAATAAAAAATCACTAAGCATGGTTAAGTAACCATGGTTAATTCCTCCAGCCATATTCAGTTGTTCGGGGGCAGGCACAGAGAGCCAGAGAGTTATATTTAACCAGAATTTTGATTTTACTAAACAAGTACCATAGATGGAGAGAGGAGTGAACAGTCCATGTCATAAAAGATCCTTTAAAATGTAAAGGAATAGCTCTGACATTATGTGTAAATTCACTCAAAAATAAAACTGTATTAAATCAATGTATTTTATTTATATTTACTTATTGGATTATATAATTAGCATTATATATAATTGGCATTTGATACCTTCTAGCATACAAGGGAATTTTGTCTATTAAAACAAAAAGTTTGAGGAAGAAAGCAAGCTATAAGAAGAAATAAACTCTGCTTGAAAATCCAATAGGAATTTTGGGAAAAGGAAAAGAGCAGGGTAAAACTGCAGGAGGAGGTTGGAGAAACTACAGTTTTGTAGAGAAGTTAAGAAAAATGATTAAGTCTTGTGTAATTTAGGAGCACACATGTGAGAGGGCAAGGTGACCTCCCATCAAAGTCAGTATGGGCAGGAAGTCAGGGCCAGAAGTGAATTAATTTATGAAAACCTTGGGCATACCAGCGGTCTTTCTACAAAGAGTGAAATGACAGTTTATGTTAATCTTATGTAGATCATAACACCTAAGATGACATATTTTTCCCTAGAGTTACATGTTTAACGTTTATGTTTTACTCACAAAATTAAGGTAATTAAACTAGATGATATCTAGGTCCACTTTCAGCTGTAATGTTCTGTGAAACATGTTTTCTAGGAAAAGGCAGTGTAAATTAACCTCTGCCCCTTCACCCACAACCTGAAAACAACAAACTGAATACTCAACTTGAGTTCATTGCTACATTCTTAACTGTTCCCTGTTATCACTGGAATATATGCCTTAATGAAAAAAGGGAAACCCTCCAGCTGCCCCATAAGCTTGTTTAAAGTGATTATCACTGAGTGAAAGGGGCATCAGCAGGCAATCACATGATGGCGGCTGTCCAAAAGACAGGACTCCGTGAATAAAGTCACATGGCTATGTGGTCAGTACTTTGTGCTGGCCCTAAGCGGTTATTTCTGCCTTGTAAGTATAATTTCGAGCCTTCAGTAATTAATTGAATATAGATATTATGTTCAAAAATGTTAATGGTATGGTACAGGAATACATGTTTTATTGCTGGCTCTTTGTTTATCCTGGAATTTTAACACCACTTCTTGAAAATGTAAAGCTGCATATTACTCATTACTAATTAACAAAGAAGTTGATTAAAAGCTATGCACTTCATCTACTAAATGCAGCATCTGGGTAAAGATTTAAGAATTAAGATAGTTTCCAGGTGAAATGAAACAGACTCTTTAAGAAAAGGAATCTTATACAGCTACAATATTTATAACACTTTTATCAAGACATTAAAACAGAAGCAGATGCTTCTCTGTAATTCTAAAATATTAGTTACACATGGTATAATGCATTGCAGAAAACATCATAATAATGGATGATAGTAGAAGAACAGAGCAGTTTTCTTTTGGAGTTGGATACAGAACAGATCCCAAATATTTTTGAAGTTAAACTTAATACAGATGGGACAATTCTAAATGTGTTGCAAAGTGAATCTCACACTAGGGAAATAAGAGAAACTATTGATTTTTTTTTTTTTTTACAAACATCAATGTTGAGGGGATAGTATAAGACATATATTTATTCTGAAAAAGTATGATTTAAAGCATCGATGTCATAACTATGTTTAAAATTTTCTTGATGATGTGCTTATACTCCTTATACTTAAAAGCCTATTTTAAATCTGTTTTGTGGGTTAACAATGCAACAGACTTATAATTATGATTGGATTGAGTAAGGATGGGCTCTATCGTCTAAGCACTTGACTCCAATAATTATTATCTAGGCAACACGAATTGAAAAACTTTTCTGTTCCAGCACTGTACTAAATAGAGGAAATACAAAGACACAGTTCTGTGCCCACAGTAATTTGGGAGAGCACATGTGAGAGGGCAAGGTGATCTGTCATCAATATGGACAGGAAATTAGGGCCAGAAGTGAACTTGAAATTGATGGAAATCTTGGGCACATCAATAGTCTTTCCACAAAGAGCAAAATGGAATTTGTGGAATTAATAGTCTAGTGGAGAAAACAATCATATATAGGAACAAACACATAATAAGAACCTTATTTCATTCAGGTATATATAAGGAACCATGGAGGCAGAGACAAAGCAATCACATTGGGGTGGAGGGATGAGGGGCTGGTGGATACAACTTTACCAAGAAAGAAGTGACATTCAAAGTGTACTTAGAAAGATGAAAAAGAGGACATCCTAGAGAAAGAAGATGGATGGCACCATAAGTAAAGCCACAGCTCAAAAGAACAGGATCGTCTACCTCATAAAACCTTCTAAAGCTATAATTTACCTATGTACAGCAAAGCAACAAGATAAAAGGAAAAAAAAGGCTCGTACATACCATTTCTAATACATGTCAAATATGCAGAATTTAAAAAGAATTTTATGAGGTGATTTTGTGATATTGCTCTGTTCTTGAAAAAATATCTGCAAAGCGCAGTCTCTGCATGATTAAGTTTTATTCTAGAAGCAAAACAAAAGAAAAAACCCTTTTTTTCAAAACAAGTACCTTGTTTTGTGATTCAAAAAGAAATGTTTATTATTAAGAAATTCATGAGATACAGGAAAATATAAAGAACAATACATCCAATCTTTCAGAAACAAACACATTTTGGTGTACAGTGTTTTAGCATTTGTGAGTGTATGTGTGTAAATGTATATGTATGCTTGAATGTAGCCTCAAACTTATATAAAAAAAGGTACTCTTTGGAGTAATCTATGTGTAGAAAAAAACAGTCTCAAGTTCACAGTCTTTCAAACTCTCACTGGAGAGTATGAGAATGGGCCTTAGGCCTGGAACACTTTCTTACCAAGAGATAAAAAGCCTGCACACCCTGTGCTGGGCTGATCACCTTACATGGGGATATTTTCCCCTATCACAAGCTCAGTGTATGTTCCTTTGTTCTGCTTAATTGTTGTGTCATATGGTACCTTGCCAACCCCACTCTTATGTCTGTCCTCCTCAAGAAAGGACAGCATCCTTCCAAGAGAGGCATGCGTCTAGGATTGTCCTGACTTAGCTGCCTAGAGACTGGAGAAGATGGCAGCCTTGGTGGACCAATATTCACCACTGAAGTTGATCTTGCTCTGTCTCTTCCATAGGTAAAGTTTTGTTCTACCCAGTGCTTAACTGCTTTGTGTGACTGTATAATACGAAGGAGCAACAGGCAAAAGTGTTTGGACTTCTCTTCCTGATGGTCGGCATAGAGATGATCTTTGGTATCTTTCATGTAGTTGTAGTCCTCTCCTGGGAATGGTAACCCATGCATGGTGTTCTGCTCAACAGTATACATATCACATGTCAGGGAATGTCAACTAACGCCTTCTTGTCCTATAAGATCTAAAAAATGTTGTCTCAAACTTTAAATCCACACACACTCTGTGGATGAATCTCAAGCAGAGCCCTCCCACAAGTTCCTAGTTGTTCTCCTGAGCATCTCACCCCTTGGTCTTCAGCCTTACACATTTTCTACCATATTTGGTATCAAACTCAGACCTTTCTTTGATTTCCACAAAAAAATCCCACTTTACACAAAGCATCTGGGAGTGAGTAGATGTACTGAAAATTTAGTAGGAAGACAAAAATCACAGTTACATTATAGCAATACCAACATTTAAATAAAACATCAGACATCAAAGTTCCAAAAAAACCTTGGTAAACCTATTATTGGGGAATATGCACTGGCCCTTAACTGTAAACAATCCCTTTCTCACACTCATTGGACTTTCTGCCTTCTACCCCTTCTCTCTTCTCTGTTTCTATGTCATGCATAGCATGCAATAGTCTTTTTAATTCTTCATTTCTCTCCATTCATTCCACCATTTTTTACTTTCTACCTTAATTGTTCTCACAAAGACAGTTTCTTTCCAAACAGGAAAACTGGTGCGAATTATTAGCACGTGTTCATTTCATATATAGGTAGGTTTAACATGTCATATCATAATTAGAGATTAACAGCATCATTTTTAATAACTGCACATACTCCATAATTATTTAACCAGTCACTTTTTATAGCCATATAATTTGTTTTCAATCTCTCTCTACTTCAATTAAAATCTCTACACGAATATCGCAGTATAGTCTTACGTTATTTGAAAAGTAGATGAAAAAAAAGTGATGAAAACTCTTACTTGATAAATTCCTGCCCTAAAACAGACAACCAAATGAAAATTTTCATTCTCCAAATGAAATTGTCTGATTATCTGATCAATCATCTCTGCAAACTGATTTTAAAATGTACACCTCCCTCTTCTCTCTCTTCATCTTTAAGTCTGTTTATTGATCCCCTCCTCACCCTGCCCCAGGGCTAGGACAATCACCTGTGAAGCTATTATCAAACATCAGGATTCTATACTGCCAATATTTCCATTGAAACATTGGAGATATATATTTCTACAAGTCTTCAATTTATTTTTATCTTTGAAAATGTGAAACTCTAAGAACATTTAAATACTATGAAATTTGTTCAAATGAAATGGAACCACTTCTGTTCAGAATGGTAAAAACTGATCTCAAATTTCAACCATTATCAATCACTGTTTAATCTATGCTTGTGTTTCCAAGGTCTAAGTTGCAAACTTATCTTTACTTTTTAAAAAAAATACAGAACTCTCAGGGCCAACATTAGCATTTTTATTAAATGACCCGTATCAGCCAGGGTTCTCCAGAGAAACAGAATCAGTTGGAGATATATATAATCATATATATCCTACTTCTTCAGAAGTCATTATAGATCCCATCTTCACTTCTCCATGAATATGTGTTCATTTTTCACATTCTTTTTCCCCCCACCATTTTGACCAGATAGAGTTCTTCATGTTCCTCTTTAAACCCAGAGTGTAAATTTAAAATAGTCAAAATTCATCACAGTTAATAAATACTGATTATATGTATATTTTTCATTCCAATGAAGAAACTTTAGAGAAAACTAAGGTTTGATAACTTTAATAAGTTTATTATTCTACATTGTAGATATCAGTTGAGTCTGGCATCAGTATTATCCCAGCCAGCCTCCCAATTCTTTCTGATTTTGAAACATGCCTATTTTATAAAGAGGATTTGCAGGAAAAGAATGAATCTGTTTTAAATCTTTGCAATTTTCGTAGACCAAATGTCTCAAAGAAGTTTGCTAAAAACTGTTTATATAATTATGATTTTCTTAGTTACCGCACTCCAAAAGTCAAAAGAAGCATCCTAATTACTCATAATTAGTTCCAGTATCCACAATAATCTCAAATCCAACATAGCTAAAATTGAAACAATCTCTTCCCTCCACCCTTACTTCTTTTCCAGCGTTCCATGTCAATGAAATGCACCACCACTTAATCTGACCAAGACAGAAATAGGAAATTACTCTGGATTTGGCCTCTTCCATACCACTTTATTTTACAATTTGCCAATAAATATTGATTTCACTGATTTAAGAGTCTAAATTTATCTTTCTTTAATCCCACTGTTACTATCTTAGTTCAGATCTCTATTATCTTTTGCCCCTATTTTAATACCAGCCACCTGGCCTTTTTGCCTCTAATACTTATGCAATTTCCCCATCTCATCTGCAATCCACTGCAAAGGTGATTTTTCAAAAAAATCAAAAACAGAAAGAAGAAACAAACAATGCAGTCAGATCATGAAATTCTATTTTAAATTATTGAATTGTCCCCTTTTCCACAGGATCAAATCCAAACTCCTCATCATAGAGAAAAATTCCCTAATAAGTTAGCCACGATGATATCTTCAGTCTCAACATCCATTATTATTCATTCCTATTCTTGATCCTATTCTTAATCCACCATTATAAGAAAATCTGGGGCCAAAGACCAGAAATGATTTCTTTATCTTTTCAGATGCTAAAATAATCAACTGACCCCATTTATAAGCGAAATTTTTAATGTATATGTCAGTAAAAGTTTTGCCAATCAATCTTTCTTGTATTTTGTATTCAAGATAGCCTTAAGTAATAGATTTTATGTTACCACTTTCTCAGTCTATTTATATAGTAATGTTTCCTTCCTTAAATTTTTTCAAAAGTTAAAAGTGAAGTTACTCTTTCCTCCTGCATCGTCTTAAAAGAGGTGGACTAAGAGTGTTGGTTTGCAACAGTGGGAGTTTCCCTGGTGAAATCTGAAACTGGCCCCTATACACAGAAGACAAGGAGATACCAAGAAAGAAGCCAGGCCACTTCGGATTGGTAAGTGGCAGTTTTAATAAGCTAAAAGAACTTACTTATGAGGCTTATCTTGGTGGCTGAAAGACAAGTAGATCTCCACATCCGCCAGCCAGAATCTTAAAAGTTTATATAGAGGCCTGAACTAGCTTCAGTTATGTATACAGACCAAATGTTCTCAACAACACATTACTCTCTCAAGGCTGTGTCTTTGGAAACAAACTCCCTGTGTGAAATGGTATGAAGAGCATACACTCCACAGACAGGGGAGGGGTGAGGAGCCTTCAATTGCCCTGGCCCAGCTCATAGGTCAGCAGATGGTCACATCCTCTCATGACCTCCTTCAACAAAAGATATTCTTCACCTGATTATTGCCCCCCAAAGGGTCTTAAACGAATTTTCTCCATGTAGTATACTAGTTCTCTTGAGCAGGTATGTGCCCCAGAACTGAGGTGTAAAAAAGAAATTTCTTTGAGGTTCCCTCAGGATAGTACAACTATATTGAATTATTTTATCTTGTTAATAAAGACATTTAACTTACCCTTAAGAATTACATATATACAAAATTATATATAGTATATAAAATTATATATAGTATATATATACTATATTATATAGTATATAAATTATATATAGTATATTATATACTATATTATATAGTATATACTATATAATATATATTGTATATATAATTATATATATAATTATACATATTATTATATATTGTATGTATATTTATATATTATTGACTTTTAGAAACTTTCATAGCAAGTTGATAGAGTATTTTATGTATGTTAAATATAATTTTAAAAATGCAGGACCATATTTAAATTTTCCAGTAATTAATGTGTATTGTATTTTATAAAAGTATCGATCTAAGACAGAATGAACATATGGGCATTAAAAAAAGGCGAAGATTTGAATTTTTGAGAAAATGTATTCTAGAATACTTTCTAACTTTGTCAATAGACCAAACACCTAGAGTTTAACTTTGTGTCTATCCCATCATCGTTAGCATTTGTTCCAACATATTGATAAACTTCTTCAGGATGATCTCTTCCACAGGTGAGTACAATCCCAAAAGGCCTAGTGTCAACCATAGATACTCTCCAAGTTGTCTTACTAGGTGCTGTGAATTATTAGAGTCCAATCCTGGTATTGTAACTACATGCAAACTTCATTTCTTTAATATAGATTTTTTCATCTCTGATTCAAGCTGGTTTTGCCCAGATAATGGCATTGTGACTCACTTGCTTTTTTTTACCATGCTTATTCTGTATACTTGCTCCCATAATCATTAACCCTTAGGACATAAGATTAACCGAGCCTCAGGTCTATAATCATGAGAACAATAGGTTTGAGTTGGACTTTAGACTAAGGATGACTTCTTGACTTGGATATGTTTCAGCCCCAGGCCCATCGAGGCAGAACAACAACTCACCAGCCACAGGATCAGGCCATAGGACCAGGCCACGGGACCAGATGGGATGTCACCAGGTTGACTCCAGAACTGGACACAATGATAAATTAACCTCACCCCCCTCCAATTGTCCTATTAGTAGTACCCACAACCCAAACTCCCTTAATTTCCTTGAGTATTGATTTTTTCCCAATATAATCTATACGCCTGAGGCACCTGGGAAGCCAGGCCTTTAAACAAAAGGTCGCCTGTGTCTCCGGGACTTGTATCTCCCTAATAAACATTACTTCCTTTGCTGCAAAGTACATGTCTTTTCTTTGCCTTAGAGACATGCAGGCAGATGGATCCATTTTTGTTACCGGTAACAGTATCCACATACAGCCCATCTCTAAAGGAGAGATTAGTGTTGTTCACACTATCCCCCACCGCTGCAGAAGAGCTTACCAAACATGTGATAAGTCGTGTCAGTTCCCACCAAGAGGAATGGTATTACATTCCAAATCCCATGTACTGCCAGCAGGAAAAATTTGTTAAAAAGAATTCATAACTCTAGCCCAGAAAAGCAACATTTATCCTTACAAATAATAGGATTAGGGGACCTATTCTTGAAAAACAAACAAACAAACAAACAAATAGTTAAAGGTCTTTTAATTCTAAATGACTGCTAATCTTATAATTCTCACTTACCCACTCAGCTACCTATTCCATACTGCTTGAGTCTTTTGCCTCTGATTCTCCTTTATCTGGCTTTACTCCCAGGAAGTGAAACCTCTCCATTTAGATTAAAGAGAATTTTCATTCTTATTAAATCTTCTTGGAGATGTCCCCAAGATAGCAATATAGGAGGCTCCTGAATTCACCTCCTTTCAGGGATGTACCAAATATACACAGATCAGTTCCTTCTAGAGAAATCCAGTAACTAGTTGAGTGGCTACTATACATCAGAAAACTGAGAAAATATTCACATCAAAATGGGTAGGAAAGGCTGAGATAAACTCTCACCATTAGTACCACCCTTGGCACAGTGCCTTAACAATCAGAAGGACTCCCAACTCCCAGCTTCTCTCCGAGGAGCTAAGAGTTTGGACCCCACATCTAGTGTCCCAATTTTTAAGGCTCACACTCATGAACAGGACCCCAAATCACCTACCTCTGAAAGCCAAAGGGCTTGCATTCACATGTCCAATAGAACTATAGCAAACAAAGAAGCAGTTAACAGTCACTGAGCACTCCCCATGGCTATCCCACCAGGCTCCGTCCTGAGAGAACAGACAAACACTTCCTCTCTCAGTTTTTTTCCTGAAAAGGGTTTATTGCATACTTTGGCCAGCTGCTGCCTGGTCTGGCTGCTAATTAGCCCATATCTACATGTTTACTGAGATTCTCCCCAGAGCCCAAAGGATCAGGTGGGCACTTTCTCTACCTCCTCTCTCTGGCTCGCTCCAGCTATAAAACCAAGTTACCAGCTTCATCCTAGAAGGAAGGAGCTTGTCCACACATTTAGCACCTCAACTTTTATAGCTACCCTCCCCGACCCGCCCCCCCCCTCCGCAGGAATGGGACCCTAAATCACCTAGCTCTGATAGCCAGCAGGGTTTACAGTCACAAGTCCCATGGGACTATAGCAAACAAAGAAGTAGTTGATAAAAAGATACTTGAGCAGTCCCCTGGCTACCTGCCCCAGGCTGAGCACTGAGAGAGTCAGCAAAACTACCCATCTCCCAGTTTTTTTTTTTCCTGGAGGGGGTTTGACTGGGTCTATCCCAGCTACTGCTTGAGGGCCTGTGGGCACTTCTGCTTTCTCCCCTTGCTCACTGCAACCAAAAACAAAAACAAAAACAAAAAAAAACAACAGTCTCCATCTTCTCCCTGGAAGGAATTTGTCCAAACATCTTGTCTCTTCCAACTTTGGCAGCTGCCACCTGAGGGTCAGGCCCTCAAATTACCTAGCTCTGAAAATCAATGAGGCTCAGTATTCTTGAGTCCCACAGGATTATATTAAATAAACAAACAAACAAAAATCCGTTTCAAACTGGCATGCAAGAACTTCCTACAGGCATCTCCCCAGGGCCCAGCCCTGAAGGAGCAGATAAAAATGCCCATCTCCCAGTTTCTTTCTGCAAGAGATTTGATTGCATACATCCCAGCTGTGGCCTGAGGTTCAGACTTCTAAATAGCCTGCATGTGAAAGCTGACCAGGATTTTCCCAGGGTAGAGCTGATGTGCACACCATCCTCTGTCTCCACCTCACTGATTCTAAGAGTAAAGCTAAGTCTTAAGCTTCTCCCAGGCAGGAGCTTGTCCACATATTCACCCTGCCCTCCTACCCACCACCCTCCTCCCACACCCCGTGCGCACGCGCACACACACAGACACACACACACACACACACACACACACACACACACACACACACACACACACACACTGTTACAGATTCCACCCTAGGGGCTGGCTCACAAATAACCTAGCTCTGGGAGCTAATAGGGCTTGGCATTCACTAATCCCCAGGGACTATGCAAAGCAAAGAGGCAGTTCTGTTTGGGCACACAAGCACTCCCAGCAGCTATTCCCTCTGGCTCAGCTTAGAGAAAGTAAGCAAAAACATTCAACTTCCAATTTCTTCCTAATAGGGGCTAGACTATATATGTAACATTCTCACTCTCCCAGCTGCTGTCTGAAGGTCAGGCTTCCAATTACCCTGCATCAGAGGGCAGGAAATTAGTAATCCTCTAAGAGCAAAATCAATATACAAAAACCAACTTCATTTCTATACACTAACAACTATCAGAAGTAAAAATTAAGAAAACAATCTCATTTACAGTAGTGTGAAAAACAATAAAATAGAAATAAATTTAACAAGGAGGTGAAAGATCTGTACTCTGAAAACTATAGAACACTGATGAAAAAATTGAAGAAGACATAAATTGAAATATACTCCATGCTCATTGATTGGAAGAATTAATATTCTTAAAACATTCATGCTACCTAAGGTGATCTACAGATTTAATGCAATCCCTGTAAAAATTCCAATGGCATTTTTCATGGAAATAGAAAAAAATCCTAAAATTAATATGGAACTACAGACAACCCTGATAGTTAAAGCAATCTTGAGAAGGAACAAAACTGGTGATATCACACTATATTACAAAGCTGTATAATAAAATCATATGGTATTGGTATAAAAACAGACATGTAGGTCAACAGAAAAGAACTAAGAACCTAGAAAAAAAAAGTCCATGCTTATTTGGTCAATTTTTTAAAAAGCTTCCGTGCATACACAATGGAGAAAGAATAGTATCTTCAATGAATAGGGTTGAGAAAACTGGATATCCACATGCAAAAGAAGAAACTAAACCCCTGTCTTACACCATTCACTAACCAACTCAAAATGTATGAAAGATTTCAAAATAAGACCTGAAACTCTAAACTCTTAGGAGAAAACATAGGTGGTAAGCTCCTTGTTATGTCATAGCAATATTCTTTTTTTATTTCACACCAAAAGCACAGGCAGGCAGCAAAAGCAAAACTAAACAAGTGGGACTATATCAAACTAAAAAGCTTTTGTACAGCAAAGGAAATAATCAACAAAATGAAGGCAACCTCTGGAATAGGAGAAAAAAAATTGCAAACCATATATCCAATAAGAGATTAATTAGCAAAACTATACAAGGAATTCACAACTCAACAGCAAAAATAAATAAATAAATAATTCGATTTAAAAATGGACAAAGTACCTTAATGACATTTTTCTAAAAAAACATCCAAGTGGCCAACAGGCATATATAAAAGTGCTCAGTCACTAATTATCAGGGAAATGTAAATTAAAACCATGAGAGAGCACCTCACACCTGTTAGAATGTCTTTCCTCAGAAAAACATGAGATAACAAATGCTGGCAAGAATGTGGAGTAAAGGGAATCCTTGTGTGATGTTGGTGGGAATGGAAACTGGTACAGCCATGATGGAAAACAGTATGGAGGTTCCCCAGAAAAATTAAAAATGCAACTGCTATATGATTCAACAATCCCACTTCTGGGAATATATCCAAAGGAAACAAAATCATTATCTTGAAGCTCGATCTGTACTCCCAATGTTCATTGGAACGTTATTCACAATATCCAAGGTATGGAAACAACCTAAGTGTCTGTCAACAAATGAACAGATAAAGAAAATGTGGTATTTGTATAAAACAGACTATTATTTAACCAAAGTGGAAAGAAATATAGCAATTTGCTACAAAATGTAGGACTCTGGAGAGCATTACGCTGAGTAAAATAAAGGGAAAAAAATGGCAAACTCATAAAGTGAATGCTTGCCAATGGTTGGGTGGTGGGAGAAATTAGGAGAGGTTCATAAAATAATTAAAACTTTCAGTTATAACATGAATAATGTCTGAGCATCTAATTTTTAACACGGTGACTATAGTTGATAAAACTTTACCATACAATTGAAACTCACTAAGAGTAGAATCTGTGTTCTCACACACACCAAAAAGTAAATATGTGAGGCAATGGATGTATAAATTAACTCATTCGAAGAAATCCTCTCTCTCTCTCTCTCTCTCTCTATATATATATATATTATATATATAATATATATACCAAATCATTGCATTGTATGCTTTATACTTTAAATATATTATAATTTTATTTGTCAATAAATAAGTAAATACATAAATCTTTTAGATAACTCTTAAAGACATGAATTCCTGTCCTGCTTTAATTACTATGCTTTTATAACAAACTATTGCCCTAGATTTTATTAACAAAAAGATATTAGCAGATTTTATTTATTTTTTAAATTAGTGGTACTTTTCAAATCAAATTTAAAAAGGCAAATTGACTTCCATCTCCTTGTGTTTTAAAAAGTAAATAAGGTAAGTTGCATAATGTCTAACATCCATTTTTGATCTTATGATAGGTTGACTAAATATACTAGGGTATCTGGTATATTTATTGGCTAGAAGTCACTTGCATTCTATCCATTTTTCCATCCTGTGATCCTATCTATCCTAGAAGGTTGTAATGAGAGAGATAACACCATTAGTGGAATTCCAAGAAACAATCCAGAGATTTACTGATTGTGCAGCTTAGGTCCCATACCCACAACTAAACCAGAGAGATGGAATGCCATGGTTAGTTTAATATTAGCTTCTCCCAAACATCATGGTTGTACAAACTAGTACTAAGAAAAGGGAGGAGACCATTGGACACTAGGCAGGCAATCAAATGATGTCTGCTACTCAAATATTTCCTAAATATAGATCATAAGCATCTTGAGAACAGGTACTTATCTAATTTGTTATCATATTTCTAGACCATGGTAGAGAAAACATAACACTGTCAGCCCTCCATAGCTATCTTACATTATGTAAGTATGCAAGTGTATATAGATAGATGGATGATGGAATAATAAGGCTTATTATCTGGTAAAATTCTTTCTAAAATCTAGGGTAAAAAGACTCAATAAATCATGTTTCATCATTATAATTAATTGACCTTCTCAACTACTAGTAGAAAATCATCAGAATGATGTATTTCCCATAACTAAGTTTAGACGTAAGTAAATTTAGAATTAATGTCTCAACTCAATGGCTTATCTAGATTTACATTTACTAGATTATCAGCCAAATGCCTTACTAAACAAGAGACATGAATCATACCTTAGAACACCTGTGGTGAATTTAGTAGTTTTCTTATATGATATTATTAGTAGAAAAATATTCTGCCCTTGTGAAAGGGAGATCATACCTGAGGAAGATCAATGATGTATTCCGGTTGATTTTAACCGTCATGAGACTATACAACATACAAACAGCAATTCCATTTTCACTAAAGGATAAGACTTCAGTTAGATAACCAGGAAACTGGTAAAACAGATTTCTCTGGACCACATTCCGGATCCCAAATATCCTCAAGTTATTTCAGAATATTAAGAACCAGAGAAAATGCTTGTGTGAGTGCGACACTCTTTTCTTCTTAACTTCTCGTTAAAACTGAGACCTTCGTGAACATGTTGTAAACTTTATATATAACAAAGGTAATGCAATATTAGATTAGCAGATAATTGGTTTAGAAAAAAGATACCAAACTATTAGTTGTAATATCTTATTTAAGATTTGAGTACATTGCTTGGATAATAGCAGCTGTAAAATTGAAACTAATACAAAATGGACATAGTAAAACATTTTTCTCTAGTCTTATTTTTCTACATATCATTGAAACAGAAAATTTAATAGTGAAGGAATTAGATTATAAGGTTAGTTCTGAGCCCTAACATTAATAATATGTTTGGGATTTAGTTCCCACCTAAGGCACCAGTCTGGAAAATTTCTGTGTGGAGCAAATAGAATAGACATTGTAATGTCAAAGTGGGTATGTCACATTCCATTTAGACTATTTTGGCATCCTCACAGTGTTAGGAATGTGGGTTTATTTTACATAATCAACACTTGTAGAAATTGTGTGACCCCAAAAGCCCTTAACTAGACACAGAGGTTACAGAGGAGGTGCACCAGACCCCAAAAATCCTCATCATGTGGGAAAACACCTCTCATGCTCAATCAAAGAGGGGGCTACCTCCAGGGTTTAAATAGTAACTGAATAAATAGTTTATAAGAGTCCTGAAGTTATGCTCAATGACAAACCATTCCACATTTAAGATTCACCTTCATAAGTCACCTAACAAAATTCTATCTACTCTGTAATAATCTACATTTAATTAAGTTAATTTAAACCTTTATACCTGACCCAGGTCCCTGCTAAGAAAGAGAAAACAATGTAAGTAAGAACTCTGCCTAGGGGCAGCTGCACTTTTCTCTGACCCCCAGGGCAGGGGAGATGTTAGCTAAGAATAGGAAGATCTGGATTAGAAACCCCTTCAGTTTCCTGGTCAAAGTTTCCTTCTGGCTAGATCCTACCACATTCTAAAATTGGTGTTAGTGCTACTGACTCTGAACCTCAAATAATTGCTGGTTTTTACTTCTTGTCTTCCTACTCAGTGATTTGGCACCTCTCCCCCTTCATGTCTTGACCTTAGTTTGTCTCTGGCATTCACTGTATTGGTGGACATCAAAAGCCCATTCCATTAGGCAGAGAGCAAGTGAGTTTTATGGCCCTTCAACCATTAATGCCTTAAAGTTCACTGAGATCACAACTTGATTTTTTTCCCATCCACTTTGTAGGAAGCAGGTCAGTGGTTAATCTTAGACTACATGATATTGAAATATCCTCCAAGTTATTATTAGCAGACATGATATAGTATTATAAGCTTCAGAAAACTAGCATCTCTTTTGCATTTACTTATGAGATTTCTATTTCTAAGAATAAATGGGTAGTTTTCTTATACATCATTTTTTATTCTATACATGAAAATGTTAAATTAGTAGTATTACTTACAAGGTACCTATATTTAGAAAATACATACAACATTAAAATTTATAATACTCATACATAAAAAATAACTAATTTCTAGGATTATTCCTCTTGATCTTTTATAAAAAAATCTATACCAAATAAGTTATAAACTGCTAAACAAAATAGTAACTCTGAATATAAGAATATATTTAAAATTGTCCATTTCATTTGTTTTCAAACACTATAGAAAAGTTTACCCATGGTACTTAACCTGAGCCCAAGGAATAATGAAGTCAACCATCTTTGATAAATTAATATAATTTATTTTTAAGTGTGTGTGTATAAATAGAAAGTATAACCAAATAAATGAATAAAAGATTCATAAATAGAGAAAAACAGAGGAATTGATTGTATTTTAAATATTGAAAGAATAGAACTAACATTTATAAATAAAAAATGCCACAAAATACATCATGCCTATGTATCTTCTCTATACAATACATCACGATCAACGTAGTTATGCCAAATCCATTGCTTTTTGACTAAAAACTAAAACAGGCCTTTCAATAAATAGCATCAACATCTTGAAGAACTTCTTGAAGAACAATGATCTGTTCCATGCCTGCATTTTAATTTAAAATAAAACAAATGAATAGCATAATTGGAGCAAAGAATGAACATTAATCTTTAAATCAAAAAGATTTACAATGAGTTTATAATTAATTACATGCCAAAAAATATCTTATTGAATAGGGTGGTGACCTCAGTTACTTTGTTTAATCACTAAAACAATTTAATCTCCAAATAAGAATTTGGATCAGTTCCAAATATATCCAATTAAGATTATCAATTCACTGAGAACAGAGACAATAAACCTCAAAAATAAACTCTTTAAAACTTTTCTTTTTGATTAATGTGTCTGTACCAATTTTTATTAGTACTTAGGTCCTTGAGAAAAACAGTCTTGGCAATAGGACCCTGCTGTCCTCAGAATGCCTGGGGGCAAACATTTTCATAAATAATTCTGTTGATATTTCTATTTTATTACTGAGCACATCAGTTGTCTTCTATTAGACCCATTCTTTTAGCAAAGTCAAAAATGTTATTTTTGTTATCTTGAATACATTCTGGAAATCAGCAGATTAATAGAATTTTCTCCTAAAGATTTGGAAAAAACCTGTACAATTTTGATATATTCTTACATGACTGATTATATGGTTCTAACTCAGAAAACTTTTGTCTCTCAATTTCCACAGCAATACCATAAGTGTTCTAGACAATACTTACATTGCCAAAAGATGAATATTCATTTCTCTGGATACTTACAGGACAGTTAAATAGAGATGACTCAGAAACTAAAAATAAGAACAAATCATATCTGGCATCTTACGAACAAAATATATTTTACTAAGACAAAGAAATATTCCACTTACCTTTGAGTGACCTTGAAACTATGAGAAGACATTTTGTTTTTTCAAATGTCTATTTTTTTCAACATAAAATGTAAGTGTTTCTTAATTTCTACAAAATGCTGAATGGATTATGAAAATTTTTGAGCGTCCCTTTCAATGAACTTCAGAGGGAAACTAAAGCAAGCTTTCTTTAAACAAGATTGAGGTTAAGGAAGCCCGCCTAGTTTTCTTAATTGTAATATTTGTTGATATAGGTTATAGATCTTTGAGACTCCACCTGTTTTTGGTAAATCATGATTAATATCTTCAACTAGTCAGAAAGTGAGTATTTCCTGGGTTCCCCTCTGTGCACAGCACTCTTGCCATGCACTGACAATCAACTTCTTCTGGGAATTTTGCCAAAAGCTTCTCTTTTAATTTAGCTTTAGCTTTAGCATTTATACCATAATAAAACTAAAGGACTACTGCATTCTGAAGTTGTGCATAATCAATGATAGGTGTTTGATAAGTTACCAACATATCTATTCAACATAACAATGCGAATGATATAAATAAGATGTGCTATTCGGACTTCTTGCCATGCTCTGAAAATTTACACTCGAATGTAGATAAAAGCATACTATATGTAACATGAACCAAAAAAAATCTCACGTACTTTATATGTTAAAATTTGTCGCTCACCTGAAATACAATTCATTATTATAGTCAAAATTAATTGTAGAAATAATAACCAGTGGTAATAAATATTGAGAAATTGGTTTTAAAATGTTTAGAAATTTCCATTAGTTAATAAGAAAGAGTACATTAATTAGGTAAAATTTGGAAAAACACATTCTTTTGGAGATTAAGAAATACTAATAAAATATAAATGATTATCAAAGTTTATTAATAGAGATTAGAATAAACTGTATCAATCTGAGTTTAATTGTAAAAAGCGAGGCACTATAAGAATTATGAAAATAAGAGGTGTGATATAGGAATTAGGGCCTTACATGATTGCAGTGGAAGCTGGGGGCTGAAGTCCGGAAGGATGGAACCAAGAAATCTGGAACAGTTACTAATGACACCAACGAAGCACTGGAGTATGGAAAAGCTGAAGCTTGAAGGGAAGTCTGAGGAATCACCACCACCGTGACCATGAAGCAAAACTCATAAAGTGGTCTGCAAATCTACCATTTTTTAACACCACAGTTTCTCAAAAATATGGTTTTCTCCTCACTTCCATCTTCCACATCTTACTCTTTACAGGTAACTCTAACCAAAACCATAAAGCAAAGAGAATTCTGAAATGCTTCGTTCTCAGACTTAGGAAGGGTCCTGGTGCCAAGGTAAGGACAGACATGTGCCATATCACAATCTAATCATAATAGAATTGCTTACTGTACAAGCAGTTAAAATGTGAAAGAAAATAATATTTGAGAACTGTATTTAATTATCAATTTAACTAATTCCAGGAAGCCTTAAAACTTTCAAAAAAAGATTTTCTTGAAGAACTTTCATAGTTTACAAGGATAAATTAAAATCAGAATGTCAATTTTGCCACACCGACATTGCACAGAGAAAAAAGTGCAAAATTCTTTATAAGAACTTCCATACTAAATCATCTTTGAGCTACACATAATAAAGATGTAAGTATAAACAAAAGAGGAAAGTGTTAAAGAAAATTAGGTTTCCCAAATTTAGCTTTTGTTCTCATTAATCAAACTTTAAAATTAATTTTATAAGAATGATTTAAGATTTTAAAATGAGGTTGAAAATTAAACAAAAATTTATGTAAATGATTGCTATACATATATTAAAGAGAAAATCTTTTTTAAAATTTGCCTGAAGTTATTTCATTTTATAAAATATAACTGAAAACATTTTTTTACATAATATTCTACTGGATACAAAAAGATGAAAAATATTACTAAATATGCCAGTTGAAAGCAAGCATTCATTTAGTACCTCAAACATGTGGCCAGAGTGACTATATCTCTGTGACTATATGATACATCCAGTAGCTAAGAGATTAGTGAAATTACTATTCTGGGCCCCAAATGTCGAACTTTAAAATTCGACTCCCTAAAATTTAAGAACATAACGTTTAACAAATTTTAAATAAAATTTCAGCTTTATTATACTTCACAAATTTATTCTATTGTGCTAATATTTGCATTTGGCCTTGGCTTTGGGAAATTATTAATCTGATTACTCCATCACTGAAAATTTGGGGGGGGGGGGGAAAGCACTATAGCGTACTCTCTAAAATCATACCAACACAGATCAACTAATTTTCTGGATGCTTTATGTGAATGTAAGTCTCCTACTCTCCCCATTTTTAAAACTAGTCATCTATTTTCTGTCTCTAGATTTGACCATTCTGGCTATTTCTTACAACTGGATCCTACCATATGGATTCATCTGTTACTGGCTTCTTTCACTGAGCATAACATTCCACCCATGTTGCATTATATATCAGTTTTTCATTCTTTTATATTGCAAAAAAATATTCTGTTTATTGATTGACACATTTTACTTATCTATGCATGACTTAATGGACATAGGGTTGTTTCTACTTTTTGGCTATTATCAATAATGTTGCTATGAATATCCGTGTACAAATTCTGTGGACATGTTTTCACTTCGCTTGGGTATATACTTAAGAGTGAAATAACTGGGTCATATGGTAACTCTATGTTTAACCTTCTGAGAATATGCCAGACTGTTTTAAAAATGTCTGCACCACTTTACATTCCCACCAGCAGTGCATGAGTGTTCCAACTTCTCCAAATCCTCATGAGCTAACTCTTGTTATTATCTGATGTTTTGATTCTAGCTATCCTGGTGTATGTGCAGTGGTATTTCATTTATCTTGATTTTCATTTCCTTAATGATTAATAATGTTAAATATGTTCTCATGTGTTATTGGCCATTTATATATCTTTTTTGGAAAAATGTCTATTCAGATTTCTTCATCTAATTTTTCAATTGTTTGTCATTTCTATATTGAGTTGCAATAATTTTTATATATTCTGGATACACTTTTTTTCTTTTAATTAATTTTTGTTATTTTTTCAATTAGAGTTGACATTCAATATTTTATATTAGTTTCAGGTATACAACATAGTGGTTCCTTTCACTTTCTTTATAGTATTATTTGTGACATAATCTTTTAATTTTAATGAGGTCTAACTTTTTTTTTCTTTGTCACTTGCATTTTGGTGTTATACATAAGAAAATATTGCCTAACCAAAGGTCAATGAGAATTTTGTCTATATTTTCTCCTAAATTTTGACTTTCATTTTGGCCTATGACTCATTTCAAGTAAATTTTTTGTATATGATGTGAGATAGTAGTCTAACACCATTTTTTTACATGTAAATATCTATTTGTCCTAGCAGTACTTGTTGAAAGACTATTCTTTTCCCCATTGAATTGTCTTGGCATCCTTGTCAAAAATCAGTTGACCAAATTGGGAGTTTATTTCTGTACTCTCAATTCTATTTCATGATTTATACATCCATCCTTATGCCAGTACTATACAATCTTGAGTACTGCAGCTTTGTAGTAAGTTTTAATATCAGAGATGTGAGTCCTCCAACTTTGTTATTCTTCTAGATTGTTTGGGCTATTATGGATATCTTGCATTTCCACCAGAATTAGTTTGTCAGTTTTGCAAATCAGTCAGTTGGCATTTGATAGAATTATGTTAACTTTGTAAATCAATTTGAAGAGTACAATCATCTTAAGAATATTGTCTTCCAGCACATTAACTTATAATAGCTTTCTATTATTTAAGGCTTCTTCTATTTCTTCCAGTGATTTACTTTTTAGTTCTCATGTACAAAATATTGAATTTCTTTTATTTAATTTATTTCTATATATATATTTTATTCTTTTGGATGGTTTTGTAAATAGAATCATTTTCTTAATTTCATTTTCAGATTATCCAATAAAAGTGTATATAGATAGAATTGATTTTTATATATTGATGTAGCATTTTATAACTTTTCTGGAGACTCATTCATTAGTCTTAATTTTTTATATTGTTTTAGTGGATTCTTTAGAATTTTCTATATCAAAGATTATGTCACTTGCAAAGATAATTTTACTTCTTTCTTTCCGATCTGGTTACCTTTTCTTCTTTTCCTTGGCCTAATTATCTTGGCTAGAACCACCAATATAATGTTGAATGGAAGAACATATTCTTTTAAAGTCAAGAAATTTCACATGCAAAATAAATGTGAAATTCCATATTCTTTTGAAAAGCCAGAAGCCCTGGAAAATATTGGACTTAACAGGAGTCTAGTGGTGGCTGCCCATTTAGGTAGACTGTGTACTTTCCACATAACCAAGTCCCCACCATTCTGTATTGCCTAATACTTGCCAAATACACTAACTTGTTCACTACCTGATCCTGCAGGCAACTAGTTTGTAAATTCTGGCTCATAAAGATTAATATAGCACCTTTTTATGTTAAGCATTTAGTGTATATTTTTTTAACTGATGCATAGGAAGACTGTTACGAATGAATGAACAAATAAACAAATGAGTTTTCACTTCTAAGTGTAAGAAATCCTGTTTCCCTTAACTGCAGTTTCCTGAGCAACTAGATTTGATTAATTCCTCCTTCCTCATTCTATGACACATCTCTTATCAGGTCCATAGATTAGTGTCAGTCCATTATGACAGTTTCATTAGTATCTTCTCTTTATTTATATGATTAGCATACTTAACTGAAACAGTATCATTTTTTAATGTATATTTTCTTTTATTTTAAAATTGAAACAGTGGAATGAAGTTTTTGTGGCTGTAACAATCTTAATGGGAAAGAAAACTGGGGTGCTCATCCATCAAAAAAACAAATTCCAAAAGTCTGAATTCATTATCCTATCTTCTGAAACAAGATAAAGAATAAATAAAAGGACAGGAAAAATAACTTAATCAAAATCAGGGTGCTGATGGCTGGCAGATTTCCAGTAAAGTATAATTTCGAAGTTATCACGATTATATAACAGTGTAACACTTATTTTTCAAAGCAATCACACAAGCAGGTGTACATCCTCCAGTCCTCGCCTTGATTCCCATTCATACAAGTGAATTTTTTGCTATCCAGAGTAAGCGATGGATCAGGCCTGGATACAAATTCACTTTACTTCAGGGCAGGGGTTTCTTTTAACTTTTCCTGGTTTCTAGGATCAAGATCCAGATTATGGAGAAAGTTGCCCAAATGGTGTTACAGAATGTTTATTCATTATACTAATTCATTAACTGTTAAAATTCATTGTGAAATCTTTACATTAGCAATGGGTTACATAAAATCTGCACAGAAATATTACAAAGTAGTCCCTCAGTCCTCAAAGGGGGAAATGGTAAGTCAAGTTTTAAGAACCCCAACTCACACGAAGCCTTGGTTCTTAGTGAGGGTGCATGAAATCATCCAGTTTGGAAAATAAAGGGGAGGGAAGCACAGTTAGGACTCACTGACAGGAATGGGGTTGAGAGTGAGGCAAGCCAGGGGCAGACTCTGAAAGCTGTGCCTGTTTTAATAGTGCATTATTATAAACAAGTGAAGGAAATTGCCAATGGGTGAAACCTATTTACAATAAAGAAAAAGAAAAAGGCATCATTGGCATTGGGGGCTGAATGACTCTTTGCTCTGAGAGACTGTCCTATTCATTGTAGATGTTTAGCAGTGTCACTGACCTCTATCCATAAGATGCCAGTAACACTCCTTGTCCAGTGTGACAACTAGAAATATCTTCAGACATTGACAAATATCCTAAGGAGACCAAATTATCCACAGTGGGGAACTACGCCTGAGAAGACTAATACCAAGATTATCTCAGGGTAGAAGTCAGACTATATGCATGAGCAATGTCTCTCTTAAAAAGTTAATCCTGAAATAATCCTACAGCAGACACCTCTCAACAGGGTTAGGTCACTTGTCTAATTTGGATGTTCTTCCAGATTCCAAAGAACTCTAGGACAATGATGTCCAGATCCTCAGCTTCATGGAATCAACAGACCTCAGGGAAAGTTAGAAAACATTTCACCAGGAAAAGTGCACTCATTTTTTCTGATAAAAGCTATTTCAAGACCAGAAGTTGTGCTCACACTTTGTGTAATAGGTAAGAAAGTGCATATTTCTCAAAGGACCTAAAATTGGGTCCTATGTTATGAATCTTTTCATTCATCCCACAGATATTGTTATTAACACTGTTGTTATCTTTAGGAATCCTGCACTCTACAATGTACTAACAACAACAACAACAACACACACACACACACATACACACACACAGAAGATTTGTCAGATATTATCACTAACTTCAAAAAGCTAATAATAATCAACTAATGAACTATTCTAGTCTAGTTTCCTTTTAACATCAATCTAGCTAAACCCCCACCCTTCTTTGATAGATCCTGGCCTCCCGCAGAGGAACAAATACCGTCTATTTCTATAGCAGTCATCCATTTATCCTGAAAGACAGAATTTGTTTTGCTGACATCTCATTCCTACTTGGGTTGGACCACAGTTTTGTCAATCTCACTGAGCTATTATGATTATGCACTTATTTCAACTTTTTTCACCAATAAAGAGTGATTCCCTCACTATACCAATCTTTTTGTTTATGTTCTTGTGTACAGTGAGCATTAAAAACAAAAAGTTTGTTTGTTTGTTTTAAAAAAAGGAGATTGTTCATAATTGTCAGAATCCAGCCTTAGATTTTAAGTTTCTGTGTGAACGGTTAAGTGTTAGTTGCTTTCTGGAGTACTGTGTTGAAAGGGATTCTCTGGACAAATGAAATATGGATTAAGTTTCTGGCATGTGCAGAATGCTTTGGGAACTCAGAAGAGGGAGTCTTTATCTCTGCAGGAGATGTGAGGGACAGTCTTCCAAAAGCATGACATTTCAAAAAGTTCCATTTCTCTATGTGCAACTGAAGAACATTTCAGGCAGAAGGAAATGCATTTGCAAAAATGTTCCAGCATGTTCAAGCAGTAATTCAAGGCCTGTGGGTTGGATTTAGGGGCAGGGTGAGAATACTGTGGGAAATGGGACCAGAAACTCAAAAATTAAAAAAGAGAAAATTTAGACTTTTTATATTTTTTCACTCTGGAGCAGTGTGGAGGATGAGCTAAAGAAACTTTTTTTTTTTTTTTTTTTTTTTGTAATGGCCATGTAACTTGTCTTCTTAAAGATAATCCACTTGGGAGGATATTGTAATGGACTCAGAAACTGAAGATTGGGATTTAAGCAGCATCTAAATTGATATAATTTCTCATTTACATATAAAAGAGAAACTATGCAAAACTTGCTCTCATGGTAAGAGCTAAGCATGAGGATGGTGCTTACTATGAACATGATAAAGATGAATAAGAGAAAACATTTATTTGAACTCTTACTATATGCCAGTCACTGATTCTAAGTGCTTTACTCACACCTCTACTATGTCATCTTATCCTCATGTGGCCAGTTGCAAAAAGGCCACAAATTCCAACCATCCTTGTATGTATGATCTTTGCAATGTGCATTTCCACTCCTTCTGCCAAGAAATCTCTCTCTTTACTCCTTAAATCTGGGCTTGACCATATGATTTGCTATAGTCAAGAGTCATTAGAAAACATGATAAAAGCAGAGGCTTGAAAATGAACTCGTTCTCTTTGCTGCCCTGAGAACACCATGTGAAGAAGCATGGGCTAGCCTGTGGGATGGTGAGAAACACATTGTCCATCTGACAGACAATATCTGCCCATCTGGCAGACATGAAGTAAGGACTCTCTAGACCAACTAGCTTTCCAACTACTGACATATAAAACCATCTAAAACCATTCATCTTCATCCAAGTCTCTCTAGATCAGAAGAACCTCTAAGCCAATTCAAGGACTTATACACATAATAAATGTTTATTGCGTGTATCCATCAAATTCTGGGTAGTTTGTTATACAGCATAAGCTTACTGACAAATTTTACTACAATTATAGCAGAAGTGTACTAATTGTATTGTCATTTTAAGAAAAAAATGGATACATATAAAGACTAAGTAACTTGCCAATGGTTCTAGAGTTAACAAATGATGAAAATCAGAATTTAAACCCAGGCCCTAGATTAATGCATATTTTTTAGCGGTTGGTCTGTTTAGCTGGAAGAATATGTATAGTGTTTTCTCCATTAAACAAACTAAGATTTTTCTATTACTTTAAAAGAAAATGGGGATGGGAAAGACATATGAGAATAAGAACTCTTAGGAAAACATAATTCACCAGGTTTGTCACCAAGGACTACATAAGTTAAAGAGAAGAATGACAACTGTATTGCAGCGATTGTCAAAAACAGTAACTCACAGCCTATCAGTCAACTACAAAACTCAGTAGTCTGCAGGAACTTCTAGGTGGTCCACCTGCCAGTCCATGGACCAATTAACATGTATGATATTACAATCTGGCATAGATGTATTTAATATATACCTCCATGAAATGTTATCAAAATGCCTCACAGTTCTTCATATTCACTTTTTCTTTTTTTTCTTATTTGGTGGTAGCAAGTGAGAGGGGTTTATTACCATGCCAAAATCCCTAGACCCAAAATGTTTGAGACCCAGGGCAACCAAGTATACAGCAAAAGTTCCCTCTGCCCACCAAAACAAACAAACAAACAAACAAATGTCCACTGAAGAGAAAGCAAGAATTTCCATGATAATTAAAAAGATAGCAATAGGAATGTTGTAAAGCTTAGGAACAACATAGAATGCAGAGTTATACTGTAAGGGTAAAAAGGAGCAAATTTTGATTTATTGAGCTGTAATTCCATTGAGGGTTTCTGGTGACTCCAGCTTCACACTTGCGGTTATACTATTCCCAGAACCCCTCAATGGAGTGATTTCCTGAAATGCACAGCTGCCTCTTATTTATTTTATTAACTTTACATAAAAACCATGGGAGCATAGCTTTTACAGTATTTGACTATGATTGGCCTTGTCTTTTTACATTTGGGATAGAAGATGAAAAACATAAAATGCAATGAGAATACCATTGAAAAACTAAAACTTTCAAAGGAATGATAAGTAGAAAGACTTTTTGCTTGGGGTTATAATTTAACAATAAAATTTCCTCAGACTAGTATATGGTAATTGATTATATTTTTCAAAACAGATCAAAATCTAGATTTATACCATGAAGAACATTTGCACAATATGCAATATCTAGACTAAAAGAAAAAATTGCTGAACTTCTTGATTATAATCTTATTAATAAGGAGTAAGGAAGTATAAATTATTACAGAATCTATTATGATCCACTTTTAATTTTTTTCAAATATCTAGATTATATCTTAAAAAACCCCTTTAGAGTAATCATCATTTTTCAAAAACTTTATCTCAAGAACTATTATCTTTAAAATATAAGCTATTAGATTATGATCCTAGACTCTAGAGCATTAAAAAACACCAGAAAGGAAAAATCAGTACATTGAAAAGAAAAATTTGAGTTAAAAATATATAAGTAGTCACTAAACTAACAAGTTTTTATAATTTTGGGATAAATTTGTATCTTTTAATGAATTCCTAAAAATATTCTTTTAAATGAGTGTTTTAACCATCCAGTGTAATTGTAAAGTATTAAGTGCAAATAAGTCATGATATAGTGTTAATGCCAAAGCATTTTCTTACTTAAGTGAACAAGGATATCATTAGAAATTTCTCAAAAAGTCCAACATGTGGAGCTTGTAGCTCTTCAATTATGCCAACATTTATTAAATAGAAATTACAAATCTTCTTTAAGGAAATGAGTCCAGATGCTTGCAATTGATATTTCTCAGTCCCACACAAGATACTACAACTTAATTCCAATGTCTTCACTTTCAAGGGCTAAAAACTCACAAATTATGTCATTAGAAGTAGCAATGGCTAACCAGTGGTTTGCTGTAATGTATTTTCATTAGCTAAACCTAATTGGAGCCAAATGAGTAGAACAATGTTGTAAGGACACATAGAAAAATCTGAAATCTTTAAAAACTGAAATAAATTAGTGTAATCAGTAGTGTATGCTGAATACATTGTATTCAATTAATATAAATAGGATGGCAGTCAGTTGGGAAGTGCCACAGACCATGATGGTTTTGGTGGGCACCAGATGTCTTCTTACACTGTGTAAATACAAACAACATGCCAGACTGAACCAGATCAAATATCAGGGAATCTGGGAACAAATAGCTCAATGGAGATCATTGCAAATTTCTCTGGTGCGATTTTACAGAGCATGGTCTAGTCTTGATTGTCAATTTGTGTGTTTAGGGTAGAAGGAGGTAGGTGGTATACACAGAAAGCTCTTTTCAAAGACAAAAAAATGTAGCCCACACTACTGTATTCAAACCATGGCACCCTTATAAGAATTATTTTAAGCTCATATTTATTTTTACAATAAATTTTGATGTATATAAGACAAAGCTTGAGCTTTGTCAGCATAATAGCTTCAGGAAGATTCTTTTTTTTATGGACATTTTTTGATGAGTTCCTCTTTCAAAATGAAATAACATTAAACTCACAATTTGAAGCTATCTGAATTTGTCAAACATATTGGAATTATGACTTTTTCTTCCATTTTAAATATTCTGATTTAAAAGAGATGGCAACTTTGCTGTCATGTTAAGCATGTATGTTTTAGGTATGTATGTTTTTCACCAGTCACTGAAGTAAAATAATGGAATTTCAAACTAGTTCATGTTGTGGTCACAAAAGTCATTATACAGTGAGACTCTTGGATTCATCACCAACTTACATTGCCTTGATTGAATGTCAGTCTCTCTGGGTTTCAGTTTACTCCCCTTAAGATGAGGGACTGGTTTGGTTAGCCCCTAAGGTTTTTCCAGCTCTCAGAATCTGTGTAAACTGAGAGCCAGTCAAATTGTATGAAAACATTAATAATTCAGGCAGAAATGGCTTTTTTTATTGTAATCCTTGTAGCTAAGAAATGTTCTGTGGCTTCTGATCATAAATCATTACAGGAAGTTGTATAGGAGTCATTGAGTAAGCCAAAGTGCATACAATTATTATAGAAAAAAAGTTACAAAATATATGTAAAATATATATATATATATATATAACCAGATATAATCTTAACTGCAAGGTAGTAACATTCTTAAGATTTTAGTGAGTAGATAAGGGGAGGAGGTGAAAGAATGGTGAGGGAGATGGTAGAGAAAGAAGAAACAGATGGTAAGGGCAATAAAGCTGATAAAAGATGAAGCTGGTATAGATGCAAATGTAGATATGGCCCATATAGACACAAATGATGTAGATGGACTTGATCCATCACTTAAAAACAAACATTTTCTTAGGTTATTAAATATTTTTCAGAAGCAATATGATTAAGGACTACTATACATATATATGCCATATATATATATTCATATAAACATGAGTGCATAGATGTATATATTATTAATTTTTGTAATTTTATAAAAATATCCTGTAGCTAAATTTTATATATATCCATCATTTTAGGTTAAATTCCTAGACATAAAAATAGTATGGAAATGCTGTGCAAATTTTTAACATATGGCAACAATTAATAAATCAAGCATTAATTAACACTTTATTAAGGACCTGAGACACAATTAGGATAAAGTTGTGTTGTCCCTCCTATGAAGTGAAGTGAGACGTGAGGAAGCCTCTTACCCTCTCTTGACTTTAATGCTTTTAAGATTAAAGGTCTCTCTCTTGAAGAGTTTTAGACTTGGCCATGCAGAGGTGTGAGAAGTCAAGATTGCCTGTGAAGTGTCCTGATACAGGGCAACAGCAGCTGTCCTTATTTAATTCGATATCTCATTCTGTTCTGGATGGAGGTGAGGCAGGCATGCAGAGGCAGGGCACCTACTGGTTGGAAGAGAATGGGGCCACAGAACAATCTTTGTTATTACTTTAGAAGTTCTTCATTTCCTTCCAAAGGAGAAAGCAGCAGAGATAACAGAAGCAAAGATTCTGGAAGCGTGTCAGTAGGCCTTTCAATAAACTCACAAAAGGGAGCTACACTCTTGATTTAAAATTTTCAGGCTCCTTGGCCCCATTGTAAAATGAAGAGTTTCTCAACTCTATGTTATGTAATGTTTCATCTTTGGATGCTTCTATGACTTTCAAAGAAGAATGTTCACTGACTTTTTTCCCCTTAATTTTTAAAAATCAAATATCAATACAGTATTTGATCAGAAGGTTATTAGTTATGACAATTTTTCACTCAAGGTTTGAGAGTGGAAATGTAGAGGATGCTTTTATCTGGGGGTGGCTTATTGAGGGGTTCTGGTTTCTGGGGTCGCAACTGTTACCGTTGGGGCCAATCGAAGTTCAGTGCCACCCCAATGGCAGAGGGGAGGGAGAGGGATAACAGTGGCCCAGAAGCATACTTAACATTTTCCCTCTGTTCTTCCTGAAATGATACAGTGAAGAATCACAGGTCAGTGAGATTTAGAAAATATTTATTAAAAGTATATTTTAGAAAGACAAAGCATGCCCCAAAGAGGCACATAGTCTCAGTGCTGTAACCACAATAATCAACACAAAGAGGCCACAAAAAGTTCACAAAAAGAGCAAAAAGGACCCAGAAGTGGGAATGTCTGCCTTATATTTGGGCCGTGATGGGTGGTTCCGAAGCCATTCCTAGGTGATTGGCAAGTGAGGTCTTTTTGATTGACACTTGGCTGCTATATAAATCTTTGCCTAGTGTACATGTGCTTACCCAGAATTCAGTCTATTATAATTAGATTCATGAATTTTCAAGCATAACATAGTATTATGATGACGCTGTAATTGTAGGCAAATTAGGGTAACTGAGTTAGGTCAGCCAAGACTATGACTCTCTTGTCCTTTGTCTCTGAGGATACAGGAGGGATTCTCTAACTACAAATAGGGTGTTCTTTGGGCAGTCTCTAGGCCCTATTCCTTCATTTCCCCTGTTGCTCATGTCTGGCTAGCTACCTAACACAACCCCATGTTGAAGGGTTCCTTCTAGATTTCCAGGGACTTATCTTCATTTCCTTAGAAAAACAAGTATCCTGAGCATTGCAGAAAAGAAGGGTATGAAGTAAGCAATAACCGAAAAGTCTGTTTTATTTTCCTACTCTTCTTCTGCCCCTTAAACCTATTTAAGTCCTGAATCTTAGTCTTATGAGACAAATTTCAAAAGGCAATTTTCCACATTAGTCTGAAACTTCTTCCTTCTCCATGAAAAAGAGAGAGATGAACTTTAGTAGTAGCTAGACTGCTTAGGTAGCTCCATGAGAAAACATGTGCATCATCATTCACTAGGAGATGTGTGCAAGTTGGGAGTATGTATATTTATTCAGGCTACTAGGTCTGTCTCGGAAGGGATTCAAGGATTCTGGGTTTCCCAAAGGCCAGAATAGAAGCAGCACTTTAAAGGAGTGCAGAGTGAGTCACTTTGTGAGAAAGAAGGGAAAAAAAAAAAAAGATCCAGTTCATGGACAATAATCTTGGCATAAAAGACAATAGAGCAATAGTCAGATGCATTACCTTAGCTAGGGGAGGGAGGTTGAGGAGGTGGACTGGGTGGAGTGGGATGGGTAAATTATTTTAAGATCCTTGCTCTTCCACAAAAGAGTTACAATCACTGGCTCCAACTGGTCAGGGCTCGAGATACCTAGGGAGCTGGACATGTTTCTGAAGGAAGTCTCACAAAGGTCACAGTAAGCAAAGGAAATTCCAGTAACCACACACTGAAAATAAAGAGCAAAGTGGCCGTGCAAAGACAGGGTGATGAGCAGAGCACACTTGCTAAAGCCACGTGGCCAATATCTTTTCTGCAGCCCACCCTACTCTGGAAAGATTTCCTTTAAATCAAGGATGAAATTTATAAGCACTTATTATAGGACCAAGGCAGTGTGAGACCATAGACTATATAGAGTACTATCTTTCTTTCTTTTTCTTGTATGTGTATATTATTAATTCTAAATACAAATTTACACCAAAGCATTATAACCAGCTGCATGCAAATAGAGAAACTGGAAATCTGCAGAAGTGTCTAATTTCCAGGAAAAAAAAAATTCTAGGTTTCTGAGGAAGCACTGACACATAAGAGGCATTTTAGCTTCAATGAAAAAATAACACAGGGCCTTCACATCAATGGCTTTTTTTTTTTTTTTGCCATAAAAGCTGATAGAAATTCAACATAATCAGAAAGAAAAACTAAAATTAAAAAAAAAAAGCCACTTATACAATTTTGCTGAGTGACTTGAATACATATAGCAGTGAAAGGAAACTAAGAATCTTATGGGTTATAACAGTGAATTTATTAAGCAAGGTGGTAATACAACCTAATGACT
Source organism: Eonycteris spelaea (assembly GCA_003508835.1). Classification (NCBI taxonomy): domain Eukaryota; kingdom Metazoa; phylum Chordata; class Mammalia; order Chiroptera; family Pteropodidae; genus Eonycteris; species Eonycteris spelaea. The sequence goes on from PUFA01000443.1 coordinate 403,244, forward strand.
CAAAAGTCACAGTCAATGTCAAGGCTTAGGATTGCCAAGGGACCCGTGTGACTGCTCTAAAAAAGAAAAAAATACTTTAGAATAATGATGACTTGAAACAAGGGAATACTATACATCTTTGTGTACAGCTATGCCCTGCAAGTATTGAAATCTCATCCAAAGGTAGCTTAAATATGAAGGTATTTTTTTACCCCACCACAGAAGAAGGTTGCAGATAGGACCATACCAAGATTGGTTAATTCAATAGCGTGATAATGTATGAAAAATCCAGGTTCTTTCCATTTGTCTCTTCCCATCGGCCAAAAATGACTGCTGATGTTCAGGGGATTACATGTATTAATATTCAGAGACAGGAAAATGCAGCATACATTCTTTCATTGCTTTTATAAGCGAAGACACCATGTCCCAGAAACTCCCTGCAGCAGTCTGGATCTAATCAGGAGTCAGGTTCCACACCATGTCCTCAAATCCACAGCTCAGGTTGCAAATTGCAGGAAGCCTCTTCCTCCCAAAATGTCTCTCCAGCGCCCTCTACTGAGGAAGCTTAACATTATACTCATTTTAAAGGAGAAATAGTTAAAGGAATTCCCTTATTTATCTTACATATCCAAAGGTACATTCAGGGCTGAGAGGCAATAAATTAAGAGCTGACACAGCTCTGATGACTTTCCCTCATATCTCTTTGGCCAGAAGTACATGGCATGCACACGCCTAAACCAATAACTGAATGGGATTAATCACCATATTTGGTTTAGACTAATCAAAATTCACCCCTTAAGGCTAAAAAGGATCTCTCTCTCTCCAGAGTACCTGGCCACAAGGCCAATCAGGGCTCTGCCCTCAGGAAGAAGCCTGAGAATGAACATGGGCAAGCAACCAATCACATGTGCTACCCTTGCCTTCGATTTCAAGGGTTTGGGATAATCCCATGGTCAGAAAATGAATGGCAGAAACCTAAAGGCCATTTTCTCTTGAATATTAAGCAAATGGTCCCTGAAACAAAATAATATTGCAAAAGCATCTGAAAGCAGATAATACCAGAGAGCTGGATCTTACAATATTTAAGTAGCTGAGTTAGTTAGAATTCTATGTAACATTTTCATGAGGTGAAAATTATCATCGTCTACAAACTAAAGGCTTCTTATCAGAAGGGACAATTTTAATCTTTGCTTGATATGAAAAGAGAACAAGAGAAAACTACAAGTGCCCATCAATAAAAAGTACTCTATCCTCATTCACAAAAGTCTCCAGAAACTATTTCATTACCTAACCATCATCCTAGCTGTCTGACAGAACCTGGCTTTTCCTTTTATTACTTGCCGATCTCCCTGCTCTGTTGTACATGGCCTACAGGCCTGTTTTGGGTGGTCTCATCTTCCTCTTCTTCGTCCTACTTTCTTCTCTATATAGAGGAGGGAACAGTTTTTATCACTCCAAAATATGCCTCTTCGACAATATTGGTTATCTTAGGCTGGTTAATTTTAACAAACAATAGGTATAGGAGAAGTTCAGAAAACCAAGGGAAAGTTCCCCTCTGTAAAAGGACATTTACATTTGTAAGGGTGTTTCCCTCACTGAGGCCTGCCTTCACTATCAAAACAAACAAACAAACAAACAAACACCAATTTAAATCTGCACAACAACCTTGTTTACTCTGCTTTTCCAGGTCACCTCTCTTAACTGATCCTCCACCCTGAAAATCTGCTTTTGTCTTCACCTAAAGGTGGTGTTTAAGGTGATGGCATCAACTATTTGCAAGTTGCACTGTTTCCCTGGGTCTCTCCCCAGAATATAGGAGGTATACATGTTATTAAACTTTAATTTGTTTGGCTCTTGCTAATCTGTCAATTTGATTATTACACCAGCCAAAAGAACTTTGAAGGGTAGAGAAAATTTTTCCTCCTCAACAATATAGTAACTATGACTAGCTACCTACCCATGTCAGGGGGGAACAAAGGATTAAGGGACTAGCTTAGAGACCACCCAAAGAACACTGCAATGGTAGTAGAATTCTGGGTAAGCACATGTGCAGTAGGTAAAGTTATATAGCAACCAGACATCAATCAAAATGACCTCACTTGTCAATTACTTAGGAATGCTTTTGGAACTGTCATCACATTTTTTTATATAATTCATAAACAGATTTATTTGTATTCATAGCAACGAGGATTAGGATAGTAAATAAGGAAAGCAGTTTTCTGTCAAATGGAGAAGATAAATATTCTTAAGTAGCTGACTTCAGGAACTGCTACAATGGGAAGACTTGTTATGTTGCCTTCAGGTATTAAGTCTCTATATCTGACCTGGCAGCAGGCTTTTTAAATACATCTTCTTCTTGGGCCTGCTTTTCTAATTTCTTACATTGTTGAAGCTGTTGTTCCAGATAGCCTATGTTCCTCTTCTGTTTATCCAGGACATCGCCCCAGCGATGTCCCGGAGGAGGAGGAGGCGGACAGTGGATAGTGCTCAGTGGTGTTGTGTGTTGTTCCTCTGTTCTTCCTCACCAACACAGTAAAGAATTACAGGTCGGCAAGATTTAGAAAAGTAAAATTTATTGAAAATACATTTTAGAAGGAGATGGACCATGCTAAGAAAAGCTGCAGCTTGTGGGATTTAGGAGGTGAAGAGATAAAATAGTAAGCCCCAAAGTGAGGGACAGGTTTCTAGCCAGGAGGGCTATAACAATGCAGAAATTGGAAGCTCTGTTTATATTTTGATTACAGAGAATCCATACGTGAGGTCACCTTGACTGACAGTAGGCTGCTATATAATTTGCCTACCGTGCATGTGCTAACCCAGAATTCAGTCTGTTATAATTAAATTCATGAACTTCCAGGCATAGTTATGAGATTATAATGATGATATAATGAGGCTGAAGTTATGGGCAGTACTTTCTGCGCATGTGTTTGTAGCTGGTTTAGTCAGCAGCTTTCATGGCCTTTGTGCTCTAGAATTTGGGGTAATTTATAACCCTAAAAGGGAAGTGTTTCTGGGAGGTGCTTAAGGAAGGACTTCAAGGGCCGTTTCTATGGTTACAAATCTCAAGCCTGACTAACTACGTAACAGAACCACCCATCACCACCCATATATAAGGCAGGCATTCCAGCTTCTGGGTCCTTTTTGCACTTCTGGGCTCTCCCCTATTTGCTCCTTTTTGCCCTTCTTGGTTCTCCTCCTTTTTGTGGCCTTTTGAGGCCTTTTTGCCCATTTGTAGCTAGCACTGGGACCATGTACCTCCTTGGGGTATACTTTATCTTTCTCCATGTACCTCCTTGGGAGTATACCTTGTCTTTCTAGAACATATTTTTAATAAAACTATTAAATCTCATTGACCTGTGATTCTTCACTGCATCATATGAAGAAGAACCAAGGGAAAATGCTAACTATATGTCTGTGCCATCGTTATCCCTCTCCCTCCCCTCTACCATTGGGGTGACATCCAACTCTGATCCACCCCAAGGGTAACAGATATACATATTCATAGCCATTCAAAGGGGATCACACCAAAGGCAGGGTCCACAGGGGATTGCCCCCACCCACTCCTGGCCATTCACCAAAGGGGGAGAACTTGAGACTGAGGATGATGTTGTCCTTACCGTCCACCATGTGCTTCTGGCCCCCGCAGAAGGTGGTATTGACATAAGTACATCCAAACCTGTAGAGAATTTTTAAAAGAGTTTATTTGAGCCAAAACTGACAACAATTACTTGGAAGCAAGATCTCAAATGCTCCACAGAAGAACAGTTTTGGGCTTTCTTTTATGCATTTGAAATTAAGAAGGGAACCTAACAAAGATAGCATGAAGAGCATGAGGGTGGGACAAAGCGAGGTAGGAATTGGATTACAGGGTGGTTAACAAGATTATGTGCTCTTTTGAGGGGGTTATTTCGAAGATGTATTAATGTAGTTGCACAAAAACAACAGATAGGGCTTATTTAAAGCAAAGAAGCCATTTACTAAAGTTTTATGCCTGGGTTGTGACTACCCACCACTACTTCCCCAGTTAGGAATTTATAATCAGGTCACCTTGTGAGCTTACTTTCTCCAAAGCCCCTTTTATGTACATGATGTTAAGAGTGTTGTTCACCAAAGATGTTCTACAAATTATATTGCTTAATCCAAAACATTAATCAAAAATGTTATTTGATGAATAGTGTTCTTACTTGCAAAAAGAAATATATGGAAGAATATGTCACTGCAAAAAAAGCCCAAGGTCAACTGCTCACTGCTCAAAAGCCAATACTCCAGAGTCAAGTGTTGGGTGGAGAGGAAAGGTTGCTTTATTCAGGAAGCTGGCACTAAATGTCCAAAGACCATCTCCAAAGTTCTGGACCAATCCAAAGAGTTTTAAAGGGGAGGACGAGGTGGGTGTTTCAGGGAACTGAGAGAAAAGTCTGTTTCTTCAGCTATAAATAACACTTTTTCACATCAGACTCCTGGGCACCAGCAGCTGGTCTCAGCTACCTTGGAGACATCCTTCCTTCTGCAAAACATAACTACCCCTCAAGATCCTGAAGTTATTGTCTCCTGCTTGACAAAGAGACATCATATTAGCAACATAGGACTACATTCGTGAGAACAAAAGATGTTGAGCAAGAAGAGTAATTAACATGTGAACAAAGGCCTAATTAAGAATTAAATGAATTCTAGGTGCCAAAAATATTAAGAGAATTAAAATGACTACAGACATTGCATTCTACATACAATTTCATTTTTTAAAAGATGTTAATTTCATATACTATCACTTTCAATGGGATATGGTCAAACTTACGTAAAAAATTTCAAGTTGCTTTTCCTGCTAAAGAATGATCTTCTGCCAGCTTAATCAGTAGTCACCTCTAAAACATAATGCTTCTCCTGATGAGAATAATCCCTTTAGAGACAGTGACAAGGATTAATTGTTAAGAGTCATATTTCTGAGTAGCACATAACAAAGCTTTGGTAGCAGCCCAGTGTCATTTTCTTGAAGGCTGGTATGGGATATTATTACTAGAAATATATGAAAGCTGCCAAGATCTTTCTGAAGAACAATATAGCACCTATATTTCAGTGATTATGCCTCCTACTTTTTGGGAAAGATATTTTCTCATAAACTTGGCTGTGACTTTGAGTTGCTTATACACAATTGCAAAGCTTAACAATTAAATGCATGACAATAATCAGACCTCATGTAATTCATAGCTAAAGAAGCTCTAAGTAAAATTGTTCTCAAAGATTCCACATTGAAGCAGATAGAAAATATTAAATGCATCGTGGAACTGATTCAGGTTCAGCAATCCCTTAGGTGTAGGAGGAGATGTGAGTCAGACCTAAACTGAGAGATGAAAATAGAAGCTTCTTTGGTTCATTCCTTCAAGCAACCACCTCCTTCTCTGTCTGGAAAGTGCTCTCAGTTCCAAAATTTTTCTACACTTTCCTCCCAGCTTCATAGTCAAGCACTCCAACGTAACATAACCTTTCTCAACTAGATACTAAAAGGAAAGAATCCAAAGTGTGTGTGTGTGTGTGTGTGTGTGTGTGTGTGTGTGTGTGTGTGTGTGTTGGGGAATGTGGGGCAGGATTGTCTCCTTTAAGGCAACCAGCAGCCTTTGTTATGCAGATGACTAGTTAAAAACACAAGCTCTGCAGCTTCCTGAATTCAAATTTTTATTTGATCAGGTATTAGTTTTACAACCTTGACAATATTATTGAATTTTGTGCTTTTGTTTGCTTTTTTGTATAATGCAGATAAAAATCATACCTACCTGAAATGATTGTTCTTAAGTTTAATGATATAATACACATGAGACCAATGTCTGGACAAAGTTAAATGTATTTCAAGTCAGTGCAGAAAGTTTTTCAAGCTTTGGGGATAAAAAGAAGGTGCTTGAAATATACACAAAGTTTAAATAATTTGAGTGTAAATAATTTATAAATATAAAGCTTTTCATTAATTTTGACTTGCAGGAAAAATATTCAATTAAATGATTGAAATGCTGAAATATATATCATATTAAAACATTTTTAATTTGCACATAATTATGTGTTCAGTTTTAAGCATATGTTTCTGTAAAATTTTTTTAAAATTAAATTTTTATGAAATGAACTATTCAATTAAATATTTATTAAACAACTACTAGATATAAGGTTGTTCTAGGTACCTATCTATCATTGTGGAAAAGAACTCCCCAATACTTAGTGACATAAATCAATAGCTATTTTGCTCATTACATTGTGGATCAGGAATTTAGGCAGAATACAGTGGTAATGGTTTGTCTCTGCTCTTTAATAATTGGGGTCTTAACTAGGCTGAATGGTTGAGATCTTCATGTCTGGCTGTCAGCTTGATTTCTTGATTTTTCTCATAGCATCTACTAAAGTTGCATTGTTCAACAGGGCTTCTTCACTCAAGGCCTGTTGCCTGAATTGGGATGGCTCGAATAGATGGGGTTGTCCAAGTATCTCTATCTTCATATAGCCTTTCCAGGTGGCTAACCTGGACTCTCTTAGGGATTGACCTTCTCAGTTCTCCGACTTCTAATATGAGAGTTCATGGCTCCAAGAGTAAGTACCCAGAAAAGCCCAACTAAAAGCTGCAAAGTATCCTCAGAAGCCCAGAGCATCACTTTTGCCACATTATATTGGTAAGTCACTAAAGCAAGCTCCAAAGCAAGGGAAGGAAAATTAGAAACCACTTTTCAATGGGACATGTAGCAAGTAATTTGTGTCCTTTAATCTATCTCTTAAGTCAATAAGTCATTGGCTTTATATCACTTCCTAGCTACTGCCCTTGACCATGAACATTCTCAAAATAATTATTTACCCAGGCTGTGTTCACTCACTTCTTTACTGCCTCTAATCTGGCATAGTTCCCATTACTCCACTAAAACTTCTCTTGCAAAAGTCATTAATGATTCTTATGATAGCAAATATAGTGGAAATTTTTCAGTACCCTTTTCCTTGATTTCTAAGGGATTATGACACAATCGAACACTTTCCTTAAACACTCTCCCCTTGGCTTTTGACAACACACTCACTTCTTTTCCTCCTATCTCTCTGGCTGTTTCTTCAGGGTCTTCTTCACTACCTCCCTTTTTCTTACCCATATCCCTTTTCCTCATCACCTCCATATTTCCCACACATACCATATCAATTGTTATCTTTAACTAATAATCAAATTAATTTAGTCATCTTTACTTCTACTACTACTCATTTAGTTAAAACTAAAACTTTTGTACCGGATTTCCTGAAATAACATCCTAATTGGTCTTTCCCCATGCCCTCTTTCCCCTTTTCATCTGCTCTTCAAGTTACAACCTGGACAATAATTTAAAGGCTGAAAATTCTTGGATTATTTTCCACTGAATATAAAAATAAACTTAAAATTTTTCAGCATCTTACCCTATTTTATGTCATTCTCCCCTTTGCTGACTTCCTTTCAGTTCCTCAACCCACCATACTCTTTCCGACTTAACATCTATCTCCACACTCATCTCCCCAGATGGAAAGTGCCATCCCTCTCTTCCTCCTTCCCTCCTTTCTAACTCACCCTCCCTAAAGTCTCAATTTCAATACCACAGCCTCAGACACAACCTCACTAGCCTCTCTTCCTAAATTAGCTCTTCCCATAATTCTTTCTCACATAAAATTGTCATCTCTGTTCATAAAATATATTATTAATTATAATTAAATATTTGTTTCTTTATTTCTTTTATGTGATCTCCAGTAGATAGGATGTAAGTTTGAGGAGGGCAGGGATACATTTTTTTTCTTTTGCTATTTTTTATATAACGGTACTAAGTTTTCCCTCTGGAGTCAGACCATCTGAGGTATATGGATCTAGGACTAGCTGTGACTTTGCATGACTTATTTAATCCTTACGCTTTGGTTCCTATCACAAAAATGTGGACGATAATAGTACTGATCTAATAGACTTAATGAACTAATGCATGTTAAGTGCTTAGCAAATAGTCTGACATGTAGCAGCTGCTCAATAAATATTTTCCAATGGCATTTCTATTATTATAATTGCCTCCTGTACAAGTGCCTGAACATAGTTGGTGCTCAGTAATTATTTAATGATTGTATGAATGAATGGCAAAAATTAAGGATTGCTTTAGAGAAAGATAATATATCTCTATATAAGGTTCTGTATTCTACATATATTTTATATGTTTTTAAAAATATATTTTGAAATATAAGATAGTATATGAAAGAACTAAGAAAAAATTATTCTTTTTATATAAGGCTAAATATTTCTCTTGCTTAATACCTGTTCCATATAAAAATAAAATGTGTTAATTATCTCTTTTCAGTTCATACAAAGGTTAATTCCAAGGTTGAGTATTACACATTTTGAATTGACATTCTGATGGAGTTTTTCTGTACTTATAGTTTATTCTAAACTAGAAGTAAATTATACATATTGCTAAATCATTAAACTTCATTCATATAAAAATTTTTTAATATGAGACCATTCAATTAAATTTCTCATAAGAATATATTCATGGAGTATATATTATATTAAAAATTAACCCATGAAATTAAAAGTTACCTCTGGATTCCCAGAAAATTCTTTGCCATCAAACCAATCAATAGCTGCTTTAGCAGAAGGTGGGGCATCGAATCAAACCATTGCCTTTCCCTTCGCTTGCCTGTTTCTCTGCCTGTGTACAGATTAATCATGTGCTGTGCTGTTTTCTAATTTGTTTTAATAATACCAATCTGCTTGAAGTAATCGGCCATAGACTCAGTTGAAACATTCTGGCCTAGAACTTGCGAAGATGGTGGTGTTGTCTGAATTATCTCAGAGTCATGATGTGATCCTTGGCCCAAGGGCCACCGAATTTATTGAAGCCACAATGGTCACTTCCACCCATGCTGCCTCTACCTCCATGGCCACCTCCAGGACCTCTGGGTTCAGCCACCACTGCTGCAGTTGTAACCACCACCAAGCCCGGACCGAGGTCCCCAAGGTCCTGCTGGCCTCTTCCTTAGCCACTGCCGCCACCTCCACTCTGGTCCTGATTGCCATAACGCTGCCACTGCCACCACTGCTGCCACCACTCATGGGGACTGATCTTCGCCCAAGTTACCGCCACCACCCCCTTTGTCATCCCTTCTGCTGCCGTAATACTGGTACTGCTGTCTGCAGCCCTGAGGAGGATTATAGAAGCTTCGCTGCTGTCCATAGTTTGCTGTTGTCCACCATAGCCAGAATGCTAACCGTATTCCCACCCTGGGACTGCTCTGGGGACCGCTACTGTAACTTGCCGAGGCTGCTAGGAGCTGGCTGCTGGCCACAGCCAGGGTAGGAGATCTGCTGCCATAAGATGATTGAGAACTCCAGCGGCCATAGCCACCCGCTGAGCCATATCCCTGGGTTCCTGGCCAAGTGCCTTAGCCTGTGTTCTGGGTCTGTCGGCAAGAGCCACAGATGGCTAAGTGTGGTAGCCTGACGTATCTGCTGCCTTGCTGTAACCCTGTAACTCTGCTGTCCGTAGGGTGATTGCTCTGCTGGGAATAGCCCTGTCCCGGTTGGGTGGGGTAAGCCGCATAGCTTTAGGTTGCTTTGGGTGGAATCCTTTGGGTTGCTTTTTGGGTGGAATCGTTTGAGGCCATGTCTGCACCCGCGCGCACATGCCGATTCGCAAGAAAATCCCAACACCATAGAGCACTGACGCCTCAAGGACTGGGCTTCAGCAATCTAAGAAAAAAATCATAGATGATAATCAGACTAGATTTACAGGGACCAGTAAAATAACAATACTAAATTCTGAAAAGCAAACAGCACTAATGCTTATACAATACTCCTTAAAAAAATAAATCAAATCTCATTAAAATTAGGTTTACATTACAATCATGTATGACACACATTATAATAAGGAGCTTCCAATAGTCCATAATTTTCCAACTCTCATAACTTTTTAATAACTTGTCTTTTCACTTACCATCACATTTTCTATGAGAAAATGAAAATAGGAATTCACTCAATTTCAGCTTAATATATAAAAAAATTTAAATTAATGATTCATTCATTGTTAAGCGGGGAAAAAAAATAGATTTCTATTTACAGTTAAATCCAGAAACTGATGTACTCATTTTTTTTTCAATTTCATAATTTCCCTCAGGATAACACATTCATTAACATTCCCAAAGGACATTCATGGTAATGAATCATGTGTATGCACTTGAATATGTCTTATATGGAATTTTGTTAAATTCTAATGGTTTAATTTATATAATTAACAATAATCTGCCCAATTATTTTGCAAAAAAAATAATTTATTTCTATGAGAGTTTTTAAATAGCATTCATAAGAACCCAATGTGTGTGGGGGGGGGTGCCGGGCAAATGTTGTTGCTAAGGAAATTTTAGAAAAGACCCACTAATTAGAAAACATTCTCAAAAAAGCAATATTTTCCAATTCACTGTCTTTCTTTTAAATCATAGATAATCATAGCAACCCAAGGTTTCACTTTTATATTTCTCCTTGAAAATATCTAAAAATGGTAAATTATCTTATCTCATTACAATTTTAGCCAACATGTATGCAATTTGTTAGCATTATGAGCATAGTTACATAAAATGTTCTTGATTTTGTTGACTTCAAATTCACCAAATATCTTTGTATTCATCTGGCTAAATATCATCTTAAGTGAACTTTAATTCTTTGAAAGTTATTAATTCCTGAATTATTAACTCTCATTTAATAAGAGCATTTTGGTCTGGAAATAGGGTTTATTTTGCTTTTCTTCTGAAATTTGTTATTTATTCAAATCAACCTAAAGTGAGACAAGAGCGTACCTACAGACCCAATAGGAAGAACAATTCTACTTTATCTGTCTTTCCTACAGGACTACATTGCTACCCACAACCTCACTGTCCCATTGATGACATTACACAGGTGTGGCAGGCAAAATTGCAAAAATGCCCCCCCCACACACACAAATATGTCTCCCCCTAATTCCAGAACCTGTGAATATGATGAGATAGATATAAGTTCTGTGATTATGTTATGCTCTGTTGCAAACTAACTTAGGGCTCATATGAGCCCATATAAGCAGAGAGTTTTCTCTAGACGATGGCAGAAGAGAAGTCAAAGAGATCTGAAGCATGAGAATGGCTTGCTTCTATGAGCTAGAAAGAGGCACTTATATTGTAAGAAAGAATGCAGATGGCCCTCAGGAGATAAGAGTAGCTGCCCACAATGACTAGCAAGGAAATGGGGACCCTCTCTACTACAACTACAACAAACTGATTTCTGCCAATAGCAGAAATTATGGGGAGACGTCAAGTTTAGATAACAACAAAGCCAGCTGATACTTTACATTCAGCCTTGTGAGACCCTGAGCAGAGAACCCAGCCATGTCATCCTGGACTTCCAACTTACAGAATTGTGAGTAAAAAATGCATTTTGTTTTAAGCTGCTAAACTTGTGGTGATTTGTTATACAGAGTAGAAAATTAATACAGCAGGGAACAATCCTGGTATCCATCAAGTGACTCATTGAACTTGCCTTATGATTTAGATCTCATATAAAGTACTTAAATTTGTCCTTTGTTGATATTCACACCACTGAGCCAGCATGCACATTAATATTACTATAGATTTCATTGGTTTTTTAAGTTCCTTTCCAGAAACAATAAAATAATTACCATTGTTAAAAAAAAAAAAACTTTGAAGAAAATTTTTAGCCTTAAATTCTAACAACTAAAATTTACTAATATGCCAGAAGGTTGAAGAAACACCGATTGAAGCTACTTTCTTAAAATTCTGTTTCCACCCCAGATAGACCCATATTTGGCATATTTTTTTACAGTTTGATAATACTGCTTGTCAGCAGCAGTATACATTCTTGTTCTAAAATACACTCCTATCATCCAAAATATTATTCATGATCACCCACATATGCTAGCCACACATCTGTTTTTAGCTTTTCTATCCTTACTCCTGGATTCCACTCTAGCTTTACAAGGCATTGATTTCTTAAAATTTCATCAACCACAAATTAACCACCCTTGCACCCCCTCTTCCCATTTCCAACTGATTATGCACACCTGAAGGTTTTTCAACTTCACAGTGCTTCTCTGCTTGTCTGGCATTTCTTTTAAGACTATTTTCAATAATCCTAACATCTTAAAAAATTTAATACATATATATGGATGTGAATGATCTATTAGCAGTATAATTGAAAAAATTAACAACTGATTTAATATGAAACACGAATAGATGAGAAATTGAAAATAACACCAAAGTTTCAAGTAGATAACTTGAAGGAGGATGAAGCTAGTAACAACAAAAAAGGAATATGAAGATGAACCTGAGAAAAATGATGAGCTGACTTCAGATATACTGAGATGTTTATTTAAATACTAAAAGGAAAGTTTTGTACCACAAGATTTAAATGTAACCTCATTTTACAACTTTATACTAAATCCTAATCTCCTCTTCTGAATTTTGGATTCTTTAACCCTTATTATTAAACAAACATATTTTTTCTTTATATTTGAAACGTATTTTTATTTATACATAATAAACTATTCTTAATGTGACTATAAGCCCATACTCATTGAAGAAATCATCTTCTATTATGTTTCTCTTTGTAATTCAGGGAGTAACAATCTTCTTTAGGAAACATTCTCCCAAACTTTATAGCTACTTTGCTATTATGACCAAGCAAGGAAATTTCACTTCCAAGTATAACCACAAACCCAGCTACTTTCCTCTGTAAACTATTGTTCCAACATATTTCAGCCTGAAATTTTCCAGCTGTGCTCAAGGGCTTCTTGCAACCACATGGAAACTATTTCTTGGGGCTTATTTTTAATTATAGCCTTTACTCTCCTTTGGTTCTTCAGAAATTTCTGCTCCAAGGTTACATGATGCTCCAGAGACGTAACATTTGTGACACCACCACTGTATGATATTCTATAATAATAACTGTCATAGGACAGATGGAAGCATTACCACAGAATTTGGATTTGTTTTTGTAGTTTATTCAGAAAGATGTTAATACTCCCATTAATGTGTGTGCTTTGAACTCATCAGATGTTATTCATCCAGTTAGATGCCTATAAATATACCACACAACTAGGATCCCACAAAATGTCATGCTAAGCAAGATCCATACCCTTAATGACAGAAGTGGTAACATACATTACACATCCTTCCAGCAGGAAAATGTAGTAAAGGACATTGTATAACATGTCTATCTTGAGAAGCAACCTCCTAATGACTGATGCATTTTACTGGAAAAAGCATTCAAGCAAACTGAGGTGAAGTCATGTTTATTTCTCATAAATGACCAAAAGTAAACCAGAAACCCAATAATGTAGATAGAGATGTTTTCAGTTCAGTGTGAAATAATCATGGTTGATATATTCATAATTCTACCTCAAATTATTAGAATATTAAAATTCTGATTGATTCTAAAGTAAATCTAGAATTTGTGTGTTCCAAGAAGGGGTTAAAAGATCCAAGATGTAATCTATTCACCAGAATTCAGGGACCACTGTGTTTCCTAAGGACTGTTCCAAAATTGACCACAAAGATTAAAATGGTTATTATGCTCCAGATCCTCTGATAAGTCTGTATGAATAAAGAAGTAGAAAAAATAATGTTTATTGTTAAAATTAATTAATTAATTTAAGTGTGTTATTTATGCCAGGTAACTAATCATGTATTACAATTCCCTTTCTACAGATTATGGATTTGAAATTCAGCAACAAAATGATTTTCAAGTAAGGATTGAGCAAGACTGAACCCAGATATTTTGTTTTGTTTTCATTTTAATTCCAGTTTCCATACTTCTTTGACTATACACCATGTTGTTATCCTAATTTATCAAATTGTTAATAAAATTTTATTTGAAAAATTATTGCCAAAGTTATACAGCACAAATAACTGTGTATAAAACAATGACTCTCAAAGTATGGTTCCAGGATTAACAGCAGCTGCATCACCTGGGAGACTGTCAAAAATGCACCATCTTAGGTCAGACTCAATGAATCAAAGTCTCAGCGAGTGAGCCTTGACTATCTGTGCTTTAGCAAGGCCTCCAATCGGTTCTGATGCACACTCCAGTTTGAACTCTAGGATAGTAACTCTCAACATTCTATGTGCATCTTTACCACCTGTATAGTTTTTTAAACTACGACACATTCCCTACATTTGCATCTGTATAATTCTCATTTGTACAAAAGTTTAAGTGACATTTCAATAAAATGTTCATGAGATTGATAAAATGCAATCATTTAACAAATAGCTTCATTATGTTCACATGTTTGGTCAGTTTAAGGATGTATTATATTAATGGTTGTCAACTGGGAGCAGTTTTTAACCATCTATTTCACAATATTATTACTATTGTGAGATTGAGTTTTATTTGATAAGGATTTCATGTCAGGTTTAATTTTTAAATACTGGGGCTGCAATTGGAAGCACAGTATGACCTAATATATTTAGATTGACAAGATAGATATATCTTGCCATATATATATATACACACAAACACATATATATATGTATATACATATATATGTATATATATGCACTTGCTTTCTATCAAGAATATAGATAGATATGTCTAGAAAGCAAGTCTATTAATATTATTACCACATATTTATGAAAACATTAAGTAGTCACAAATCTTTAATTTTACAAATATAAATTAAAAGAACTTCTTCAGCCCATGCTATGTATGAGATTTTACCTCCTACATCAAGTAGAAAACTGGAAAAATATATGCTACAACTCTTTTTAGACAATGGACAGTAAGCAGAAGAGACCTGAACCTTGAGAGGAGAGGAACCAATGTGAATCCTCTATCTTACCAGCTTTCTGCTGGCAGGCAGTTTCCAAGTGCAGCTCAGGCAGGAGAACGCAAATAGAGTGTGGGGGTTCTGACTAAGGTGAGAAAACATAGAACGGTGTTCAGGAATACCGAAAAAGCTAGAATTTATGACGCAGAGGATGAAACATGAAAAAGGGTTTCAGAAATATACATAGGTGTTTCCTAAAATCTTTGAATAAAAAAAAAAAAAAACAATAAGAGCATATGTAAGGTGAAATTCTACAGAAGTAGGCCAAAAAAAAAGAAAGAAAAGAACAATTACTGAGAACCCATAAGACAAAGATATTTTTACAGCTTATACAGGGCTCAGTATCATTCATTCAAGTTCCCATGGGTCGCAGTAGAGAAACCACATTGAATATGCTGAGTATTATGGACTGAATGCCCACTCCCCCCATATTTATATGTTGAAGCCCTAATCCCCTGTGGCAATAATTAAGGAAATAATTTAGGTTAAATGAGTGTAAATAAGGGTGGGACCTAATATGATAGGACTGGTGTTCTTATATATAAGAAGAGAAAAAAACACCAGAAGTGTACAGAAAGACATCAACTCATGCAGAGAGAAAAAACCATGTGATGGCACAGTGAAAATGTGTCCAACTATAAGCCAGGAGGGACCTCACCAGAAACCAACTCTACCAACCCCTCGATCTTGTACTTCTAGGCTCTAAAACTGTGACAAAATAAATCTATTGTATAAACTGCCCGGTCTGCAGTCTTCTATTATGGCAGCCCAAGCAGATTAACACACTGGGAATCTGTAGATTGCCCAGAAAACACTACCCTTTTGGGGGATGAACTAGTTCTAAAGAATGCCTACATTTACCCACCCCGAAATGGCTTAAAAGCAAGCCTTGAATGGACCACACTTATTTGAAGTAATATAACTGCCTACCAGGACAAAGTGTAGAAATTATTAAAGGAGTCGAACAAAATTCAGACAACAATGAGAAGTTTACAATGGTTAGCATGCAATCAAAGATTATTAAAAAGGGCCAAGAAGCAGAAAAGTACAAATTTTACCTTAGGAAAAAAAAAAAAAACAATCAGTATAAATTGACCAAAGAATGACAGAAATAATGGGATTAATGGGCGAGGATTTAAAATAATGGGATTAATGGGCAAGTATTTAAAATTTTTAAAATACAACATGCTCAAATTTTAAAATAAAACTTAAAGACCTGGGAGATATAAAAAAATAATCATATGAGACTTCCTGAAATGAAAAATACATTATCTATCATGAAAACTTCACTGGATGGGGTTGCCAGCAAATTAAATACTTTGGGAGCAGGAGAAGAAGTAAACTGGAAGGTATAGAAATAGAAACTGTTCAAAATAAAGTACAGAGATAATAAGAGGGGGAAAAATTAACAGAGCCACACTGTTCTGTGGGACAATATCAAGCATCCTAACCTATGTGTTATTGTAGTCTCGGTGGGGAAAAAAATGTGGGAGGAAGGATAAATAAAAACATATATACATTTTTGAAGAAATGACAACAGAAACTTTTCCAACTTTTATAAAAACTATAAACTCACAGATTCAAGAAGCTTAACAAATTTCAAGCATGAGAAAATAAATAAAGCTACACTGAGACTATTATAATTAAATTGCTAAGAACAAGTGATAAAACCTTAAAAGCAGCAAGAGAGGATGGGGGGAGGAAGACATGCTATGTATAGAGGGCACAGATAAGAAAGATTTCAGACTTCGAATGGTCAGAAAAAAGAAAATGAAGCAACATCTTTAAAATGCAGGAAAAAATATAAGAAGCCAACTTAGAATTTTGTACCTAGGGTAAATATCTTTTAAAAACAAAAGTGAAATGAAGACCTTTTCAGAAAAAAAAAAGCTGAGAAAATTGATAGCAGACCTGAATTAGGAAAAAAAATTATAAAGGAATTTCTATAGGCAGAAAATAAAAATAATACCAGATAAAAACTCAAATCTACATGAGGGCAAGAAGAGCATTAAAAATGGTATGGGGGTAAATATAAAATACCTTCATCACCAATATAATTTTTTTAAGTTTCATTAAAAAAAAATTAAGCAAATCAATCCCTCCAAACCTGTGTACTTTTCAAACAGGTTTCCCACGCATCTTTTTCTGTAAATATCCTACTTTCTGTTGTGGTGGGTTGCAAGTGTAGTCCATTTGAGAAAACTATGTATCTTAATTTTGATCCTAAAATTAATATCCACTCTTTATAATTTTGTGTTCTTTTCCCTTTAAGTTGCAGCTTTGCAGCTTTGTGAGTGTAGATGATATTTAACTTATTTAAAAATGTGTAGCCCATTCTGATGTACTTTCAGTCACTTCCACATGTAAGAATCACTCTCTAAGACACACTGTGGAAATGCAGGTGCTAAAATTCTCAGAGTGCCAAAAAATGGTAAATTGTTTGCATAATGATAGAAAATTAATTTACTAGGGAAGAACATAGGCTTCTTACTGCCTCTCAGAAGGTACTCTGCTAAGTTTAAAGGATCTTCATTCTTTCAAATTATGTTTTGAATACAATCTTTGGAATTTTTTTCTTTTGTTCTTTTTACCCCCTGCATAATAAATTAATAAACATTGCTAAAATATAGTTTAGTAGGCTAATAATCCAGAATTTTTTTTCAAATAAAGGTAAATCTATTTCAAATATCAAATTTCACAAATTTCACAAATCCTGGAGAATTACTCTGCAATGTAAAAAAGTAGAATATCAGCAGCATCAAACATATTTTCAAAGGGATTTTTTTTTTACCCCAACAAACTGTAGACCTTAAATTTCAAGCATCCCCTGTCCAAGATATTTTCTGGGAAAATAAATATAAAACTGAAGAAAAAACAAATCTAGTAAAAAATAATTAAAGTTCTTAATGTTTAGAGTTGCACTTTACAAAGTCTAGTAGGAAGTAGAATCTAATCTTGTGTTCTTTCTTACGAATCCTCCAACGGCTTCCCTGAGAACTTGGAATAAAATCTTCAATCCTTGTCTCTGCCCTGAATGTTCTGGCTCCTGCTGCTTGGCAGGTCATCTCCTGCCACTGTCACCTTACCCTCCTCAACAGTTCAAGCCCTATTAACTGAGTAACATTGTTTCAGTTCGTTGACCTCGCCAAACTCCTTCCACCCTCTAGACCTCCCCAGATGTTGCTCTCTCCACCTGGGAATATGGTCCACCTAGCTAACTTGTCACCTCGCTCCTTTTTCTCTTCCCATATGAATCAGCTTATAACGTTTAATTTATATTCTTTATTTTTCCTTCCTTACATTTATCTCACATAGTAATTATATATTGATATATCTCTTTAATGTTACTCTATTCCAGTAGGAGGTATGGAGTCTATTTTGTCTCTCTCTGCATACCCAGGAAGTGTGCCTGGCACAGAGTAGACACTTTACATTTGTGAAATGAATGAACAACCACATTTGCATAGGAATTCATGAATGCTTTTTACAAGGAACGCAATTTCATTCTTAAATGAAACCCACAAACTGTGGTGGTATTTGCTATTATTTTATATGCTCGACTGGGTCTTTTAATAACACTGCACATTGAAATTGGTTCATTTAACATGGATTCCTAGTTATAGTATGGAGAATCAGTTAAAAGCATCATATTCCATGTGAACATTTAGGGGTACCGGATGCATAGAAATTCTAATGTTTTCTCCAGAAAGAAGTATGCCACAAACTTTTATGAACTTATATTTAAAAAATGGAAGCACTAGTTTATGATAAGATGTTATAAAATGGATAGGGAAATCGGTGCAGGCAGTGGAAATCCACACTGCAACGTGAGAACTCAGCATTCTTCAGCATGGCACCGTGAATCTGTGTCGCAACATCTCCACACTGTGGCCAGATCCAGAATCGTTTACTGCTCTGTGGGAAAGCATGCTTTTCAGGTCTTGAGTGTGATGCACTCAAGCATTTGCCCAATACTAAATGGAAGTAATTTCAACAGTTTCCTGAAAATTAATCTCAGTCCAGATTGTGATTAGTATCCCTTCATCATCATGGCTTAATGTCACGCAAGCATGGTTTCTTATGGTTGCTTTCCTAATAGTACAATCCTTTCCTTTCATTCTTCACATACCCAAAAGGATTTTTTTTTTTTATAAAACTCAAGCATATCATTTAGAAGGAAAAATATAAAGAGGAAACTGTACTATATCTTTCTTCCTCTATTTTATCAGTAAGTTCCTCTTCATCATTATCCCTTCCCTACAAAATTTAGCTAATGTACAATAACCTAAGATGCTGAGTTAAGCTTAAATTTTAGTTTCCTCAAAACTTCGTGTTGTTAGATTGGATATATAAAATCTATTGTTTTCATATATACTTACTTCAAAGTGCCTTTTTGAACAACCATCTTTGTCTGTATTGAGTGAGGAGTAAAGAGATTTCCTAAATGAAGGACAAAAGGGGAAAAAATCTAAATTTCCCAATCCTCCTTGGCCATACCTTTTTGACAACAAATTTGGGGTGGGGGGAGAAGGCTGAAGTGAACTCTCAAAGCATCTGGCACTTGATAATGGGTTTGACTGCTTTGTTTGAAAAATATTAATATATAAAATCCATTGATTGGATTGTTTGTAACTTTACTATATAATAGAGAAAAGACATTTTGTTAGCTAAAACTATTTATTCATTCTCCTTTATCCAACACTGACAACTTTCTTATTAGAATCAGTAGATGGCATAGCAAGGATTTTTCACAATTATGTCCCTCCTAGAAGAAAGGGATATCACCATCTTTTGTTTCCTCATTGGCTCCTAACATAGTTTGATGTCCACAGTGAAAATCTAATATTTAGAAAGACTGAAATAGGTCATTTTTAAATCATTTTATTATGCATTGGTCATTGTAACTGTATAATTCTGTATCAAGTACAATGTGTTATATGTCATGTAACTTTTACTGATTCCCTAATTTTTCTGGGATTCTCATTTCTCATTTGTTAAATGATGCAGGTTAGTTTTCTCCTAGGTCTCTTCCAGATTTAAGATTCTATGATGATTCTGCACATAAAAATAATAATTAAACAAATGTAAAGTTTTGAACCAAATGCCAAATATTTAGGATTTACTGGTTGTTACATTCTTCTGTTGTTGTTTTGTTTTCTGTTTTTATTTTTAGAGAAATACTTTCAGGAGATAGCAACTGTGAGTCTGTGAAGAGATGAATGATACCATACAAATGTTCCAGATAAAGAACTTGAATAAATGGAATACCAAAATGATATTGTTATATTTTGTTATATCTGGGAGACTAGGTATGTCATGTTCTTGGCAGATTGATTATTCTAGTTAAAAAAGAAAAAAAAACTAATTACATTCAATGGGTATAGCTAAAATAGGTAAACATAATAGGCATTATCACTAAAATCATTGGAGCAATGTCATTTTGAGAACTTTAAAGCTTTGAAAGATGCCTCTGTCAATGGAAAAAAGAAATGAAGCTAGATTGTTTCACTACAATTCAATTGTCCTATAACTATTTCTGGAAACTATTTGGTAAACATCCTGAAGGTGAGAAAGTTCCTAGAACAGTGATAAATAGGAAGGAAAATAAGAAACGATCAGTCAAAGAATTGGAACAAAATGTCACAATTAATTAAAATAGCATTAGAAATTTTATGGTTAAAAACTAACATAATGCGAACTTCATTTAGCCATGCTTTCAAAACCATTCTCTCAATAGGCACCAATTACCTATGAATCATTAAACCTAGTTCTAGTTTCCTCACCTCACTTTAGCATAATGCCGTGACCACTTATTTAGTTTCTTTCTTAGCACTGGTTACACGACTTTTCCTGATTCTCTTCCAGCATCCTAAAAGTAGTCATTCCAAAATATTCTACTTCCACCATTATTTTCTTTACTTGTTTCCTTTAGATTGAATCATAACTATAATCATCCCTCAGCATCCAGTGTACAGTGCTTCCAGGACTACCCTCCACTCCCCGAAAATACCAAAATCCTCAGATGTCCTAGTCCCTCATATAAAATAGAACTGTTTGCATATAACCTATGCACATTCTCCCATTTACGTTAAATTATTTCTAGATTACTTATTATACCTAATACAATGTAAGTATATTGTATTGTTTAAGAAATAATGACAAGAAAAAAAATTCATACACATTCAGTACCTATGTAACCATAGCACGCCTAAGTACATAATACATGTCAGCAACAACATAACATTTTTTGAATATTTTTGATCTGTGGTTGGTTGAATTTGTGGATGTGAACCTCACAGATGTGGAGGGCCAACTGTACATGTTTCTAATAACACTATTGAGTAGATACATAGTTCTCAGCTGCCTTCTCAATATCTCTATGGGAAAAATATAAAATTCACTGTGTGTAAAACTGAACTTCCTTTTTCAAACCAGTGCATTCTCCTGATACTTCTTTTCCATTAATGCCATGACTATTCTTCCATCTAGCCTCAAAACTTTCATGTGCTCACACCCCATGCTCAATCAGATTCTGAATTTTTTCATTCATATCTCAATAGTATTTCTCACATTTTTCTTTACTTTGCCACTTCCAGTGCCACCCTCCTAGCTACAGTGGTTTCTTAAGTATCTTCACATACCAAATTCATCATTTTTATATTCCAAGTCTTTATTAATTCTGTACCATTTTAATATTTCGAAAGCACACACAAGATTTTATAATTCCTTGCTCATAAGCCCTAAATAGGGGTGGTTCCATAGAGTAGTGGTTAGCACATCTGCTCTCCACCCAGAAGGTTCTGGGTTCGTGCCCCAGTGGAGCCATGGTCCATACCCGGGTGTGCCGGAGGAGACGCCCCGCCTTCAGAGATCCAGTTCTTAAGGGGAGACAGCAACATCCATAGGTCAGAGGTGGAAGTTGAGGGGGTGGAGAGGATACGAATAAATAAATAAATAAGCCCTAAATTTCTTTCCATTCCATATGAACCCTAATAGTCAAAGCTTTTCGAGAAGCATCTTAAATTACATTTTCTCCTGCTTTCAACCTCTCTCCATGTTCAAGTGGAACCAAGCCATCCTCAGTTCTCCGAGTTTGCTCCTAGTTTCAGAACAGAAGCACATGGTGTTTCCTTGCACTGTGGTGCCGTCTTCATTTTCATCTCTGCCTTCATCCCTTGGCTTATTTGACAAACTTAATAGTTACCTAATTCTCTCCAATCAAAGTCGATCTCTCCACCCCCCTCTAACTTTTACAGATCTTAAAAAATTCCACCTATTTTGCAATGTTTCAAATATAAAAAAGGTGTTGAGAGGAATATAACTAGCAAATAAAAAATTAAAAACATAGTGAGGATCTCAATGTGCCTTTCTTCAGAGGAATTTTTCTCTCACAAAGGTAACCATGTCTATAATTTTGTTATTTTTCATTTATGTGCATTTTTATAATTTTAATATATGTATGTAATTCTAAATAATTTATAATAGTTTTTCATTTTTCAAAATATATTGAAATGATGTCATGCTGTTTACCTTATTCTATTACTTCAGGGATTCGTGGGGGAGAGGTGTTTGTTCAACGTTTAGCCTTGCCACAGTATTCCATCATCATAATATAATTGTTTCATCCACTCTCTATATTGATAGACATTTAAATTGCTCCCACTGTTTTTTAGTATTACAAGCAATGTTGCTAAAATAATTTCCTTTTATGTATAATCCAGAGCTTTTTTCTGAGTTTATATTCCAATAAGTAAAATTACTGAGTTGTAGGATTTCTTCCAATAATCATTCCCAGCATTTTAAAATTTTTGTTACCCTGAGAGATATGACTTATTTCTTATTATGATTTTAATTTGTCCTCTCTGGATTATATATAAACTTCAACAAATTTATTAGTTACATGTTTTTCTTCTATAAATTACCTATTTATCTATTTTACCAGTTTTTCATTTGAATTTTTTCTTATTATACATTTTAAGAGAATTTTAAAATTCTAGATGCTAACCTTTATCACTCTTTTACTTTGAAATATCTTTGCTCAACTTTGGTTTATCTTTGCAGTTTTTTAATATTTTCATTGGATGAACAGAATTTTTAAAATAATTTTTAAAATAATAGCTAATAGTATTTAATTATACTTCACACAAATTAAATAATTTTATGCATATGGTAGTCAGTTTAACACCTTCCTCTCTTGTGGTTGTGTTGTTAATGACTTATGTAAGAAATACTCCTTTATCTTGTGGTCATATATGTTCTTTATTTTCTTCTAAAAGACTGAAAATTTTGCTTTTCTTATTTAGTTCATTAAACCACTTGGAAATAATTTCTATAGGAATTGTTGTAATAAATTTGTTTTTTTATGATTATCAGTGGTACTAACAACTTTTTTTTTTAAATTAATGTCTACCTTTTTCTCTTATCTGGTAATTTAATCCATTCACATTTATATGGCTTCTGATATATTTAGACTTATTGCTAACATATTATTTTGAGCTTTTTAATTGCTCTGCATTTTCCATGAATTTTAATTTCAGTTTCTGTTTAATTTCATGTTTTCCCTTTATTTGCTTTCAAGAGATTTTAAGTTCAATGTATTTTAATGATCACCATTAAAATTACACCATGCATAATTACATAAAATTAGTTAATCAAGATCTCTATCCTCCTCCTAAAGGATTTAATGTGGAATTTTGGCATATTTCCAGAAAAGAAACTCTGAAGAGTACTTATTACTTCTTTTATACTTCATATCTTAAACTTTCTAATTGTGTGATTATTTTGCATAGTGTCCTATAGATTGCAAATTCCTTTAAAATACACATACATCTTCCTCATTTTTTCTCCCCTCTAGTGTCTTAAAGACTACTTGCATAAAAAAATGTTCAGAATATATTTTTTCTGTTGAAGATTCAGTGCTGGTTGTCCTAATTTCTCCTGGAGGATACCAAATCTGTAATGTGCCAAAATTTGGGTGATATAAAGTTAAAATAAACTAAATAGATTAGGTTATTGTCGTTAAGAGATTATTATAGTTACCTAGAATTTAAAAAAAGTAGGACAGCAAGATGTCATGGATTTCAGGGAATAAAAGCTTCAGGAAAATTTGCCACATCAGCAAAAAGCTCTAAAAATTGTTTGAAATTTGCAGCTAAAATAATCACTAATGACCTAGTTGACAGGAATTTTCAGTGGAATAGTTTGAACAGGAAAAAAAAAAAAAGGCCAACTTGCAGTAGAATAAGTAAATGGGAGATAAGGAAAAAAAGGAAACAATTCATACAGGGTACAGTTTCCAGAAGCTTATTAGGTATGATAAGAAAGAAATAAGGAGATAGAATTAAGAATATTTAATAGCTTTATTTTCAGATGTTAAGTACATTTTTAGCTAAGTAACCAGTATTCTTTGTGGAACTCTCATCTGTGAGCATGGAAGATAATTTGAAGTTACCTATACATACATACTATATCTTGCTTACTAGTTGGTACTGTTAGGTAATCAGGCATGAGTGACAGGAGTGAAGGCCCAGCTCTGTAACCATAGAAACCTCTCCAAAGACCTTTCTGAAAGACCTCCCAGAAACACCCCCCTTTTATAGTTAAAAATTACCCCTTCTACGGCCATGCCACCCGGAACAAGCCCGATGCCGTCTGATCTCAGAAGCTAAGCAGGGCCGGTCCTGGTTAATACTTGGATGGGAGACCACCTAGGAAGACAGGGTGCTATAGGCTTAAAAAATCAAAAATAAGAGATTGTAAGCTGACAAAGTCCTTGCAATCTGTGAGATCAACCAAGGTTGCCTGTCTAAAAAAAAAAAAAAAATTATCCCATATCCTAAGGCACAAAGGCCATTAAAGCTGCTGGCTTAAACCAGCCACAACTACGTGCACAATAAGCACTACCCCAACCTGCCATAACCTCAGCCTCATTACAGCATCATTATAATATCATACCTATGCCCGGAAGTTCATGAATCTAATTATAGCAGACCAAGTTCTAGGTAGGCACATGCGCGTAGGCAAAGTGTTATATAATTGTCAACAGTCAGTAAAGAACACCTCACTTGAAGATCACCTACTACTGCCTTTGTACCCTCCCATCACAGCCCAAATGTAAAGAGACCTTCCCACATCTGTGCTGTTACAGCTCTCTTTGCTAAAAACCTCTCTTTGTGTACGTCTTTATCTTTTCACCTCCCAAATATCCAAATACGTCTCTTTCTAAAATGTACTTTCTATAAATCTTACTTTTTCTAAATCTCACTGACCTGTAATTCTTTACTACATTGGCAGGGAAGAACTGCAGACCCCTCCATGCCTCTGGAGGGACACCAGATTTCACATCACCCCAGCGGTAACAACACCATGGAAGCAAGATTTCTGTCTGTTCATACTTCATATACTAACACAGTATCTTGTACGTAGACAGTGCTCAGTGAAAGTCTCCTCATCATGTCCTACTCTGAATAATTCCTAGGCCCAGCATTTTATATGTTTTGCCAGTTATGAATAAAGTCAGTTTCTTCAGGTTTCTGATCTGAAAATGTAAAGGGAAAACTTCTTTCAGCCCTGGAAAAAGCACCTAACATTTATGAATCATATTTCTACCTTTTCTTTCTAGGCTTAGTAAATGACTTTCTAGGAGAAAAAGTAGGTAGCAAATATAACAGGCACTGAAATGAGTACTGAGACTATAGAGGTACCAACCTTATCAACACAGAAAGATTTACCATCCCACTGCAATTACTTATCTATCTTAGTGAAATTCAGATACCAGAATAATGGAGGTTTTTCTATACCAATAAAAGTGTTTTAAATTCTCATCTGCATGGTAAAAGTCACAGGACATGAGTCCCTATACATCAATATCACCAGAGAACTAAAAAATATAAGTTTCTGGGGTGGAGAGCTGTAGTGAGGCAGCAATCTGTGTTACAACAAACCCTCAGATAATCTAAATGCACATTAAAGTTTGAGAACCACTGATCTAGTAGATGAAATGGGTTTAAATTATAAAGTGGCAGATTTCCACTCAACATAAGATTGTTTTTTTATGAAATATATATTTTCTTTTGGTTACTTCTAGTAATATTTTTTAAATCATTTCATTAAGAAAATTTTCAAACAAATTTAAAAATAGAGCATATAACCCCCATTTACCACTCACAAACATAACTTTTTTCAATAATTATTTAATCTATTTTTCTCTCTTTAATTTGGTTAGATGTAACAGTATAATTGTTTAATTAGAAAATTCCTCCGCCATTAAAGAATTGTTGAAGTATTTAAGGATGAGATAACATATTTGGGATTTTCTTTAAAAAAGAAAGATTTTTTTATAATTATAGGTGCCTCCAAATTAAATGAGCTATCTAGGGAGATACTGAATACCCTCTTATTGAATATGTTCTAAAAATTTTGAGTGACTATCTGTAAGAAATGCTGTAGAAGGAATTTCTGCATTATTTTTTAGGGAAGAATAGATCATTTCTACGATCTCTCCAAACTCTAGACCATACAATTATATGATGAAATGTATTACATATATTAAATGGGATTTTAATTAGAGATATTTAAATTATCAAGATAAATTTCTCACTGCAATCACAAGTAAAAAAAAAAATAAATATCTATTTATATGTACATGTTAGACATACATAATGTCGTTATCTAAGAAGCCTATTTATATATTGTAATTATGACATTAGAAATACAGTTTCAAATTATTAAACCTAATCTAATATATAATCACTATAATTACCACTAAGAATTTACTGCAAAATAATCATCTTTCAATATCAAAGGTACTACATATATACATCTATATTATAAACTCTTGTAGGATATATCCCACATTCCTGGAACACAATAAAATTCATAGAATATAAAGTAAATATTATTGAACATTTGAACATATTTACAAATGCTGACTTTATGATTCAAAGACATAGCTCTCTTTGAAGAACATAACAAGGAGATTGCATTCTCCATAAAGCACAGATGATATCTAGACCTGAGATGATGGTTGGGTTTTACCTCTTTCTAATGCCAATTGATTAGAAATGGTTCCTAGAAAAATATCTTCAAAAATGTGTGACTTCCTTTGAGCTCAGTGGGAAAGGACGAGAAGACTATAAATTATTGGTGTTTTCTATGGTTTGGTGATGAAGTCAGGTGGAGGAGTTTGGAATCAGATATTTCTGACCTTGATGTAAACCATTAAACATTTACATTCTACAAAACTTTTTTCCCCCTATTCCATCACCTGCACTAGCTATAAAATTTCTATTCATTCATATTTAAATTGTTAACCATTCTTCCAAAATACATCCTCTTCCAGGAAAGTAATGGTTAATTTTGACTAGCAAAATCACTTTTTTTCCAGATTTATGTAAGATAGAGTAGCATTCCAGAATATCCTTTCAGCAGATAGCCATCATCCATCACCAACATAAAATTAATAAAAAAGAAATACAAGAAAACATTAATTTGGAAGAGAAACCAAAAAGATATGGATAATAACTGTCCCCCACCCCCGAAAATGCTGATTCGGCTTTCCTTCTCCTGTTTGGGTCCCATGGTGCTCCTTGACTCATCCAGAGTAGTGGTTAAAATTCTCCCTGGTGCAGCCATCAGCATAACTACTAACTACCACTGTTGCATCTGCCTCATTACTCCCACCACCCCTTTCACCCCCCCTGTTCCCAGATGTCACACAACCAGCCCCTCCTGCATAGGCAAAAGATGTCCTCTCATCACAATCATAGCTGTTCCTTGTGGTGGACCTCTCAGTGAAAGAGAATATGATGTCTGGTTCAGAAAGACACAGCACTTCATTGAAAACTTTTCTATTGTGCTTCTTTTTTTTTTTTCTCACTTAAGCACTTTTCCATTGTGCTTTTTTAAATAATAGACTCCCCTATTGCTCTTATTTTATTTACTAAAATTCTAATTTTAATTATACAAAATTCCAGGAACTTACATATTGATAAAAGAGAAATCATACCATAAGGCAATTTTTATATAATTGTGAAAGGCCAAGATTTCTAAGTTAAGGTTAAACTCATCTCTCAAGGCCAGCGAAGCTTTTTGTACTGAGATAAATAAAAATATCTGTTTTATTAATGTCTCACTGGGTCTCTGTTATGAATTGTTCTCTCCTAACCTTCACCAGAGGCTAATTTAGAATTTTGCTTTCTCTGCAGCATCCTCAAATAGAAGCTTTTTTTTCTCCCACACCCTCTTATCAGTTGGTATGAGTGCGACCATTCTTCCTCTTTTCTGAAAATGCTCAGTTCTGAATCTCATGCCATCAGACTATATCAAGCAATGCCCTCCTTGCTGCAATCATCTACAGATCCTAGGTCACTCCTTCTCTTCAGGGATTCTAAATCCTGGTTCACTGTTACTTTCTCTAATGTTATTCCTATGATTTCATAGATGTTCACTTCAATGACCAATAATCACTACACAGTCCTTGTCTTCCTCTACTCCGGTGATCCTACCCTCCCTTCCCAACTGCTGTGGACTGAATCGTGTCCCTCCCAAATTTATGTTGAAGCCCTACCCCTAATATGATGGTATTTAGGGATGGAACCTTTCGGAGGGAATTGTTTCGTTGAGGTCAGGGTGGAGCCCTCAAAATGAGATTGGTGAATGCCCTTGTAAGAAGATACCAGAAAGTCTTCTCTTTACCCACATGCACCACATCTCTCTCAAACTACCTCATTTCTCTGTTCCCTTTTAGATCATACCTCTTGAGTGTTTATTACTTCAATATCTTTTCTTTCATTCTCTTTTGAACTTATGAAGCTTTTACCCTCTGTCACTACATTTAATTGGCCCTAGTTAAGGCCACCCAAGGACTTATTTAAAACAGTTGCTCACTCCTTCCTTGAAACACTTTTTTCAAGGGGTTTCTAGGGCACCACTCTTTCTTGGTTTTCTTTGTACCTAAATGGCCACTGTTTCTCTATTTTTCTTACTGGTTTCTCAATTCCCTGACCTCTTAATATTAGAGGGACCCAGAACTCAGTTCTCAGACTTCATCAGTACCTAAATTCATACCTTTATGGTCTCAGCCATTCTCATGGCACTAAATAACATCTCTGTGCTCATGAGTTCCAAATTTATATCTTTGGTTGGAGTCTGTTCTCCAAATACATGCTTTAGGTCTTCTTGACAGTTTTTAGACACTGCTTGAGAAACTCTAGAGGTATTATTTCATCGTCAACTGCAAACTTGATATCTCCACTTAGATATCTAATAAAGCCATAGAGTCTCAGTCATGACTACCCAACTCTGCCCTGTAGAGCAAACACAACCCAGCAATAAATAAATGAATGTAGATGTGCTCCAATAAAATTTGAATTTAACGTAATTTTCAAGTTACCAAATATCATTAATTTTTTCAACCTTTAAAAATATTAGAACTGTTTTTAGCTGGAGGTGTTATAGAAAAACAGACGCTGGGCAGGCTTCAGCTGTTGGGCCATAGTTTGCCAACCTTCGTTCTATATGGATCTAAGTCCTGCTCTTTGTTTATAGTTCAAACCACTCTGCAAATGTTTCCAGGTGTTAGTACCAACTGTGCTATCTTCTCCTCATTAAATTTTCTTCTGCTTATATACAAATATTTACCATATTCTATACCACTGTGTAACCCAGTGCCAAGCACAATGTCATACCAATAACAGAGACTCAACATTTTCTGTTTGCTGTTAATAAAGATAATATTGATGTTAAACTTGCTACATAAAAACAAATATTAAAAACCTGTTATTTAAAAACCAGTTATGTGTATGTAACTTATTTAATTTTAAAGATACTTTCTCATCCACACACTATTTTAACATTTTTACATTGGATTTTTTTTTTTACTCTATAATATCTATTGAGTATGATGTGAATTTTTAGCATCAAAAATAATCGAATCGATGATGTAGCTTACAATCAATGGAATTGTACAATCACACAAATACAGAACACTTCAATTCTAATTTAAAAAAGAAAAATGCTCCTGGAAATTCTTCTTTTATTTTGATTTCTAGTTTTCTAAATCTAAATATTATTATGATATAAAATATTTTATAGAGTTTTCATACTTTGTCCTAGATTTACTTTCAGAATACATTATCACATATCTAAAGCACAAGTTGAAGTGGTTTTCCTCCCAAATATACTATGAGTCAATGAACTGAAGGCCAAGTTAAATAATATAAAGTCTTGCTCTTCACATTTTTTTTGCTTACATATCACCTAAAAGAATGTTTGCAAACTTTATTCTCTCACAAATTTTAAGACAACATCTGAAATATTTTATTACATTATTAAATAGTTAAAAAGGAGTAATTTCCATTTTAAAAATAAGTGTTAGCTCTTTAAAATGTATCCCAAAACTTCAATGAATTCCATTCCCACCAATATCTATTTAAATATTTACAAACGAGCTTCTCTTTATAGTTAGAAGTTTTACTTGTACCCCTTAATTTGTACTTTTATTCCAGTTGCTCCACAGAATTTTATTCTAATGTGATATATTTTGTGCTTAAAAGACTTATAGCTCATGGTACACTACTATGAGAGAAACATATCATAATTTTAAACTTTCCCTACAATGTTTTAAGTACTAAAATTTTCTTCTAGAATAATATTAAATTTTTTAGTACTATATCATTGATCAAAACAGCATAACTAATTCACAGCTTGCACTGGAAATCCATAATAATGAGATGGGTTTATTGCTTGTATAAGTCAGTGCTTGTCATCATGCTATTCATTTTATTGATGTAAGCATAAGAAATCAAATTTAATAAGTAAAGAGAAATGAAATTATATTATCACCCAATATTTTTAACATATTACTAAGATTTGTACATTTTAAGGTATGAAAATTTTACATCAAACAGAAAAAATCAGGTAGTGATTTATTGCCAAGATTTATTTTTAGTGAGTGATCTATCAGATAAAAACGTAATTCATTTTTTCTTTAATTTTATTGAAACCAAATAATTTAAAATAATTGCTGAAACTAAATAATTTTAAAGAAAACCATCGGACTCAAAAAACCTTCATTAAATTATCATTGTAGTATTTCATTTCACTACACCAACACCAATAATTCAAATTTTCTGTGCTTAGCACCCAGAGGTTTTGCTATCACAGGGCAATGCACCATAGTGAGGCTAGGGAAAAGTGAGAAGTCGGTCTTTTATGGAAGAATGGTAACTGTAAAAGGAAGAATGAAAAAAGAAATGATGTAGTGTCTAGACCACAGGTATAGTCTAGGTAGTTTAGGGAGAGGGCAGGAGACTGAGGATGAGAAAACTGATTGCCTTTAAAGTATTTATGCCAGCTTAAATTTTCAGAAAGTCCTCAGGTACCCTCAGAACTCCACATTTTCCAGTTCAAAGTTCACTACTACAAAGCCAGACCACTACTACAAATTAGAAACTTGGAGAAAAGGTTTGGCCACCAGATGTCACTAAAATTCCACACTTCAAGATGGTGTTGCAAGCTTCTTCAAAATAATCAGCAGCATTAGGGTTCTAAGCAAGAGGAGGATGAAGTCTCTTTGATTCCTTCTAAATTTTAAAAGGAGAAAAAGTGTGGTGGGAAAAGAAAGGATGATGAAGAAAGGCAAGATAGTTTTGCAATATTACCTCATGCTACATGGGCCTTCACAAATTTGTTTCTAGCAAAATGTGGTCCAATAAACATGTTTAGATGGAATTAAAATTTAATAAAGGAGGTACCCTAAAGTGGAATAATTTGTGAAAATAAATGTTTTATTAAAATTCTCAAAAATTAATACATTTTATAGATAAAAATAAACCTATCCATAAGGAAATGCACCTTAGAGAATGAAATGCATTTGTTTATTTATCTACATAGCCCCTAAAATCTTTTATAATTCATGTTCAGTAAGTCTTGAAAAAATTAGCAATTACTTAGTTATTAAGAGTGGTGTATATTTATAGCATTTTCTATACTTTATGTATCTTCATAATTCGTTTATTGGTTTGCTACATTTATTACAGATAAAGGTTAAATTCATCACTCTGCAAAGTCTAGCAATTGGGATCAGAGTATTTTAGTTACTTGTGAATAACTTTGAGACTTTCCCTAATGTACCACCAGTCCAAGAGATTCAAAAGTGCCAGTATTATGAAAACCAGCCTATAAAGTGAAGAAAGATTAAGCAAGCCACCTGAATAAAGGTATAGAAATGACATATTTATGCATTTATTGATTGTGATAATAAATAAAAACATTATTTTGGCTAAGAAATAATAAAGCATATAAAAATCATTTGATAAGAATCTCTCTTCCCTCTAATATGTTGTGCAAAAATATATCCTTGCTCTACATATCTCTGAAAAAAAAGACTGTCTACTGATACATGGCATGTCATTAGTAATTGTAATTCATAGAATGTGAACAAAAGAAAATCATTTTTTAAAAAGTTTTTTTACTCCAGTACTGAAATTGTTTCAAATTAAACCTTATTTGGGTGGAAAATAAAAGGACACAGTGAAGTGATCTCTGACAAATTGCCTAAATACCTGGGTAATGAAAGGACAGAAAGAAAGGCATTGCACGCTTGCTTAAAAAAAAAAAATCATGGTGATGTTTTCCGTTAAATTGCTATGTGAAAAGATGATTACTGCTTTAAAAAACAAAACAAACAAACGAACGGACAAAAAACAGTGTATAAAGTCAGGCCAGCATAAGTATTTAGTGTATAATTTATTGAATCTCTCTAAAAATGACATATAAACAGTTTTACTTTTCCCCCACAATTCTGTTTTACAGTACTATATTCATATAGAAAGAGGAAGCTTGTTTTTGCTCTGCTGTTCTAAGAATAGCTACATGATTTACAAAACCCATTTTTCTTACTGGTCACATACAGTATTCTTTATTAGTCATATACTTTCTCTCACAATAATCTTTTTAAGCAGAATCACAAAAAGAAAAATCTACCTGCAGATAGTGTTAAATTGATTTCCGTTCTCTTCTGCATTCAGCTCAGGAAACTATTCTTTCATATTATGTTGCAGTATTTAGACATGGTTTTAAATAAATCCCCAAATATATTATGTTTCCGCAACAAGCCAAGAAAATGAGATTGGGAAAGGGGTAGAGGAACGAAGCTCTGTAGAACAGAACCATTTGCACAAGAGTCATGTATTCTTAATCTTATTTCCTTGCTATCAAAATTCAAATTATAGAACTGGAGGGATGTCTCTTCTAGACAGTAGGTGGACTGGTAAATATGCCACTTGACGAGGTAACTGAAATTAAGGAAAAAGTCCTTCACTGACATTAACAATGTTGCAAAGAAATGTTTTTAATCTCTGCTTTTATCTCAAAACCTCATACAAACACCTTTCTCTAACCAGGCAGTACTGGAGGAAAAAACAGTTTTCTAACTTCCTGCCATTTTCTTACAGAATTATAAAAATGGTACAGACGTGACACGATAAAATTTGATTATATTTTCTATTCCCTTTAACACTGAATCAGCATCTTGATGGTTTATTGTTGAAAAATAACTGCTCTCTTTTAAAGGGATGAGTTGATGAGCTTTTTTGAATAAGCTTTTTATTTACTTAACAACCACTTTCATTGATGCCCACATAGCTACTGTTCCATCATTAAAGATTGTGACACATCTTTTCTAGTTCTCATCAAAACTTATTTCCTAGTATAGTCTTGTGTTTTATATTCATGGTTTTTCAGGGATGACTAGAATAAGAAAAACTTTTCACTCATATATGATGATTAACAGTTCAGACACTGCACATCTGTGGTTCCTGTCTGCAAAACGAAATAGCCTCTAGAAGGCATATAATAGGAACTGCTCTTCCATGTTGTTTCTGAATTATGTAATTTTCTCTTTGATAGAGATTTTCCAATAGTTTCCTGATTGTTCTCTGATTAAGTTTAATAACAGTGAAACTGTTTTCATAAGCTTCTGAGCAACAGGGTATTTATTTGTTGTAGATTTGATATTTGAATCTAGTCTACAAATTCAGACCCACATGTAAGATTGCTTCCTGGTTGTCAGAGGCTAGGATGAGTTATTTCTGAGGATTATACCTGATGACATGACACAGAAAACATACATGGAAAAATGGACATAATCATTGAGATGCTAAAACAGGCCTTAGTGTCCAAGTGATTTCTAGGGTTGGAACCCCAGTGACTGATCCAAAGTGAGGTCTCTTCCAGTCATCAACACTGAGTGGGCTGTGTGTGCCAATTTTCAGGGACCGAAAACTGGCAACAGTGTCTTTCTTATATGTTTTATTTTAAACATGCAACTCTGGATGATACTTCTGTTAATTTTGGACTCTTCTCCATCTTGCATGACATGTTTTAGACAGAGATATATTTTACACGTGTTTAGGAAAAATAAAATTACCTAACTAAATTAGCTTACCAGATGTGAAGTTTGACAGATATGCAAATATTTGACAGGCCACGTGCTACTGACCAATGGTGAATAGAATACAGGCCAAAAAAAGTTCAACTATTCATCACGGATCTCCTTTATGTGCTTCAGCTGATGGTTTAAAAATATCACACTCACACAATCTCTTGCACAGAACACACAGGTTCTAATTCTGCATTCACACTGAAGTTCTAATATTTACATTATGGGACTTTATGAATGATAGTATTGTTACTATTTTCAACATTTTTCAGTGAGTCATTTTTGTGAATTAGGGATAAAAGACTACCAATCATAAAATAAAAATTTAATCAACATTAAATTAGGAAAGGACATGACTGAAGATGAACACCATGTTAGCTTTGTGTTGGCTAAGGTAAATGGACAAACACAGTTCTGTCATGGACGCATGCAACTATTGATTCTATACTAAGAACATAGCACTGTTAAACACTTAATGATATTTTTATAAAAATCATTTATTACATTTAAAAATTGCAAAATGTGAATTATGTGAATAAAATTTGCGAAATACATGCAAAGTATGTGAAAAATGGGTTCAGTGTATTTTTTCCCTCTGAAACTTACTGAACTATTTATCAAGGATTACCATTCTTTTGGCAGCATTGCTCTAATCCAAAAGTTAGGGTTTTACCTTTTAGTAGTAAGAAGGACATCGATGAGAACACAGAGGAGCACATTCTAATAAAATAATCTTTATTAAACAGTAAATATTATTTATATATATTTTGAAAAGTGCAAAAAGTATTAAGAAAGTTGAAGAATCAAGATACTTTATTACCAAGTGTCTTTTGTTAAAATGCCTGGCACATGGTAAGTGCTCAATAAATGTTTACCAAATTGAAAGTTTAAAATACTGATACACTATTTAAAACCAACTTTTTTCTTAAACTCTTGCTCTAGCTTAAGGTTGCTTTTAGAATTAAAATCATGGTTTATTCTGCAATTCTTCTAATTACTAAAAGTTCATAAAATTTCTCTTACTGGTTTATAATTATTCTACTAGTTCAGCTTCCCCTGAAATGCTTACATTTTCTAATATCTTGTTTCTGAATTCTAAGCACATTCTATCATAACGCTGCATTACTCCAATCAGTGGTTAGTACAGCAAAACTTTGTCTTTGTTAAACAAATGTTTTCCATTAAACTTTCTAGAATTAACTCAATGAATGGTCTTATAAGCAGCACCCATCCAGAGCAGTTTCTTACAGCAAAATCCTGTCCAAATCTATCACTTATCTCTGGTGTCACTCTTAAATATCTGCCAGTTCCTATTACTCAGCCTCTTTGAAAGAATCATGTACTTTTTTTCCCTCTTCTATTCTAGATATAACATATTTTCATTTTTTTGGTTTTTCCCTTCTATAAACAAACACATACACCTAAAAGTGTATATTTGTTAGGAAAAAAAAAAAATGTTTTTCAATGAACACGATTTATGTGGAAGCAAAATAATGAAGAATTTCCTCAACAATGAACTATGAATTCCTTTAATATTCTTGAGTTGCTGAGAAGACATATAATCACAAAATCTTTAACTTCAAAATCATAGATTTCAGAAATCATCTCATCTAATTGGTTCATTTTTGTGTGAAGAAATCAAGAATTAGAGTTTAAAATTCTTGCAAAGTAAGGTAGTAGCAGTTGTCAGACTACAAATAAAGAACAACAACAAAAAAACACATAGGCTTTATAGTTTAAAAAGAAAATAAAACCTAACAAAAAGCTGGGGGGAAAATCTTAACAAAACTATGTAAACTTCAGCACATTATTTATCTTTTGGGGCCTCAGTTGCTTCATCTTTTACAATAGCATAATAAAACTTGTATAATTATTATCTACTAGAGTGTTGATTGTATTATAGTCCATATATCAATATTCAGGAAGAAACTTTGGCTTTATTCATTAAACAAATATCTAGTGAGCACCTAATATATATATGCTAGGCATTCATTGCCTTTAGCAGATAGCAAAGGACTAGCAATATCTAAGGCTCTGAATAACTATTCCCTTATTTATATCTTTACTAAAATATTTGTTGAATACTTAGGCTCTGCACAAAGCAATGGAAAAATGAGGGGTACAGCTTCTCATATTAGCTGTTTACAATCTAGTGGGGGAAATTAATAAATTAACAGTATATAAAGTGCTAAAACTGAAACAAACAAGGTGCTCTGATAAATATTAACAAGAAAGTCCACTTAGTCTGAGAGAAGGAAACTTTTAAAACAAATCCTTGAAGATGAAAAAGCAGCAGCCATGCAAAAAACTAGGGAAAGATTCTAGAGATGATATACAAAAAATTCCTAAAGAGAAAAACTGCTTGACTTGTTGAAATTTCCAGTTGTTAAACTTCATTTCAATCCTAATTCTTTTCTTTCTACATTATCACATTGTGTAACAAAATCAAATTCTACAATTTTGTATGCTTGTCAATAAAGCAGAGGGCTAAGTAAACAGAGGATAAATATAAAGACTGCATAGTAGTAGTAGGTGTTGGGAGGACCAAACAATGTGTGAAAATGAGTGGAATTAAATCTAAGTGGTGACGAAAGCCAGTTTATGAAACCTGGTCTTTATTTTGGAGGTAATGCAACACCACTGAAAGTTCTGAGCTTGGAAGACATGATGAAAGCTGTACTTTAAGGGAATTGTAATCTGTCACAAATATGTAAGAAATATTAAAGGAAAAAAAGTAAGAAATTATTAAAATAAGTCTAGGTGTATGTTAAGAGTCTAATTACAGCAGCAGCTGAAATAGAAAACAATATTGTAGATATGCTACATCCCGACATGGCAAGAAAGGAAGACTAGAGATTGTGAGACAGTGAATTCAAGAAATTTGATATAAATTGTTATATTATGTTTATACAATCGTTACCTTTATTCTTTTTCCTAATATTGTCATTTATGAACATTCTTTATCTTTTCTCCAAGAGGTTTTAAATCACTAAATGAGCAACTTAAGATGTATAATTAAAAGAGGATACAGTATGCATTTACTCTCCTACTCTGTATTTCGATAAATAATAAAGATTAAAGCCATCTTTGCTTTGAAAATAAGTGCCAGCAAATGACAACCTTTGTACTGAAGATAATTAGTCAAAAAGGACTCTTCAAAAACCTACTATACTTAAGTGGCAATGTAGTGTAGTAGTTACCACAAGGCTCTCAGGCTGTAATACCTGGGTTTAAATCTAGACTCTATTATTAGCTGTTAAAATTGGAAAATTACTCAACCCAGTTTTCTAGTAAAATAAAGATAACGGTATCTACTACTTCATTTAGCTGATCACAGGATTGAATAAGTTAATACACAAAATGTACACAGAGGAGTAACTGGTAAATAATAAGTATCCCAAACTTAGCTATTATGTATCTTGTGCAAGACACTGGGGAAAAGATTGTGAAATAAATAAGAATCACCAGTTCTAGGAATTTACTACTTATGTAGTGAGGCAAAAGTAACTTACAATAACAATTTAAGAACAATTAAGTGTTGGTACTAACCATTCCTACAGTAAAAACCAGAGATGAAAAAGATCAGTGCAAACTTGTGCAACTAAGTGCTTCAAGGAAAAAGATTTTCCTAAGTCGTCATTAATTTTTCTTTTTTTGTTCAGAAAACATCAGATCAGACAAGCAACACAGTTGGAAGTGGGCAGCAGTAATTCCTTCAATCCCTAAACTCAAATGTAATTTCGTATTTGAGATTTAGGGTGCCTGGTTTCCATCTGCTAACCAAAGAACCCTCACTAAATGACTCACCAAAAAGGGAAATTAAATTTGGCAGTACTGGGAACAGAAATTAGAAGGTACCAAATTTTACACCAATGATTCTAACACAAGTAAGTCTGGAGTTTCTGGTTTAATATTTCGAGGTACATTACGACCACCACATTCGATTTTAATATTGTTTTACTGAAAGACTATTAGAAAGGTTCAAATTAGAAAAAATAAAGCTAAAAGGATTAGTGGTCTGATACGATTCTGAAATATTTTTCAACTTTTAAGACTATCAGAATATTCTTAAACTTAAAATATTCATAACATTAAGAATATCATAATATTCTATATTGTGCATTGATAAAATCTATATGATTTAGCTGGAACCATATAGCAATGTAAAAAATTTCAATTCAATGTTTTATGTTGTTGTTCTGACCACATAAAAGGATATTACCAAATCCTTTTGCAAAAGGCCTAAGGTAGATCTTACCTTAAGATATCTAGACCCAGAAATTGAGATTTCAATTCAACATAAATTTAGAAGAATAATGTATTTATGGATTATTTTATCTTTCACTTGTTTGACTTACAAATTTAGATGCTCAATAAATATATGCCAAATAAAGAGAACCTAGATCCAGAAGCACTGCAGCTGTGCTATCTGCATTCAAACTGGCTATATCCAAAGATTATAGAGGGTGGGGGACGTGAGAGGGAGTGGTCTAAAGTAGATCACATATATAATCCCATCAGAGGAAATGTCATATTTTTTTTAAATCCTTCATCAAATAAGCAATATACAATCATTATTAAATAAACATCTTCTTAGGAAAGTTTTTGTAAAGGTCTTGATAAAATATTTAAAATATTTTTCCTTTTCAGTTTTCACTTTCTCCGAAGCATGCCCATTGTTCATTAACCTTGTCAAAATGAAACTTATTTTAATATTTCACTTTCAGGTTTATATTAATATCTGACATCTTTTTTAAAAACAAACTTCACACATTAACGACTATCATTAACAGATTTCCTAGAGATCATTCCTAAGACTCTAGCCTAGGGACTCTGGAGAGGGCACAAGCATAGCTCTCATTTTTCAAAAGGTCGAGGCCCACACCCCACAACCCAAATTAAGAACCAGTTAAGAAATGGGCATCTAAATTTGTACAAATACATACTAAGAAACATTAAGGTATGGTTTTCATTCATTTTTATGATCTACTTGCCGATGAGCCATTTTGTTAAAACACAATATTTCTGATTAGTTTTTTTAAAAAATTAAACCAATATTCTTTAAATCCTTTTCTGGTGCTATTAAAATTTCTTACTGAGACTAGGTAACTAGCATAAAAATGTTATCTTTATGAAAACCCAGGAATGTTTCCTAACTTGTGTTTCCCATTTTTAAGTTGATTTAACAAATTAAAGATGTCTTTTTTCTATTTGATATTGTTAGTTAATAAGATGCATGATTGGGGGGGGGGGCATTCTAGATACTAATAAAACATCCCAATACATCTATATATTTTAATTTTCACAAAAAAAGGATATTTCATGTATACCCTACTAGACTATAGCAAATCAGCCTACGGTAAATAAAGCCCAGGTGCCCATGGTTTGACCACCCAATCACTATAATTATGTGTAGAAATGTTGTATTCTTTACCATTTGCCTCCACAGACTTTCCAAATACCACCTGAATATACTGAAGCAAGAGACATAAGGCTGAGTGAGGTGGGGTCTTTGCCATTTGTTAACATAAACAGAGCAATGGGTGGTAGTAAAAGTAAAGCCCAATCTGCACTGTTCTTCTGGATCTTCTCAGAGGCCTGACCAAGCTTTAAGCTTCGTGAACAATTTCAGTTCTTCCATGTCTTTCTTCTCCGATCAGGAAGTATACACTTCCCCTATAATAGTTTCTAGGTAGTCTTAGGGCCCTCCTAGTATACCTCACTCTGACCTTGGGGGTTTTAAAATTCAGAAAATCTTGAAGGAAAGTTAAAATTTCCCTCAAATCTGAGGTTGTTTGGGACCTATAAGTTTCTGCATACCCACATATAAAATTCAGACAATATGATCAAAAAACAACCACTGAAGAGAAACACCAAAGACAAACTGCACAAAAGTCTTTCATACAGAATGTAAGTTTCTTTTGCTCATTCTTTTATCCATTCAGTTAAACACTAGGTCCTACAGTGTGCCCAGCTGTGGGGATTCACAGGAAATAAAACAAAGCTCCAACCTTCAATAGATTTAGTCTATCAATCAGGAAAACTTCAAATTTTTAAGGGTGATTAAAAGAACATGCAGAAATTTCAGCTTTGAGCATTACACAATTTCAAAAATTCAATACGAAGATAGCAAAAGGCAAGTTCTGCCCATCTTGAGCATCTATAGTAATACTTCTGCAGTACCTGACATCAACAGCACAAAGAAACCAGATAGGAATAGTTTTTAATTTATCCTTTACTTAGGATACTTATGATTACATGGTCTAATGATACTTCCAACTTAAAGAAGAAAAACAAAATCTGGCTTTAAATCTATACAATATACTATTCTTATAAGCACACGAAAGGGATCTCCCTCCTTTATCAAGTTTTATTTAAGGACATATCAATTTGTACTCCTCATAAGATGCATGGCATTTAAAAAAACAAAGAATTTTTTCCTCCTGCTTCCAAAATTCTTTTCACCTCCCCTAGATAATCATGAGCAGAGTTAAAGGTAAGTAGTTAACATGTACATCATCACATTTCCCAGTTGAATTTTTTTCCAAATGACATTTTTATAAATTGAAATTACAAACTAAATCCAGGAACAGCAAGTAGCTGCTGGGAATTTAAAGCAACTATGTAACTTGGCAACTTAACCTCATAACTCAAACTCATAAAACCTATTAGAGGTTAAAAAAAAATCCTATTAATTTTAATTCATGATGGTGGAGATGTATATTTATGTATATATATAATATACATATTGCCCACATTATAAATATGGTTTTTTTCCCCCACCTTTTTGGTCACCTCATCTAAGATCAAGCAAGAGGAAAACAGTAATTCAATTAAAAGTTAGGAAATGGGCATGGCACAGCTTTTCAACAATTTCACCGTATGTTTCCTTTATATATTACAATAAATGCTCTATAAAACTGTTACTTGAAGCCTTAGATAATAAGCTCTGTTCTGAAAACAGCACTTATCAATGCTCAGAACAGTTCAGAAAATATTACAGATTGTTCAGTTTAGACTACAGTAGATACCTTTGAAAAATGTTCTTCAAATTTTTAAAAGGCAAAGTAAATTTCTCTCCACCTGCTAAATTATTGGACTTTTTGCACAAGATTGTCATTCGAGTTTTCTAAAATAAGAATGTTGAGTTTAAACATCTCTAAAATAAGCACTTTTTAAAACACTGTCATGAGATGCGTTTGTAAAACTATCCAGATCTAGATAAAAGTAAATGAGAAACTTAACAAGGAAAAACCTTGAACACTACTACTCCTTTCCCACCTGAAAAGTACACACACAAGCTGAATATTTAATTCAGTAAAATGAGATTACCTGGTTTCTAAGGCACATCGTTTATAACATCTAAAGTGGGGTTTATTTGGTGAACTGCATTAAGCCCTCAATATTTGCAGCAACTCAGATAGAAAGAGGCAAGTACTCATATGTTAGTCTGTAGTCAAAAAAGATATTTCAACTAAAATATGTCAATCCTCGCATCTGAAATCACTTAAGATATTACTGATGCAGTATTTGGAAAAGTTTCTGTATACAATGACAGACAGTGCTCAATACTTTAGAAGATTACTTAAACTCAGTACTCTTGTTCAACAAGGTCTCATTTCCACTATAAAGCTTGGTCTCCGGTTCCACTATCCAATGTCTGCCTTACATTACGTCGTACTTCGTTGGTACCACATAAAGTGATTACGTTATAAAAGGCCTCTAGATCACTTGGTTCAAAGGTAATAGCTGGTTTCATTAATGTTCCAGGAGCAAGAGAAGTCTCTCCAATAATTCTCAGGTTGATGAATTTGATTTTCCAAGTATTCTCCACAAAAGGGCAGCGGATGAGTCCAAAAATTTGTTCAAAAATGCCCAAACAAGTGTTCCCTCGGTGAACAGTCCCAGCAACCCCAACCATTACCAGACCATGGGGAGAAGAAGCACATTTAAGTCCACGGGAATCTAGGTTGGGACTGAGAAAAAGATATTCTTCTTTAACTAGTGACAGCAGACGAAGGCTCACAATTTCTGCTCCATGGTAGTCGATCACATTTTGTTCAGATGTGTTATAATAAAACCTAAGCTTGACATCATGCCAGAAGTGCTGCGGCCCCCATTCATCTTGAGGTGGTCCAAGAAAAGGATTCTGAGAATTAAGAAGTTCAAAGAACCACTGACAGAATTCTTCTCCTAATCGTCGAAAATCAACTTTTTCCGCTTTTTTATCTTCTTTCTCCTGCTGGTTAAGATAAATAAATACGAAAAATAAAACCAAGATTAATTCTCATCTATTTTTCTAACCTGTTTCATAACTATGTTTTAATGTACTAATTATAGCAGAAGAGAAATGAACTATATGTAAACTCATTGAACCCATTACGCACAGTAAATTCTTTGAGCAAAACAGGGAAAAATCATTTTAGAATTTCTCAGCTTAAGCATCTAAAAATTCAGCTAAGAAATTAAGGCTTAACAAAGCCTCTTAAAATAGCAGCACGAACAGTCAATAATTTACATAAGCATTTTCTCTTGATTGTGGCAATGGTTTCACAGGTATGAAAAAAGTTCTGTCAAAGCCTTCAAATTGTATGCTTTAATAAATATACTCTGTGGCATATAAATTATAACACAAGAAGTTGACAACAAATAATCATTTTTACTGTCTTCAAACATACTTCTAATATGATTGAAACAGGTAATATTTACTATGACTGGATTAATTTTACACTATTAATTCTTTTATTTCAAAGAAAATGTTCTTGCAAAAATATACCTGATAGGTTAGATTTTCATTCATCGATTATTCCAGAGCATACTCCTTATTTACATGGTATCATATTTATATTTATGAGCACCTGCTATTGAATATATTGGGTACTGTGCTGCTTGGCACTTAAGTGCTATTTTCTTTCTGTCTTCACAAGCTTTATGAATGATATCATTATGCCCATTTTCTAAAGAAAACAGGTTCAAAAAGTATGTGGTATGTAGTTTAAAATGACCCAGAGGGTTATTTGATCAACATTTAAATTTTCATGATACATAAAATGCATAGTGGAGATACAAAAAAAAAAAAAATTAGGAACAGACAATATCAACTGGAGGAAATTATTAAAACAATAGTTTCCAGATAAAAAATCAAATATAAAAAATATTTAAGTTTCTTTCATGGAACTTTTGCGATTTAATACCAGAGAAAGTTTTCAAAATGAGAAAGGGCTTACAATAGCATTCTTTTAAAGCAGGAAAAAATTAGAGAGCTAGTGGCTAAGTTAAAATTAAACTGATCCTGCAGTCTATCTACTCTCTTTAAAAATCCTATAGTCTTCATTTGATAGAGGATAAAGACTTTCTCCCCCTAACAAATCAATAGAATATTTTACATACTTTACTAAATGTCAGACATATTATCTCTTAGGTGCTTTACTGGTCTTCCTTTAAAAATGCAAAAGATATGAATTAAAGCTAAAATGATAAAAAAAATATATATGTATATTAACCATGTTACTAAAGATCTTGGATTATCTAAAGAGTTTGAAACAGAATGATGATTCAGGATATAAGATCTATTTTACCTGCTGAAAGAGTCTAATGTCCTCAGAGGTCTTAACTGGTTGTGGTGTTTCCTTCCATTTCAGTTGTAACTGCTTTCTCCAGTAATCCTTTGCATGCTGAATAAGACTGTGTTTTTCAGTAGCTGGAGGTATAATAACCCCCTGTGATGCCAAGTATTTAAATATGACATCTCGGTGGACTTTTTTACGTTTCAGCAGTTCTTCTACACTTTGACTGTATGCTAATATTGCACGAATAGCATCTAGAAGGAAATTGTAAAGATTAACAGAAAATCATGAGTCACTTAAAAATTGCCTAGGGTCAGCCGAAATATATCAATATTTATAAACTCTTTGTCATAGCACTATTGCTTTAGCATGAAGTGGTTATCATTTTTTAAAAAACAGGAAGTGGGTTGTCAGGTTTGGGTTAAAAAAAAAATTGTTTTAAAATTCCCCACTGAATATCCCCTT
Source organism: Eonycteris spelaea (assembly GCA_003508835.1). NCBI lineage: Eukaryota > Metazoa > Chordata > Mammalia > Chiroptera > Pteropodidae > Eonycteris > Eonycteris spelaea. The sequence goes on from PUFA01000443.1 coordinate 447,517, forward strand.
CCTTTCACTTCTCATAAGATATAGTAACATTTCAGCATTTTCTTTTAAAGAATGGTGTGTTTTAAGAAAAAAATTGAGCCAGAAAAAAATTGTTTTTTCGCTAATAAGGCCAATGGACCTAAATTCAGTTACAATCCCTAAAAATGGTTGTAAAATTACAATATTTTAGATGTGTATGGACTTTTAGTTCAATATCCTCACTCCACAGATAATGAAACTTAAAGGTACATGAAGTATCAACAATCATACTTCTAAGAAGTGGCAGAACCCTGACTTGTATTTTTAACAGGTGTGAGGTATACAGAATAGCAATAAAATGAACTCCCATGTACACACCTTGCAGAAAATTATTATCTTTGAGGTGGTCATTTTCCCCCTGCTTGCTATTCCTTCTCTTCCCACCCCCCTCACAGGTAGCTATTATCCTAAATGTTACCATTTCTTTGCTTTTGTTTATAGCTGTACACCATAACTATATATATCCCTAAACAATATAGTTTGGTATTTTTGAACACTCTAAAAATTCACTCCATCGACATATAGTCTTCTGTAATCAGTTTTTCACTTAACGTTGTTTCTGAGATCAATCTATATGAGTATATGTAGCTCTAGTTGATTCATTTTCACTGTTGTACCATAGTTAATTATATGATTACATCACAAGGTTATCCATCCTGTTTACAGACTTTTACTGTGTGTGTCTAATTACAAACACTATTATTCTCATGGATATCTCCTACTACACCACTACACAAAAGGTTAAGCAGTGTAAACATTACATTGGGAGCTTGTTAAAAATGTGTAATTTCTGCATCCTTCTCCTCAAAACAACAAAACTACTGAATCAGAACCTTCATTTTAACAAGATCCTGAGTGATTGATTCATTGGCACATTCAAGATTGAGAAGCTCAAGTCTAGAATATGTGCATAGAACTAACTAAATCTTCCATTTTAGGAGATAATGTCAAACTTGTTTTCAAAGTGGGTAGTTCTAATTCACACTCCTGCAGTAACTGTCAACAAATTTTTTTCACATGAACACCAAAACTTGACATTTATATATTTAGTTTTTGTTTTTTGTTGTTGTTGTTTTTTTTTAATCAATCTGGCACACGGAAAAGACCTTGTGTTTCGGTTTTTGTGTTTCGGTTTTCATTTCACTGCTTTCTACAGAGGTTATCTTTTCATGTTTACTGATTTATTTATTTTTCTCTGAGAAACACCACTTCAAATCATTTAACATTTTGTACTGGGAAGTTTTTTCTTATTTGCTTTTAGAACCACCAATTAAATCCAGTATTTTGATCTATTACAATTTTAAATTCAGTAACTCTGACTTTAGAGGTGATTAGCATGTAAAATACATAAATTCTGAAGAACTACATTAAATCTAAAACCACTCAAGTCTAAATTCTTAGGAATTTCTTCTAATGCTCATGGTTCGAAGTAGATAGTTTTAAAAGGCAGAATCTTTTGTAGAAAAGTCATACACTAATATAGGGTGCTGGAATTTTCACATTTTAGAGTAAAATTCAGCGAGTTTAAAATAAAACCAGCTAGGTGATATACAAAATGGAACAAACGCTTAAGTTATTCATTACATTTTTATACGGACTCATTACAACCAGGCTGAATAGTAATAACCCTCGTACTTTATTCTACCGAAATGTTCGTTTCGCTCTGAAGAAATATATTCCTTTAACACAAAATCACCAAATTTCGATCTAAAAAAAAAAAAAAAAGGAACCAAACTACTATCTTCTTTTATTACAGTAGTTGTTTTACCTAGGAGACTGACACAAAAGTGCTTATGATATCTCCTCTAAGCTTGAGGAAAAATGCCTGAGCAGCAAACACTCCTCTGCGGATCGAAACAAAATGGAAAACACCCTGGTTCCCTAAACGTTTTTCTTTTGGGCCATTTTTCTTCAAAAGACTATTCACGTACTCTGATTCCTCGAAACAAGCATTTGCCAATAACATTACATGGATAAAACCTGGAAGTAGTGCTGTTTTCAGCAACCACCTCCTCCAGGTGCAGGGAGCGGCGGGGCCGCCCGAGGCTGCGTCGCGGCCCCAAGGCACCGGCGGGTGGCCGATATTCCCGAAAGTCCCGGGACATATTCAGGGCGAAGCCTAGCAGCTCCTCGGATCCCACAGCCTGGGGCCTAGCTGAGGCCTCGGGAGGCGCAGCCGCCTTTGGGGAGAAGGGTCTATCCTTACCTTGGCGGTTCTCAGGCTGCACCAGACGGTTGGTAATGGTGTCGCACAGAGCTATAATCTCGCCGTTGTCTAGCAGGCCGAGCAGGGTACGACAGCCTTCTCTCTCTGGGGGACTAAGGCCCGACATCTCGACCCCCAGGAAAGGGGAGAGGACGACGTCAATAATGTCGCTCCTTTAGGCCCAAGGGGCCGGCGCCTTGGCAACAGGCACCGGAAGTGCTTTTCCTGTTCTTCGCCACCAAAGAGACTCGGGTATTCCAGACCGCTGGGCGGAAGTGGTCGCCAATGAGGTCAACCAGGAAACGCGGTGTTCCAATTTGTCGTTCCGGGCAGGCCAGGACGGAGTGGAGTCCCACAGTTCTCACTTTAGAGAAGGACCGCGTTTACACCGAGAACGTAGACCTTCCACAAAGGAGTTGGTAGCAGGAAGCGAAACTCTGAACTCTTCAGGTGTCCCTCCTCCAAAAGAACATCTCGGAGGGCGGCGCAGTTGCAGGTGCGTGAAAAGCGGGCGCCGGTCCCCAGGCTATGGCGAGCTCCCGTGATGCCGCGGGGCTGGCCAATGGAGGCGCCTCCACCCCGCCTGCCGCCCGGCCCGCGGGAGCACTTGAAAGTCTTCGGCCACGGCTGAGCTGGGTGTGCCTATAGTTTGATATTCTTAAATTACATATAACTGACTTAAAATAATTTGGTTTTAACATACTATGAAAAGTTTTTTAAATCACCTGCCCCACGTCAGGCCTGCCCGCCTCCCAGCTGACTTTCAAAGATAGGCTATTGCTTCCATTCCGGCCCTCCGAGCCTGGTCTCAGGCGGGGCGGTATCGGGGAGTAGTTTAAAGTTGGAGATTCCGAAGCCAAAGTACCTGAATTTCACTACTACATTTACTAACGGTGACGGTGGGCAAGCTCTTTAGCTTCTTGTCCCTCAGTTCCTATCTCGAAATGAATCTAGTAGAGATACCTACCTGATAGGGTTTTTTTGGTGAAGGGGCTGGGGGAGGGAGGAAGGGGGAGGGAGGGGGGGAGGGAGGGCGGGTTAGGGAGGGGAGAGGAGGTGAAGAACAATCCCTGGCCCAAGAAAGATCTCAGTAAATATTAGCTGTTATTATTGCTAATAGTATGACAGCAGCACACATTTTCGAGAGGGAAACAGTCATGCTCTGCTGGGCCAAGTCCGGATTCGGAATCATAGGTAAAGCACTTGCCTTTATATCCTTTCATTTTTTAGCCGTGTTTTAAATTTGGTAATATTTAATTAGGATGTTGCCAGTTAGTAGCTGAAATGTATACATTTGTATATCCGGTTAGCAAATTTAACATTAAAAAAAATCACACCTCAATTTTAGTCATAAAATATGCTGTAAATATAGTATTTAAAATAGGCATTCAAAGCATGGTTAATCTAATTTGCCAGTGGAGATTTTTGGAGTATTTTACTAAACATATCAATTCTACATTTTCATTAAGCATTAAGTGCTTACTATGGTAGGCATTGAAGATTGAGAGAAATGACAGACTTTCTTCAAGAAGCTCTTGGGAGTTTGGCAAGTAAAGCGATGACAAATAAGTGCTCATAAAGCTAGTGTGGGACCACATGGAAGGCATCCCCAACTTTTACATTCATTCTTTCAAAAAATGTAAGTACTTGCCAGGCTCTGTTCTTTATGCTGGGAACAAGTCAAGGCACTTGCATTCTAGTGGGAAGAAACAGACAGTAAACTATATACTGTGTCGGGAAATGGAAAAAAAAACATCAAAAGGAGGGTGATGAGGAGAATGTTATTTTATACTGCTGTCAAGAAAGGCTTCTCTAAGCAATATTGAAAGAAAGACCTGAAGAAAATGAGAGCATGAACCACAGAAGAGGCCTAGGAAAAAGCAACAGTAGAGGTTATGAGGAAGGAATGGAGTGCTTGGCATGTAGGAAGGAGGTGCTGAGGCTGGAGGAGCTTATGCAAGGAGGAGGCAATGAGCAATAAGGTTAGAGTTGTAATCAAGATTGTTCTAGAGCAGGGTTCCTGAACAGGAGCACTATAGACATTTTGGACAGGATAATTCTTCATTGTGGGGGCTGTCCTATGCATTGTAGAATGCCAGTAGAACCTCTTCCCCCAGTTGTGTATACCAAACATTTCTCCAATTTTCCACCATTTTCCTGTGTGGCAAAATCCCCAGTTGAAAACTGCTGATATGGAAACACTTGTCCAAGTGCTTTCTGAGAGGATGAAAATGTTCTGTATCAGTGCTGTCCAATACATCAACCACCAGCCACATGTGGCTATTGAGCTCTTGTAATGTGGTTGAGGAACTCAAATTTTATTTGAATTTTAATTAAATTTTAATAGCTACGTGTGGCTGGCAGCTACCGTATTAATGTAGATCTAGAGCCTTGCAGGCCATTATGGACTTTAGCTTTTATCTTTAATTTCTGTCTTCATTTCCTGTTATTCCCTCTCTCACTGCAGACTAGTCACAGTGCTGTTTGTTCAGTAAACCTCCCTCTGCTCTTGTTATTCTACCTGGCACAGTTTTCCCTCAGACATTTAAATGGCTCTCTTTCCCTTCCTTTATTCGGGTCCCTGCTCAAAAATCACCTTATCAAATAGGACTTCCTCTATCATCATTTAAAATGATCACTAACAATGCCATGCTTATTTAAACCTCCTCTACCCTACTTACATTTTCTTTGTAGCATTTATACGATACTATATGTTTGCTTCCCTGCAGTAAAATGTGAGTTTTGTGAGCCAGGGAGTTTTATCTTTTATTTCTATTGTCTATTATGGAATCTGGAAAATAGTATGAAATATTTGTTGAATAAATGAATATGTTGTAAAGCCATTGGAGAATTTTAAACTAAGGAATGCCATGATCTAACTTGTTTCAAACAAGACCATTTTGGGGTGCTTCCTGGTGTGAAGAACAGTCTGGAGAAGGGCAGTAGAGGCAGAGGACCCAGTTAGGAGACTAGTATAATAGTCCAATGGAGATAAGATGGTAGATTGATTTAGAGTGGAGGACATGACATGATAAGGAGTCAGGGATGACTTAAAGGTTTTGGTTTGTGCAAGTGGAGCTAGCATTTAGTGAGAGGACAAAGACTGGGAGAAGTAATGATTAAATCAGTTTTCAAGAGAGATTAGGTTTTCTGGAGAAAGTGGTGGTGCCCAAGGATTAGGCAAAGAATGAGGGGTGGGGCAGAAAGGGAGTGAAGAATTACAAGTTAAGGGAGCAGTGGTGAATAACGCCTGGAATAAAACAGCAGGGCTGTTTTTGGCTGGAGCCAAAGACAGTACAGAAGCCATTATGTGAAATTTAATAAAATTATAACAGTAAGGGCGTAGCACCAGGCCCCCTTCATAGACTTAATTCTTAAACCTTGCAAGAACAACTTTTAACATGCGAAAGTCTGAGTTCAGTAGAATGCATTTAATTACTTAAGGATCCACAAGCATAAAACTATCATGTTGGAATTTGAATACAACTGATCCCCACAGCTCTTTGAGCTGTTTTCATTAAATCGCATTCTGGTAGTTTCACTCATTGAATGCTTTTTGAAGAAAAAAATGTTTTCTAGATTAAAGTGGTTTGAGGTATTAGATCTTACTATTAAAACATACATTTACTGATCTTCAAAGCCCTGAGAGAGGGAGAGGAGGAAGATGGTGGAATAGGTAAAAGCAGGGTTCATCTCCCAGGACCGCATTGAAATTACAACCAAATTATAAAATAATCAACGTGGAGAATCACCTGAAGTACAGCTGATCATAATACCTATATCTGATAATGTAAAGAAGCCACATCGACACCGGTAGGAGGAGCAAAGTCCTGAATCGGGCTGGACCTGCACCCGTGGGTGGTGGAGGATCACTGGTTGGGAGAGGTTGCAGAGGCTCTCCTGAAGGAGATGGGGGTCCTGGTCACATCTGGGGGCTCCCCAGCCCAGGGAAGAGGAGATTCCAATAACTCTGACTGTAGAAACTAGAGGAGATTCTGGTTGTCTGGGTGAGACAGAAAGAGACTGAGCCCCTGGATGTCCCTTTGAAGGACCCGTACAAAGGTTTTCTGACCCGCGGACACTTGCCTGGGACATCAGTGGTGGATCTGAGGCTTGCATGGGATTCATTTCGAAAAAGTCTCCATTACCTAGAGTCAGAAAGAGGGCTGGAAAGGAAGCCACCATTGTGCCTTAGTCCAGCCCCCCGACAGACCACGCCAGCTTGACTCTGCAGACCCCTCCCACAGAGCCATTAGGAGAAGCTGGTCTGAGGGAGATCAGCCTAACATGCAGACTGCCAGGGAAAGTTGTTTATGGTTGGCTTGCCAAGCCCTGAGCTGAGTGATTCAGAGTGAAGTACTCACAGCCAGGTAGCCATTGTTGTGAGCAGTGTTTTTAATCCCAGCAACAGCGGCCAGCCAGTGTTGTGAGCCCCATTTCAGAGATTAGGATCAGGAAGATCGCTGCTGCCAACACGAACTTGGGCAGATATCGGGGACTTGTGGACCAGTCCCAAACAGCAGTTGGCCTTGCTGTGATCTGGGTCATCTGTGGAAACTTAAAACATTACCAAATTTCCAGTAAGACTGAGGCTGTTTTGATCTGACAGGCACTGTCTCTCTGAGACCCCACACACCCCACCAGCAGGTATTATTGGCTTGCTGCCAAGCTCAGCTCCAAGTGATTCAGAACCAAGTGTTCACAGCTAGGTAGCCATCGTTGTGAGCGGCTTTTCCAATTGCAGCAAAAGCTGCAAGCCCTGTAAGCTACATTCAATTCCCAGCAGGCAACAAATGCTATGAGCCACACTTCAATGGAAAACATGGCAGAAAACATGGAAAAATGAGAGACATCCCCAGATCTTTCCCCTTGAAATGACAATAAACTGAACATCTAAAACTCAACAACAACAACAAAAAAACCAAAACCACACACCAGCACTTCTGAGCCTGGGATCTGCTCATGAGAGCTACCACAGGTAGTTCTGCATTACATAAAGCAGGGGTCCAAGAGGCTTAGATACCACCTACTGGAAACCGAAAGAAAAGCACCTTCTTTACAACAGACTACAGTCAGACCTTTATAAATAAACCTTTCTGGACTTCTGGAAAACAGCATAACACTTCCCTTAATGCCCAGGCAGAGAAATAGTCCATTAAACACCAATGAACAATCAAAGAGACAAGGCCTCTCATAAAGAAAGAGAAAAATCTCCAGAAAATAAGCTTACAGACATAGAAATATGCGACTTAAATGACAGAATTTATGATGGCACTTCTGAAAAAACAATGAAATCGAAAACAAATCATATCAACAATTTCAGGAATTGAAAAAGCAACTAGAAGAGCAGAGCAAGATTTAAACCCTCAAAAAAAAAAACCAAATAGAACTTTTGGAGATGAGGAACACACTGCAAGAGTTGAAAAATGAAATAGCAAGATTGGGAAATAGAGTTGACCAAATGGAGGAAAGGATCAGTGATATTGAAGACAGAAATCTAGAAGAAATGCATCAGAAGGAAGAGAAAGAAACCGAAGAATGAAAATAATGAAAGAGAATATAAGAACTAGCTGATACCATTAGGAGAGGAAACAATAATAATACGCATTATTGAAGGCGAGGAAAAGGAGCAGGGACTAGAAATCATTCCCAAATAGTGGATGAGAATTTCCGAAATCTAAGGAATGAGCTGGAGCTTGGAATTCAAGAAGTCAACAAACACCCAATAATCTCAACCCAAAAAGGCCTTCACTAAGATACATTGTATTATATTTATCAAAAATCAACAACAATGATAGAATTCTCAAGGCAGCCAGGGAGAAGAAAATGGTAATAAAAAGGTAAACCCATTAGATTATCCTTGGACTTCTCAGCACAAATCTTACAAGCCAGAAAGGAAATGGAATCAGATATTTAAAAATATTAAGTGAAAGGAACCGCCAGCCTAGAATAATGTATCCAGCTAAGCTCTTTAGATGTCAAGGAGAAATTAAGACCTTTCCAGGCATACAAAAATTGAGGGATTTTCCAATACAAGACCTGCTCCACAGGGAAATACTGAAAGGGGTCAGCTCACCTAAAACAAAATAACAACAACAACAACAACAAAAATACATAATTAGGAGTAAAGTGACTATCAGGCAAATAGAAGCAGAGGAGTGCAACCCTTACTAAAACAGGGCATTATAGCTTAAATGATAATAAGTGAATTGTTATAAACAAGATAGTATTGAACGTTCAACATACATAGGGACAAACTGAGACAAACAATGACTAAGAAGGGGAGGATTCAGAGATCCAAATTAAAGGGAATGGAGATAAGGCAGACACAGAAGAAAAATGCGCAATTATATATATGTATGTATCTTTTTCATATTTGTAATGGTAACCACACGTCAAAGATTCAGAACTGAAATATATAACATAAAACAAGAAGAGCCAGAGGCCAAAACCCACAAAAGCCAACCAAAATAAAATTTTCCAAAATGGAAACATCGAGCTACCAGAAAACAAAAGATAAAATGGCTATTAAGAAGACCTCATATTTCAATAATTACCCTAAATGTAAATGGACCGATTGCACCAGTAAAAAGGCACAAAGTTGCATAATGGATCTCAAAAACAAACCACCCAATGCTGCCTCAGGAGACATCTCAGCTCCAAAGACAAAATATAGACTCAAAGTGAATGGGTGGAACAATATTTCAAGCAAATGGCATTCAGAAAAAATTGAGAGAAGTAGTATAATATCGGACAAAGAGACTTTAAAAATAAAAAAGATAAAGATACTGAGAGAGACTTCATAATGATAAAGGGAATCATGCACCAAGAAAACATAACATTATTAATATC